>CM050690.1:44105118-44496395 GCA_027574665.1 Rhynochetos jubatus | reverse complement strand
TGAAGATCAGTCTGTGTTTTAGGTGGATAACTGCAGTTTTATGTACACAAATGTTGAAAAACACACATGAACCACAAGAAGCTGTGACAATCCCCTAAAATCCTTCAATTTTATTACAAATACACATTTGAGGGAGTTTGAACTTGGTTATGAAATCCCTGCTATCCCTACAAGTAGGTGTATCTTGGTAGTTACCCCTGTTGTTGGAAGAGGACTGATCCTTAAGTGCCCTGTTTATGTTCACGTCATCTTCTGTCAACACTGTATTTTATCTAAAATAGTTTTTTACTCTTTAATTTACCAATTTTTGCTCTTCAATTTTGTTAGTTCTCCTGTCTTTCATGCAACTCTCAGGCCCTTATCCTAGCTTAAACTGAAGCAAACTGTTAGTTTAGCTTTTGAAGCTTGTCTAAATTACCCTTAATTTTAATCTCTTATCACTTGATGGCTCCATGCCTTCTCTATAAACAACGCTTTTCTGTTTTAATTTCCTTCTTAGACTGTGTCAACTTGAACTCTTCTCTGTGCTTTCAGATGACTAAAATGTAGTGTTTCTTTGTTGAACAATCCTTTATGTCACCCTTTAAAGTCATTCTCCTTGCATTTAATATCCTTTTTGAAGTGATTATTTAGCTAATTAGGACTGAAAACCCTCCACATAAGTTTTTCCCCTTGGCTGGGGTATAAATTTTAGAATGTTTTTGTACTTTTGTCAGTGCAGCTGTCTTTACCAACCAGTACTCTTAATTTCTCATAATCTATCCCTTTGAAATTGAGAACCTTAGGGCACAGCCATACATTCATTTTTGAAATAGATGTAGCAATTTAAGATGTCATTACCCTGTGGCTATTCATTAATACCCTTCAGTTGTTTGAAATTGTTGGAGCCTCAGCTATGAAGACTGATAAGTGATGACATGAGTGTTTCTAGTCCATTTCAGAGTGAAGTGGAACAGGTTTGCTTAAACTACCCTTAGCAGCACTTTACACAGGTGTGTTTTACTTTGCACTGAAATGCACTTCCACAATGAATTATTGTTGCTCAGCTGAAAGGTTGGTTGCAGATTGCTGGAGAGTAGTAATAGCACATTGATGTCAACATTATGGAACTGGAGGAACTTTGGGAAGCCACCTCCTCCAGCCTCCCTCTGCATGTGGGATGGGAGCTCACCCAAGGTCAAGTTAGTCACAACTGTATTTTGTCAAGTCTGGAAAACATTCAAAGAAGATGTCACTGGAGATGTATGTGGCTGTCCGTTTAGTTTCAGACATGTTTATCATTACATGTCAATTAAATTTTATGAGTATGAGAAATTAGAATTACAATGGTAATCCATGGAAAATCTTTGTGACCACATCTTCTGTAGCTGCTTACTTGCTTTAAAAACCAAGTAATCTGTCTGTATAGTCTCTCTAGTTTATGTTAGATAAAAAGTAACCACCTGTAACGTCAGCATTTGCTAGGCAACACATTGTCAGAGTTTCCTTCAGTGTGGAAATTTTCTTCATCTCCTTTTCAGAGCGATTTTGACAGAACAGGTGGAGGTTTTTCCTCTTAGCTTTCCAGGAAATATAAATGATTCATTTCTCCATGGAAGTCCAAGTTTTAGGTAGGAAGCCAAGGTCAGGCTTGGAGGAAAATGCCACTCAGTTCGACAGGACTTTTCTGGGAAGACATTTTACCTTCCAAAACACTTAAAATAATAATTACAAACTGAAACTGCTTAACATTAAAATGTTAGAATTCAGAGAAGAATCAGCTTTAGAGAAGTAAGAAGTCCACTATTCTATACACTCTCCCGAGAAATTAAAGACAGAAAGATGTGTCTGCTTTAGCCATGTACATTTTGGTATGTTTATTTTTTACCAAAGCTGAAAGGCAGGGTTATAACCAAAGCACACATAACAGACTGTCATGAAATACTGTGCTTCACAACAGTAAGTAAAGAGATGAGCATACAGGGAAATTTGGAGCTGTTATGAAGGATGAAAAAAATGTAATGAAAATGAATTGCATTGTAATTTGTTATTTTAGGCAGATTATGCACCTATTTGTACTGTAGAATGGTTTAGATTTTTAGAGTCTCTGTGTAAGAATTCTCGTGTTTCCATAAAGTTTAAATACAGGGATTTTTGCTCTGTTAAATGTAGAAATTCACAGTGAAGTGCTCAGAGAACAAAAGTTTCTTACATTAAAGTTGGTGGAAGGAGATTATTTTGCAATGGCCAAAAATATTTGTTATTCTTTCTGTTCTTCTATTGCCTGCACTGGTTTTCTGTCCTCTTATGTGAAAGCAGAAACAATAGCCCCATGTTCCATGTAACCAACTGAAATGCCTGGAACAGATGGAGGCACCATTATGTGAACGACTCAGCAGCCAAAATTTGTTTGCATAATCTGTTCAGAATATGGCCATGGATGGTTAATATCTATTTATAATCACTCATGAATCTTTCTCAACTTATGTATGTATAATTGAGATGGATTCATGAATGATTTATGAACAAAAAAGTGAACTGCACTTGTCAGATGAATTATCTACGGTAGGTAATTTGACCTACTCATTAAAAGTCTCGTATTTCGAGTCTAAATGTTTTTGGATCCATTTATGTGATGGAATTTTTAACAAATACATATGAAAAAAATGACTTATTAATGTTTTTTTCTTCAAGCCAGATTGATTCATGTTATGCTACGTATGTCAACATATTCTTGAAAACAATAACCTAAAATGAGATGAGATTTACTGTGGAAATTTTAAACAAACTAGTCAGAGAATGTTTTTTTTGTTACAGAGTATTTTCATTCAGATGAAGAGAATTTAAAAAATACTGCAGCATGAAAACAGTTAAAATTAACACTGAATGTCTATCAGATTCTCTGAACAGGTCATTGCCAAGCTAGTGAATTTCTTGGTTGGTTACACATCCTCATTTTCATTTCAAGATGCGACAGAAAGCATTCACTGGCGGGCAGCAATTAGTACTTAATCAGGTCTTATGGCTGAAATATTTGTCAGCAGCAATGGAGAGGAATCATTTGCTTCATTTCTGAAGTTTAACACCATCCTCTACGTAAAGCAATGCTCATTAGCATTCAGGACCATTGCATGGGCAGCTTTTTCAGTGCTTTATCTCAGATGGCTCTTTTTATTATTAGGAGTGATTAGTGTCCTTACAAAGAGGCTCTTCAGAATTTTTTCTCAAATATAAGTTCCCTGTTATTGTTTATGGAACATTTGTTTCTATTTTGTTTAGCTGTAGATATGATTTTTAGATTAAAAAAAAAAAAATCACAATATTCTTCTTTCTTATTTTGGTAACTCATTTTAACTTTGAGATGGAACTGTACCTCTGGGCTCCAAAACAGCTCCCTGTGCAACTTAGAAATACACACAGACTGATTGAATATTACAAACCAGTCCATTTTCCCTTGCTATCAGAGAAAAAAAAAAAAAGATTGATGTTTTCTCCATTTCTGTGGAACAGGGAAAGGAAGCTAAGTGTAGAATAGAAGCAAGAAAATAGAGCATGCCCTACCCCCATCTTTTCATGAGACACACAGAGCAGTTTCAGAGAGAGGGAAGAGAGAATCAAGCAAACAGTTGTATTGTAGAAACTCAGATGGTGCCTAAGCTTGTTTCCTCTGTTATAGATGTTAACAGCGATAGCTGGGTAAAAAACTGAAAGGCACAGCTGCTTTATTCCACATCCTTGCTGATTCTGCCTATATTGCAGAGCTTCAGCAGCTGGTCTATGCTCACAAAGACCATTTTATTGGATATTTCTAATTTCTATTGACAGTGCATCAGTGGATTTTAAATTCCCACAAGTAATCCTTCGGAGAAGAAAGAAGTGAATGCAATCCTATCCTTACTTATCTGTGAGACTAAATCAAATTACTATATTTCATATTTACATTATTCTTTACAAGAATTCTACATCTTTGCAATTCAATTAATATATGACCACACTTTAACAAGTGATAATAAATCAAAATATAGAGCAATATTTTTTTTTCAGATGTCAAAACCATTTATTTAAAAACCTCTTTGATTTCTTTTTTTGACAGTTGGAGTTCAGGATGTCACATAAAGATCAGCAAGCATAGCATGTTCATGGAAAAGGTTTGCCTAATTTTAAAGTAGTCTCACTAAATACATGCATTATAAACACCCATGTCAATAGGTCAACTCTGGATAGATTTTTCTGTTTTTTTATCCTCTGTAGTTGTCCTTGGAGGAGTGGTGATCTTTTAAGCTATCAGAAATTTTCAAATATTCACAGCCCTAATATGAGGTCTTATTAAAGTATTTGTTCCACATATGAGAATCTTACTAATCTGGAAAGACTGGTTGCAGCTAAGTTATTGTATATGAAACCCATGGCTTCATAGACTGAACTGGGGAGAGCAAAAAGCATTTGTTTACAATATGGAGGAGTGAGAGTTGGGTGATGGTGGAACCAGTGAGGACTCATAATTCTGCTATTTGGCATTTGCCACTGTAGAACATACATACCTGTCTTGAGTAAATGTTGCTTCTTACATTAATTTGGAGACTACTTGACAAGATTTGACACCGTAATCAGAAAATGGCAGACTGGAAAGGCAGGAAACTATAGGCAAGTTCAGACCTTTGAAGGAAGCTCCATTTGTTTGAATTGCCACCTCACCCTCCAGTGTTAAGTTTCACTGTAGAGAATCTAAGGATTTTGGTTTGTCCACATAAAACTGTCTCATCAGGATTGGATTTGGTCCATCATTGGGCAGCACTGTGTGGAGTGTATGGGGACAGAAGGATGTTTGTATCCAGTGGTTCTAATAACTGTATTGTTCAGTTTAATGCTGTCCTGCTCTTTTCTGCCCAACAATGGGTTGCTCATTCTTTCTCAGAGTCACCTGACCAGTTTCAGAATTATTTAGGCACGGATACTGAAGACAGTAAGAAGCAGGATAACAGAAAAGTCAAATACTTCAGTACTCAATGTTAAATTTTAGAAAAATTGCATGGAAAAAAGTGTTTTTCAATTTTGGGGTAGATTTTTTTTTTTTTTTGTCAAATGGAGAATTAAAACTAAAGATTTTTAATCACTATTTTAAGCAGAAAAGAATGAAAAGGTGGCAAATTTACCACAAAGAAACACAAGATTACAAAAAAAAAAAAAAAAATCTCACATCACTGAAGCCACTCGCCTGTTACCATATGCAACAGTATTTGTCAAGCCTTATTTCTTCTTTGCTGTAGTCTTGGTGAAGCCTTCTGGAAAGTATGGATCAACACATGATCAGAAGCTGTTTTATTTTACCTTATGGTGGGACAACAGAGGCAAAATATAGAAAAAGATACAATTGGTTTGATTTTGCTTTGTATTTCCACTGTTATTAGCAGCTGAACAATGCTTTCTGTGGTGTAAAACTTGAATCAAAAAAGAACTTTCAGTGAATTAGAACTATTCCTTTAAAAATAAATTTACTTTTTTTAAATTGGAAGGTGGGTTTTTTAATACAACCCAGAAAGAACATTTTGCCTCCTCTTCATGAAAAATTTATCATGGTTGTATGCAAAACTGATTACTAATAAATGGTTATTGAACATAATGTCTCTGAAATCCAATCCATGTAACATCATTCTAAGGGCAAAGACATACATCTTATATTACAGAATTCGTTATTCTTATAGAGGCTTGGAATAGGGACATTAGTGGTAATATTAAAAGACTTACATTTTCATCACAGTAGACTTTAGGAAGAAATAGCTTGAATACTAAATCTATACTGGTGAGTTCATACTTTCCATATTTGCATTACAAAGGAAAGTGAATAATGATGGCGACCCTGTTAATCAAGGTGTCAGGGAAATGAAAGGGGAATGTTTTTTCTTTCAAAATTAATGGCTGTAATGCTTTAGGTTAAGTGCTACCAATTTGGAGCAGAGTGGAAAAGTTACTTTATTTATCTTGCATTCTGTACTCCTACTTATACATTCCAGCTTATTGTTTCCATTACCTGGGAACAGGTCTTTGCTAACTAGAGTTCATCTTAGAGTCATATATAACCTATCAGTTTCTTTTTTGAAGAATTGCTCCCCAGCCAGTTTCTCCTCTCTAAGGGAATACCACAAACTTTTAAAACATTAAATCTTAGTTTGATGTTGGTTCTCTAAGCTGTCAACATTTTTAAATTCTAATCTTTCAGCTATGATTATTTTTCTTTTGAATACAGAATGTAAATATATTTACATAGATGATATTATATGTAAATATATTTACATTCTATGTCAATATGTTTTCATAGGTAGTAAGAACATCATCTTGTCGTATATTAAATTAATCTGCGAGATAAGAAGTAGGTGCAGGCCCAAATCAAGCCTCCACCGAATCCCATTAAATAAGTCTATCCATTGTTTCAGTGAAACATTAATGACTTTTCACTGAATCTGGAATTCCAGAATCTGTCCTCACATTTCAAGATTTTAATTATTTTCCTGTTGTTTTAATTTGTTTATGAGAATGTCACAGGAAATAGCTTCAGAAACCTTAATAAAATTCATAAAAGTTGTTATGCTGTCAGGTCACAGCATGGCTGAGGCTGGCCAGTGCCTGTGGAGATCATCCAGTCCCACCCTTGCCCAGAGCAGGGTCAGTCACAGCAGGTTGTGCAGGGACATGTCCAGGTGAGTTTGTATGTGTGCAAGGACAGAGAATCCACAACTGCTCTGGGCAACCTGTGCCACTGTTTGAACACCTGCACAGTAAGAAAGAGTCTTCTCATATTTAAGTAGAATTTCATGTTTTTCAGTTTGTGCCCAGTGCCTTATGTCTTGCCAGTGGGCACTACAGAGAAGAGTCTGTCTCCACCCTTGTCAGTTTTTTATATACACAGCATTCTCTTCTCCTGGCTAAACACTCCCAGCTCACAAAATATTGTGTAAGAAAACTACCTTCATTTGCCTTGTTTTTTAAAAACTCAATGTACTTCTTCTGTAACTCATCTCAATGTTGCTTCTTTAATTTGCCTACTAATAGGTTATTTACTCTTGAATGTTTCCAGGTATTCCAATTAAGATAATTATCTAGCTTCTGTCTCCTTTTAAACAAAGACAGCATATTTGCCTTCATTAGTCTTCTGATGGGAGAGAATTGGAAGGGCAAATCTATGAGAGCTTGTGGGTTCAGAAAAGAAAAGTTTAATAACTGAGATAATTAAAATAAAATAAAATAAAATAAAATAAAATAAAATAAAATAAAATAAAATAAAATAAAATAAAATAACAATAATGAAAATTAAAACAACAAAAAGAGAGAGAGAAACAAAACCCAGGGAATACAAGTGATGCAGCCATTCACTACCTGACATCAGATGCCCAGCCAGTTCCTAAGCAGTGATAGCTGCTTCTTGGCCAACTCCCCCTAGTTAATATACTAAGTATGACATCATATGGTATAAGATATCCCTTTGGCCGGTTTGGGTCAGCTATCCTTGCTATGCTTCCTCCAGGCTTTTTGTGCATCTCCTCACTGGCAGAACATGGAAAGGTGAAAATTCCTTGACTTAGTATAAGCACTGCTTAGCAACAGCCAAGCATCAGTGTGTTATCACATTATTCTCACACTAATCCAAAACCAGCACTGTACTATCTGCTAGGTAGAAAATTAACTCTATCCCAGCCAAATGCAGGTCAATCCCCTAGAAGATCTCAGAGTGACTCTCTGGTGATTCTATCAGTTTAATAGTCCATTTTTAGTCTTCTAATGTTAAACTTACCTTGAAGTTATTTCAAAGTATCTGCATGTTTTAAATATTCTCTTATCTGGCCCTTTCCTCCTGCTGATGGAGATCTTCTCTTTTTTTTTTTTGTTTTACCTACAGTGATTAATGGGAATATTGATACTAACAATAAATACATGTTTTTAATTATGTGTGAGTTCTATTATTTTCGAACATGAGTTTAGTAGAGCCATGTTCTGCCAAATCTGAATACTTAATGAAAATTACATGCATTAGTAGTAACAATTACTGCTAGTGATAGTACTCTCTGATGCATTTTTTAGAAATTTAGAATTTTAGAAAGAAAAGAAAGGATGAGAGCGCTTGGGCAGTACAGAAATGTGCAAGGCACTAATTGAGACCAATTCATCTCTGAATGCTCTGCTGGTGGGATGATTTAACATAGTTATGCTTAGCTGCATTCTTTTGTTCTTTTCTGTAATGAATTTTAAAGGGACCTGATTAAGCCAAAGGGGAAGTAGGAAAAAACTTTTCAAACCAGAAAAGCACAAAACATGAAAAAGAATTCAAATGATTGATAAATCTATTTCAAATCCACTGTGAGGAGTTTCTTGCTAGGAAAAAACTCTAAGCATCTCTCCCAAAAAAAGCATTCACTGAGACTGGAAACTGCTTTCCTTGTTCATGGCAGTAGATGAGAAAAGTAGAGACAAGAAAGGCCTTGCTGAATGGCAGAAGCAGGAAGGAGGGATTCTGTATATCATCACAGGACTTTGCCCCAAAAGCACAGAAAGAAATAATAAAGTTTTTTTTTAACAATTTAGTAGAAGTGAAAATACATCATATGAAAGTATTTAATAACTTTTGGCGATGATTTCTCTTCTGTTTCTTATCAACTGAGTGTTTGACAGACCGTCTGTGTACAAGTAAGCTGAATGAGTTATGTTAGCACAGGATGGTAAAATAGGCTTCAGAAACCACCACCTAATTCTTGAATTGCCTTCCTCTAAAGTGTAGTGCAAACAACAGCACTTGTACTCAATTCCAGGTTTGTATTATCAGTCTTCTAGGGATTATTTCATAATTTGTGCCAGATGAAGTTCTTTACATCCTGCAGAGTGAGAAAAGAAATTAATTAAAGAAAACCTCTCTTTATTCATTGTAAGAATACAACTAGGTCTTTCTTCATAAAATAAAATACTTCTGATTTGTTGAGTGTTACTTCTCAGACAGCTGATCACAGAGCTACATGGAAATGCAATGATCAATATGACTGGCAAACACTCTCCATCCTTTTACCTTCACCTCCTGAACAGAATTGTGAGTGAAGGGTTACCATACATTCCAATCCACCTTTTATTTAGAATGCAGCATGATGAGATCTCCTATTGCCCTTACATTCCAAAGCAAACTCTTTTTGCAGTCTGGGAACCTCCGTATCTCCATCCCCATTGAGCTCAGTTTCCTTCTTTTCTGTTCCAGTGCCTCAAACTACAAACTGCATTATCTGAGGACTTACTTATTCCAAAGTAGGTAAATACGAACAAATGGCAATAACATCCATGCCACAACAGACTGTATAGGAATACAAAATTTGACAAGCCACGAAGTGCAACTTTTCATACAATATTTGTTTTCCTTTAAAATTTTTACTTAAAAAAAAAAAAAAAAATCTGTGTTTTTTTGGCAAGATGCATTTTGACAAAGATGAAATTTTTCTTGATTTTCTGAATGCAACTTATGAACATTTTATGGGGACAAGGCTAACCATTACTACCACATCTCAAATGTCTCCTACGAACTATATTGCAATTTCTTAAATATTAAGTATGTTTTCCTCATTAAGATCTCAGAGCTTTCCCATCTGTTGTGTCCTATGTAATAACTGTAACTCTTGAAATAATTTTTCAGAATATGATTTACCAGTATGGATAGATCATGGAATCATAGAATGGTTTGTGTTGGAAGGGACCTTAAAGATCACCTAGTTCCAACCCCCCTGCTATGGGAAGGGACAGTCTCCACTTGTCCAGCCTGGTCTTGAACACTTCCAGGTAGGGGGCATCCACAGCTTCTCTGGGCAACATCTTCCAGTGCCTCACCATCTTCTCCGGGAAGAATTTTTTCCTGATATCTAATGTAAATCTACCAGCTTTCAATTTCAACACGTTATGTCTTGTCCTGTCACTACAGACCCTGGTAAAAAATACCCCTTGAGCTTTCTTGTAGGTGCCTTCAGGTACTGGAAGGCTGCTATAAGGTCTACTCAGAGCCTTCTCTTCTCCAGGCTGAACAAACCCAACTCTCTCAGCCTTTCTTCACAGGAGAGGTGATCTGGCCCTCTGATCATCTTCATGGCCTCCTCTGGACTCATTCCAACTGGTTGCTATCCTTCTATGTTGGATGAGCTGGATGCCGCACTCCAAGTGGGGTCTCACGAGAGTTGAGTAGAGGGGGAGAATCCTCTCCCTCAACCTGCTGGCCACACTTCTCATGATACAGCCCAGGATATGGTTG
Source organism: Rhynochetos jubatus (assembly GCA_027574665.1). Lineage (NCBI taxonomy): Eukaryota > Metazoa > Chordata > Aves > Eurypygiformes > Rhynochetidae > Rhynochetos > Rhynochetos jubatus. Next base: position 44,486,149 of record CM050690.1, on the reverse strand, counting down.
GCTTCCTGGGCTGCCAGCTCATACTGCTGGCTCATGTCCAGCTTTTTATCCACCAGTACCTCCAAGTCCTTCTCCTCAGGGCTGCTCTCGATCTATTCTCTGCCCAGCCTGTATTTGTGCTTGGGATTGCCCCAAGCCAGGTGCAGGACCCTGCACTTGGCCTTATTGAACTTCATGAGGTTGGCACAGGCCCACCTCTTCAGCCTGTTCAGGTCCTCCTGGATGGCATCCCTTCCTTCCAGTGTGTTTACTGCACCACACAGCTTGGTGTCATCAGCAGCCAAATAACAACAGCACCAGAAAAGATTCACATGAACAACTTGTAGGTGGAATGGGTGTTTATCTCCAGTAGTTTTGATGTCTTCCTTGTGTTTATCACAGTCCCCAGAACAGCAAATTGGTAAATATATACATTCTACTTGGTAGAAAACTAGCCAGATGGGTTTATCCTACCAGTACAGAGAATTAAACTCTGTAGTTACCGATTTCCAATGCTCATAAGGAAAACAAATGAACAAACAAACAGACAAAACCCCAAAAAACCTTTGGAGGCCTGATTATATTTAGTGGGGTCATATGATAAAATATGCATACATTTTTTTAAGATTGCCTAAAAGAAGACAATAAGCAGAGAGATTCTGGAACATTTCAGTGAACAAAAAATCACAAAATCTCAGTAGAAACATTTAGATCACAAAATGACAACAAAACAACCCCTTTAGACTCTAGGACTTTGTTTGGATCTTTGGTAGTACAGCACATTGGCAATAAGTCAAACTTTTCTGGAAACGATAAATTCACTATATGTTACAGATACTCTGTTTCTTTTTGTCTTGTTTACGCAAGGGCTTGCTGATTTCACTGATGCAGCAAAAAATATGTTGTGGTAAGAGTAACATACTTTGTATGATTTTACTAGTGGTAAAGCAAAAGCATTCTACACAAGCTTGGTGTTACAACATTTTTTCTAGTGCAGAGATATGCCTGAAAGAAAACAGCAGCTAACGTATTAATGCAATTTACTCTGGCACATTTGATGGACACCTGAGGATGAGACCACAATGCTTTCTTTGGCTAAGAGAATGGGTAAGCAAAATACATAATTTCTTAAGATCTATGCCAGAATAATTAAAGTAATTAAAAATAATTTCAGAGACTTCCATCTTCTTTAACAGTTTTTTCATAAAATAATTTTAAAGATAAGGTTCTAGTCCATTCTCCAGCTCTATGGAGATCAGTGAGATGCTTTTCACTCCTTGGAGATTTTCGTCCAGTCAATCTAGAAGATATATAATGCTGTACATTCTCTAAAATGCAGTGTCTTCCAGTGCTGTGTTATTTTTATTGTAAGAAAGGTTTAATGTCTCCCTAACATTATTCTTGATTATGTGGATGACAAAAATAGTAGCGCTTTTCTTTCTCCCCCCTGTTCTTTGAACTTTCATAATGGGTGAATATATACATAAAATACATATATATATATGCCTGTGCATGTGTGTAGATATATAGGTGTCTATCTATCTATCTATCTATCTATCTATCTATCTATCTATCTATCTATCTATCTATCTATCTATCTATCTATCCATCCATCCATCCATCCATCCATCCATCCATCCATCCATCATCCATCCATCGGTAATTTCACAACTTTTTTCTCCAAGCAGAAGAACCAAAACTGGTTACAGAAGTATAATTGAGGCTATGCAACTGCTTAGGATTAGTTGCCATCTCTTGTAAGTTTATTATGCGTGGCTTATGCACCCCAGGATGTTGATAGGAAGGAAAGGGACCTCCTAAATACCATTTGAGTGCTATATGTAAAGTTACCACAAAATTTCTTCCAGTTGCTAATAATATTAGCACTTGAACTTGAACACTTGAAGTTCTATTGCTGTTCTTTATGATGACCACAGCTATTTTGGCAAAGTGGCACCTGAAACAGCATGGTGTTTTAAGAAAGAATCACTTAAAGAAAGAAACTTCAAACTCAGATTTGGCATCTTAAGGCACAGAATTGTATTATAAGTATTGAAGGAACTTATCATGGGCAAGGTTCCACATCTTATTAGTTAAAAGTACATATATTATTCAGGCATGCGTGTAGCAACGCCAAATGTTCTTTGACCCCTGTTCACTAAAAAGAGTAGTGGTCTGTAACTCATTTCACCAGGCAGCATCTCCTTCAGCACAAAAGCTTTGTGTGTGTATGTGCATGTGCTTTGTATGTAAAACAGTGCTCAGTTTAAGCACATTCAAGTGTTACAAAAGTGGAAGTTCATTTTGAGTTGGAGAAATTTAAGAGCTCAGGTTTTGCTTTGGGCAAGACACAGAGCAAGACAAAGAAAAGGCAAATGTTATACCCCATTTATTTTCATTAGAGTAAGATCAGGGAAAGCAGAAATAGATGAAAAGCTGCTTACAGAGATTGATGAGACGTTATTCTAACAGTAAAAATCCCTTACATGCACTAAGCTTGTAGTAAGCAACTGTTTTTTAGGAACAGTGGAAATTGTTTCTCATCAAAAAGAGGAAATTTTCCAGAATTTTTGGATTTCAGATTAGTGAAAGCAATAGTTCAAACTGGCTACCATGACTTTAGAAAGCCTGGGCAAACGGCCACCAGACGGACAAAGGTGGCCTGTGGAATTGCATTCCCTGTAACCTACAAGGTTAGTATTATGCAGTTTACTCTGGGTGCATGACTACCACATTGTCTTCAGAGCATGCTGGATGGATGTCATGGGAGGGACAGGTCTTCTCTGTACAGTCTCAGCGAGGCCAGCACACCAAGGATGTGCCAGACTTGCCTTACTGTGGAGGTTACATGTACCTGTGCACTGCATGTTTACATGGGCGGGTGCAGCACATCCCAGCTGACCACATCCACTCGACGTGCTCCGCACAGCACTTTCACTCCTGTTTTCTTCTGGGATTTCCTCAGTGGAAATTTCAGACACCTTTTCAGGACAGGCTCATCTGTGAGGAAGAGGGAAAAAAAACCACTCTCAAGAGTTGCTCCAGCATGTCTTATAAAAGACAGAGTTAATTGCTGTGGGTGTTAGGGGAGCAGAGAAATGATGAGTTCACTAACAAGGCCCTGGCCTCAGTCCTGGCATCACCATCCTGAGACAAGAATGAGGTATTCTTAGAAACACATACATAACAGGCTTGTGAAAGGAGAAGAGCCATATTAGTTTTGGGGCATAAAATTTAAAAAGCTGAACATTTTTTGAACCCCAATCAGATTTTCAGATTTCATTATTTTCTATGTTGTATTGACATCCACTGCACTTCAACACTGCCTGATTTATGTTGGACTTTGAACTGATAGCCTAGATGAAAACCTTCCAGAGAAAATCCTAACTAGTATTAGTTATCTGTCACTTAATGGATGGCTTTAATAAAAAAATGTAACATGCTAGCATTTATGTTCAAACTATGAACTACCTACTTTTCTGCTGCAAGACACAAGGTGATCGTAGTTGCCATGTATGAAACGTTTACATCATTCTTCCATAGTGTGATCTTGAAGTCTCTGAAGATAGCATTTCATAAAGTATTATATGTTGCATAAAGTATGAAATATCATTTCTGAGAGATGGTTAAATCTTACCCCAACTGTGAATTTTGTTTTAACTCCCACTGTAATTAAAGACATTCAAATTGCGTACACTCAATTACATTTTAACCATATTTACAGTCCTCTGGTTTACTCATATAATGCAATGAAAAAATGTGAAGTGCCTCTCTGAGTGTTTTATTATGGATCTGATAATGTAGCTGAATTCTGCTAGTGATTGTAAAAATATAAGGTGCATATTCAATACACATTAATGTGGATGTTGACATAGAAATTGGCTGAGGGAGTGAGGTAGAATGATTTAAAGTCTTCTACTTAGTAGGAAGAATGGAATTTATCTACAGCTGTCTTCAAGCACATAATAACATACATATAATTGTAAGGTATTAGCTAGTGGTGACACTTCAGCAGGCTTTGTTTTATTGAAATCAATTTCAAACCTTTTAGAATTCTCCATTTTTTAAAGCTATCTCTTTTATCTATTTTGGCCCTAGTGTATATTTAAGGTGACATAAATTCAGCCTGAAGGATGAAAACCAGTTTTTCTCAGTAATTATATATGGTTTTATACAAATAACTGGAAAATTCAGTCTTCATTTTCTGAACCTTCAACCTAAACAAAAGGAGATTCTTGCTTACAACGGCCTGTTTCAGGTTATCCTGGATTATTTTGCATGGAAGCAGACTATGAGCATTCAAAATATATGTTAAAGTGGTTCAATGAAGGGAGGTGAGGTCCAACTAAATGATAAAATCAATTCTAAAACATTATAGTTTTTTTCTGAAGTGATCATACAATAGTCTAAATGCTGAGTTCTATTTTTGTGGTTCCTTTGTTCTTGAAAATCACAGAGGCTTTGACAAACATAAAGGACTTACTTAGATGCATGTGCTATGCATAGTACAGTATGGCGATCTTTTTAGCATCAACAGCCTTTTCATGGTACAGTATTTCTTAAAAAGTATTTTGTCAAGCTGTTTGTAATGCAGGCCATAATATTTGCATCCTATAAAAGGTAGGAACACTGGTTGAGCCCTATATGTTGAAATATTATGTTGTTATATTATTATTTAATAATGAACCATTTAAATATATGTAAGCATATATAGTCATAGGAGTATGACCAGCACCACTTCTGTAGGAGCAGGCAGAATGTTTTCAGGGGTTTTCAGCATCTTTAATGAGGTGCCCAAGATATGACATATCTGAATTCTGCTTGAACCTTGATTTGAGAAAACTATACTTTACAAAATTCACTTTCCTGATAAAACCTATGGATTATGCTAAGCAAGTGACACTGCTAGTCCTGCTGTTGAAATGGTGACATTGTAGAGAGGGATGAGAAAGAGCAGAATTTAAGGAAAGTTAAACCTGTGATACAACCCAAGTCTGGAGCCCTGACCTGGATTTTACATCCCTGGGTATATCCTGATGGCAGGGCTGCAGAATATTTCCTGAAAGGCTTGTTTTACTTATCCATCAGTGAGGATACATGCACAACCTATCACTCAGGAGTGAACATCAAGTTATTTTTATCTTTTCTGCTGTAACAGACATCCAATTTGTCCCTGGGAACAAGAGAGTCAAAGTGAGCTAAGCTCCCTCTAGGTATGTGCATCACTGAAGAGGCCTGAGGAAAGAAACTGAACTGCCCAAAATGGAAGTTTGCTTTTCCATATCTAACTCTGGAGCAGGCTCATGACTTCAGCCGAACACTGCCATGCAGGAGCTCTGCTTTGCCTATGGAGAGCCACTGTGCAGGAAGAAGGAAGGAATTTGTGGGGTCCAGCTTCAGATTTGGCTGCACAGCAGTGCCTTGTTTATACATGTGTGCCTGAAGGGATACATCAGAAGAGCCTGTGGGAGCTTGGATTTACACCTGGCCTTTAGGGTAAGCCTGCTCTATGAAGCCAAGTGAAGAAGTGGAAATGCAACAATGGGGGCTGTTTCCCATTTGTGTGTAACAATGACTGGGTGAAATGCATTGGCAGGGACCAACACTTCGTCTTCCCTCTACAAAATGTAGACCTTGAATATCAGCACTTTTAGATAGGTCTCAGTTTTGCATTTAGTATTACGCAACCGAGGGAATATTATTTGATAACCACTGGAGATAGAAAAAGCTAAGAATCTGAGTAGTACTGTTGCTTAAGCTAATTTACTTTTCTTTGGAGTACATAAGGTTTATCACATCAGAAAACACTGAAGGTGAGAAGCTGAGATTTATCAAAATATTCCACAGGCAAACTGTGGAGTAGCAGCTTGAAAACAGAACAGAATCACGGAACTGTAGGATCACTGAACACTCTGAACTGGAAGGGACCCATGAGGACCATTGAGTCCAACACCTGACTCCACACAAGGAAATCTAAAAGATAAAACCTGTATCTAAAAGCAGTGTCCAAAAACTTCTTGAATGCCAACAAGTTTTTGTCCATAACCACTTTCCTGTCAAACTTGTTCCAATGTTTGACCACCCTCTTAGTGAAGAACTTTTTCCTAGTATCTGATATGAACTTTTCCTGACACAGCTTTAAGTGACTGAATCCTATCACCAGACACCAAAGAAAAGAGATCAGCACCTCCTTCTCTGCTTCCCCTCCCAAGTAAGTTGTAAACATCAATAAGGTCACTTCTCAACCTTCTCTTCTCTAAGCTGAACAGATGTAGCATCCCCAGCTGCTCCCCATAAGTCATGCCCTATAGTCTTTTTACCATCTTTGTTGTTGTCTTTTGGACATACTCTCATATTTCTATATAATTCTTCTATTGCGGAGCCCCAGACTGCACACAGTACTTGAGGTAAGGCCACATCAATGCTAAGTATAATGGGACAATCACTTCTATTGACCAGTTAGCTATATTGTACTTGGTGTATGTCAGAATACGATTGGCCGTTTGGGCCACCAGCACATACTGTTGACTTATATTTAGCTTACCATCAAGCAAAAGCCCCAGATCCATTCTTCAGAGCTGCTCTCCAGCCTGTCATCCCTCCATCTATCCAGGATTACATCATCTCATGTGGAGAATCTGCCATTTTTCGTTTTTAAATTTCATACAATTGTTGATTGCCCAGCTCTCTAATCTTTCAAGATCTCTCTTTAAGACCTCTCTGACCTCAAGATAATCAATGGCTCCTCCTAATATAATATCATTAGCAAACTTATTGTGCACTCAGCGCCTATGTACAGGTCATTGATGAAAACATTGAAAGAACTAACCCTAAAATGAAGGCCTGGGGAACACACTAGTGCCTAATAGCCATCCAGATGTTACCCCGCTTACTACAAGTCTTTGAGCCCAGCCCTTCAGCTGATAAAGATGATAGTATATGTAGAGTTGCAAAGGATCCCTGAAGTTCATTTAGCCTTGTCTGTGCTCAAGTCAAATTAAGGTATGTTCAGGTTACTCAGGACCTTGTACTATCAAATATCTCTGAGGAGATTCCACAGTCTCTTTGGACACCACTTTGCAGGTCATGTGTAATTTACCTTATGTAAGTTAAGATATATTATTCATTTAAATAGTAAAAAATGGCTATGGCATCCTGACTGTGTTTCTTGTCCTTTATTTTATATGCATAGTGTTTCCCATCTGCAATTACCCAAAATCTTCTTGAAACTTAATTGTTGGACTTACATATTATATAAAATTTTGTCACAGTAACTAATTTTTCTCTTAAGTGTTTCTGTAGAATAATACATACTTTTATTTTTTAAAAATTATCCTTTTATTTTAATTTCTTTATTTTTATTCTTTATTCACATAATCATCTCTTACATATGTTTTGTACTATGGTAGTACACAAATACGTGATGTCTTTTCTGTATTCCTGTGTTCTTTAGCTCATTTACTGCGTGATTAAGTGGTTACATAAACCTGTTTTTTAATTTTTTTACTGGGTTTAAGGTATTGTCCTCCGAATCCAGGTTCCCTGAACTCTCATGGCTGTACAGAAACATCTAGGGAGAAGGTCTGTAGAGGCAAAGAATGAATCACAGAATCTGTCTTTCTTTTGGTTTATTTTCATTTGCTTTCTGTGGACCTTTGACTTCCCTGCACTTCGCCTTTGACTTTAACAGATATGTTCCTACCCCAACTGCATGGAATGCATACTAAAATTTCATCCAAGTGATGTTTAAATGCACTGTGGGACCTTGTGTGGGCCTGTTACACCAGGCTGAGTTTTCGCCTATAAATGGTTTTATCGGAATTACTTTTCTCACCCCAGACAAGTCTTTGCATCTCAAACCCAGTATGTCTTTTATTGGCACCAGGGTGTTGCTCTGATTCATTGCCATAAAGGACTTGCTGACAGATGACCCCTGATGGAGTACAAATTGAAGACCACTGGGAAATACCACGTTGCTGCAGCCAAGCTGTCTAATCTGAGATGTAATGGATTGCCTTTCCACAGCATTGAGCAGCGGCAAAATTATCAGAGAGCCTTACCGGTATGCAACTTCTGTTTTGATTACTTTTTTAAAAAATTTTCAAGAAAAGGCATAGATCCACCTTATGGCATAGATCCAACTTCCTTTTACTGATGTTGTGCTTTAAAATGATGACATGGATCATATATGAAGAAAATGCATCACTGGATCTCTTATTCAAGAAACTTTTCAGGCAAGTTTTTCCTGAGTGTCCCGTATAAGACTAAAGGCAATAACAGCAACAAAATCTCTAACCAGGAGGATTTGTTACTAATCCACTGTATATTCATACATATACAGTGTATAAAATTGTGTATAAAAATTCTGTATAAAAGTCATACAGCTTTTTTTACACAATTTTTTCACTGTTTAACATACTCATTCTTCTCAGATAAAATTCTGTCACTCAGACCAGCATCCATCTAACATTTTTTTCCTTTGGATTTTTCCTCATGTAAGACGTCCTATAGAGAAAAACAGAACACCTCAAGATTTTCTAATAAAACAAACTGGTTCTTAGGTTCGTTAAACCTAACACAGTAGGAGAGAGTCTAGACATTATTTTAATTTCTATAATCTTTGAAAAATGTTCACACACTTTGATGAAGTGAAAAGAAGAAAATACTTTAAAGAGATCTGTGTAATGTGTATCTATAAACCTATTAACTCTTAAAATAAAAAAGGAGAATTCTTGCCATAATTTTAAACATTGACAGAGATTTTGGGTATTTCTGGTGTTTTTTTCATACTTGGGTAATTTCCAGTAGCAGAATTGAATACTTGTTCCTCAAAATCACATAATCTGGGTCATACTAAATATGTATAGAGGAAACAGCTGTAAATTAGAAGATTGAAACAGCACATTTCTCCTAGTAATTTGAAATGTACAATGAACAATGTGCAGTGTTTTTTTTCACATCCTTTCTGAAGTATATACAGTCATGAGAAAAATTATGGGATCTGTTGAAAAAAAATCATTGGAAATACTAGATGTGGTTAATTACATTATATAGAAGAAATTAATATTTAAGAACTTCTGTCCTGAGTACCTAAAACAACTTAAACTGTCCTAAAACCTAGGTCTCAAGTCTATTTTAAACTAATCCCATATTTGATCTGTTGATTACTAGTTGTCAACTAATTTACATGATATTATAAATTCATTTGTGTAGATATTTGTTAAAGGATATATGATCAATGAAATTCTCACCACAACCTTCAAAACACTGGAGGCAGTAAAAAAATTACTTAAACCAAAGGAGTGTGCTGAGTAATGAACACAATAGGACTGTAAACTCAGAGAAACATCAGGGAAAGGGGAAGGCACTCTGTTTACGATATCTATAGTGGGCCCTACTCCAAGGAATAGGGGAAGAAATTTTAAGTTGCCACTGTCACAATGGATTAAAAATATCCCTTTTTACAAATGTTAAGAACAGGCAGGTCTCAGTCTACTGAAAAATAAAAAAAAGAAAAATGACTGCACAAATCTTGTTAGACCATGTTCACTGTAGTTTGCAAAAGGTTATGTTGTTTGTTTATGCCTGTAGCTCAGTTAACTTATGGAGAGGAGAAATGAAAGACTAGGTAAATTCTGGAATTTCATCTCAGGTTGATGTAGGGTGACTTTGTAGAGAAACTGATACATTAGTGAAACCAGAAAGAGATTTTTGAAACACTGTAGTTCTGAGAGACCGTCATAAGATCTACCAAGATATTATTTTATGTTCTATGTAATAATAATACAAGTAGTGGCCAAAACCAGTTCAGAACACAGTTTGTTGGAAGTCTTGTTCCACTGGGAAAAAACATTTTCTGACTCAGACTGTTGCTGTTGCTTTCTCAGTGCTGGGGCACAACTAATAAACTGAAGGACAGTATAGAAGTCATGGTGTTTAAATGACATGTGTGGTTCCTGGGGAATCCTACAGAAACAAAAAATATGAATAGCAGGCAGAGGCAGGCACAGTTAGCTCATGCGACTTAGTCTGGGGACATTTGTGAAAATTTGGTTATGTGTTTTTCACCATGCTGCCTGGGCTGAATTAGGAGCTGGATACACTGCATGTGCTCCCCACAGAGAGAAAACCTATCACTTGTATTTTTGAGTGTCTCAAGAAGACATATCTGAGAAAGACTGCTTTTGAGTCTGAGAATATTCTTGCTTGTGCCAGCCTCCTGTTAACATCAAGCAATTTAATAAATTTATTTTTGAGAAACAATGCTGCCTCAAGTTTAGATTTTTTTTTTTTTTTTTTAATTCCAGGATATAAATGAAATTATTTAGGTCATTTTTGGTTTATGTCCTTAATTAGACTGTATCTTTCAAATATTTCTCACAAAAAAGAAATATGGTCTAAAAATGTGGTAACATATACAGTAAAAATCCAAAGAAAAACATGTTGGGTACAGAGTTCTTTCGATAGGCCAAATTCCTGTTTAACTCACAACCCTGGCCAAAACCACTGAAGTTAATGGGGTTGAAAAGGGTGTGAGTTAACTCAGACTTGGCATTGTATGCTTCCAGTTTTGTCTCTTGTGACTTATCATTGAAGGAAATGATTTGATTTTTTAAAAAACAAATTGTGACAGCTTGAGGTTGAAGTTAATGCTTGTTTTTCTGCCAAAATTCATATAATTTGGGGGGGAAAAAATATATTTTATAGGCTATGATGAAACTAAGTGCTCACTGGATGTTATACTGAAGTGGAATTCTCCAGATTGCTCTACAGTTAACATAATGATATATAACTACACATTTTTTCCCTGTTACATATTTTCCTGCACTCTGGCTGTTATAGAAACACAAAATTTATTGTCTTACAATGTGAAAATCCATGTACTCTGATTGTCTTACAATTATTGTTAGCCATCCAGAGGAGAGGGACATGTATAATTGCTGCACAGTCTCATTGACTATACTGTGAATATGCAAATCTCCATGCTCAAGCGGTTAGCATAGCTCTTGACCTAAATGTGTGAAGTACACTAAATATCTGGAGGTCCCTTTGAAGTCAACAGAAAATACTTCCAAGCTCAGCACCTTTTAAAACCACGCCATCTGGCCTGGCTGGTTCTTACACTTGAGGTGTAAGTGACAGAAGTTTTTGCCAGCAGCAAACATGTGGATTCTGCATCAGTGTTTTTGATGAAAATAGAAAAAAATCTGGACAAACATTAAAGACGTGGGGTGACAAGGGGAAGTTCGGATACAGCTATGAAATTATGGAAAAGTCATCTGGTTTTAAACGTATATTTAAAATTATTGTTACGCACTCAGTCTTTCCAGTCATCCCTATATATTGGCAAATCTCATGTTCCCAGAACAACAAGCATGCATAAGTGTAGACGTTTACTGTTTTAAATCACTCTCTTGGCAGGAAGGAGGTTCTGTGGCTATTTGTGGAAACTCATCTTGTTACCTCAGTTTGTGGAAGGAGGATAGAGGAGGGGAGGACTGGGAAGCAAAAGAAGAAAGAACTGAGGACAGAAATTGGAATAGAAAGCCTTTTAAACCCTTTTATTCCCTTTAAGCAATTTAGCAAGCACTTTTGTTTGTTTGCACATTCATCTTTTTTTCATTTGCAATTTATATATTTAATTAAGTACTTCAGTATATTGAGGGAAACATGAAGGAAATATTTTTTAACCCCTTAATAGGCATACCTTTATCGGAACAAAACCTTTCTCTAGACTTTAGCCTCCAAATATGTCAGGGCTATGTTCCATTACTGTTTTATAAACAGGGAGCTCTCTTGAGTTATCATTTAAAAAAATTTATTAAAAACTGGAGCTGGTCGGTAACTGTTACAGCAGCAATTCAACTCTTCCAGTTTTCTGCAATAGTTGTTACTTTAATTGTGTATTGCTGTGGAATTGCAGTTATGTATGTTTTTGTAAATAAAGTAAGATATGTATAGTGCATGTTTGAAGCTACTGTGCTCCTCTTTCAAGGCTTATAGCACTTTTTTGTGCTTAAGAAGGGTCTTGATATTTCACATATCGATGTGAAAGTAACATACTGTATTCTTCTCATGGTGAGATGAATGACGCTTCAGACTACTGAGATAGTCAGAAAAAACCCAGATATCTTGATTAAAAAACAAAATCAAATATCATGGCCCATAAGTTGTCCTTCTGATTCTCCCATTACCTAATTATATAATACCAGACATTTACTAAGGCATAGTTTTGTAAGGGTTTTTAGTTATGTCACATTGTTTCATATAGACTTTTCTCAATGAATTAAATCCTTATGAGTATCCATGTTCATGTTTAGGAATAGCATACTATCAAAAATATCAGATTGTTAGGAAAATAGATTTTTTTATGACTGATTTGTGGAGTGTGTAGCAAGGTGGTGCTTCAGCTCTCACTGGGAAACTGGAGAGTTCAAAATAGCCTGTTCAAAAACTAATTAACTCCTCTGTTTCTTTATTCTTCACAGACTTTCCAGGGAGGTCACCACCACTTTTGTCTGGGTAAGTAAACAGAAACTCTAAGTATAGAGTCTTTTCAGCACGTTAACTCCTCTTGTCCTCTCTGGGACACTAGAATATTTTTCATCTTTCCAAAGCAGACTGTGCAGATGTCTGCATTAGCAGATGTGTCACAGGGCCTACAAAAAAATCTGTGCCCTTCCCGAGAAGCAGGTAGGATGCATGTAATGTGAACTGCAACATAAAAATGGTACCCTGTGTCTGTTACAGCCACTAGATCCAATTTTGTATTTCCTCTACACAAAAACTAATGCATTCTGATTCAAATAAACATTTTTCAGGGATAACAAAGAGATGGATTTTCTTACTTATTCTCACAAGTAATAAAGAGGTGACAAGAATGATCTGAAACCTAAATTTTTTTTCAGCCTTAATTAGAGCAGTTTCCTGGGATTCTACAAAGTGCCTCTAGGCAAACCTGAAAATTTAAACCAAATCCATCCAGTGTAAACTCTGTAGTTTAGTATTTTCAATGTTACGAGCCAAACTGTCCTTAATCAGATGGATTTAACTCTGATTTATGAATGCTTATCTCAAGAAACATGGCCATACATTTGATGCCCACGTGGGAGTGGGTGTGCAAGCATGGCTGTGTATATGTGCGGACAATATAGAATAAAATCCTCCAGGACTCATTAGGAAAAGAGCAAGAAGGTTGGTTATTTGTTTCTGTTACTTGGCTTTTAACCTGTCCATCAGAAAGAAATTGCAATGTATTCATCTAGTGTAAATGATGGCAAACACTATTTCCATCCTAGTCAGAGTGAAAATTTCTGTTTATTTGGTGCTTTATAAAATTTACAAACAGAAATAGGTATTTTTTCTGTTCTAACAGAAGTGGCAATAGTGCCATCCTTGAAAAAAAAGAGATAGTACATGTCCTTCCTTGTTAGGTGTGAAACCTCACTGACTAATGTACAACACTAAGTCTACTGAAATGCTTTCCAAACCATTGAGCTGTTTAATTTAAACAAGAAAGGTACATTTATAGGGCAGTGCATACTGAGCTATGAGCATATGCATTCAACTTGTATTTATTCTGCACATTTGGTGGGAACTTGAGAGTTCCAGAGTGGAACTGAACATGCAGATTAGATTATCTGATTTTGGTGCAATGAGGTTATCTCTACAAGGCTTTAAGCCTGTTCAGTGATTTCTCCAGTTTCCCAAGCAAAATATTTGAGTACTAATGGTGTTCGTAAAAAGTGCTGCCTCATCACAACTGATGGACCTGATGCCCTATGTCATTTGTAATCATTACGATTATCTATCTACAACTTTCATGGCTGAACCCAGCCTTCTGATGAGCTCTGTTATTAATCTTTGATCTTCCTTGAAACGGTTGATCACAGTCATAAACTTAACAACTCTGGCAATCACTGCCAATGATTTTATAACACCCTGAAATTAAATGGTCTATTTTTTAGTAACACCCTCTAATAATTGTATTAATGTGACTGTTAAGCACCTTGAATTTCAATATAACTTCAGTTTGATATGATAATCTGAACAAGATACTGGTTGGAATGAATTTCTGATTGGTGCTTGGCTCACATTCCCAGAATATCCAATGAGTGTTCTAGCAGAAATGTAATTTCAACTTCTGTGATATGCAGGTTTATATTCTGTTCTTTCTGAAAAAGTACATGTCGTAGTTAATTCTGCTTCTCCTTCCTACCTTGCAATTATCTTGACTCCTTTACCAATTATACTCAATCAGATGCTGTATTGACTGCAGAAGAGATTTCAAGATCTGGCTCACAGCTATTTCTCATTATTATAATCAAAAGGGCATGTTGTGATGAGCTCTGTGCTTGCAAACGGAGTTTGAGAAAAAGAACTTATCATTTGTAGACAAAATCCAGCCTCAAAAATTTCCAGTCTTTTAAAAATTCTGTTCGCATTGCCTTTGAATACATTTTGATTTTTCAAAATTTAAGATGTTAATTTTAAATGACACTTGAGCATTTAATTTTGGTTATGTATTTCTTGTGTGAAAAGTTCTCAGTGAATTTACTCAAGCTGCCTGTAGCTGATCTGAACTGGGAAACAAACTTTTACAAGAAGCATGAAATATCCACACCCACTTACAAGGAATATTTAATTGACACTTGCTGCAATTTTTTTTTTTTTTGGTCCTAGCACTGTATAATATTTTAAAAGTAGAGGCTTATGGAATTCACAAAGCAGCACAGACAGTGACAGGAATTGTATTATTAGCACTTAACTCTGATTGCATGACTTTTCAGATTTTACCTTCTCATAGTCATGCCAACAAAGCTGTACCTCTGCTATTAGAGGACATGCAGAAGGCACTGTAATATCAAAGAACCAAGTATGGGAGAGGATCTCAAGAACATCATGTGTTTCATCTACTTAACCTACCTGAATGAACCTAGATCCATGTCATTCATAATAGGCATTTGTCCAGTCTGGCTTTGAAGATTCCTAGGTGCAGAGAATTCATTTCTGTTCCAGAGACTTCCAGAGACTTCAGAGCCTCTGCCAAGTGCTGAGTTCTGCACTTGGGTCACAACCCCAGGCAACACTGCAGGCGTGGGGATGGGTGGTTGGAAAGCTGCTCAGTGGGAAAAGACCTGGGGGTAATGGTTGACAGCTGGCAGAATACGAGCCAGCAGTGTGCCCAGGTGGCCGAGAAGGCCAATGGCATCCTTGCCTGTGTCAGCAACAGTGTGGTCAGCAGGACTAGATAAGTGATTGCCCCCTTGTACTCGGCACTGGTGAGGCTACATCTCGAATCTTCAGTTTTGGGCCTTAACAGTCTTAAAGATCTTTTCCAACCTAAAGTATTTTATGATTCTATGATTCGCTTACTCTATTCTTTTCCTGCATGTTTTCTACAGTCCTATCTCTAGCTTCATTCTGCAGTCGTGTCGTGTAGTTCTCAACACTTTTCAAGCATGGAGAAGCAAAGTGCCAGCAGAGGCTTTGCTGAGTATGGTGGAGGTAATTCTTTACATAACATATGTTCTTGCTAAGGCATCAGAGTAATATATGCTTTTGGTGAAGCACTTTGGCAGGGTTTACTCGTATACAACTTCTGAACCACTGTTTTTCTTAAGTAATTTTCTCCATACTATCTAATCTGTTATTGCAGATCCTGCCTAAGTTTGTGCCAGATAGTCAGCTTAATGAATCATTAAGACTGTGCAATTAATGAAGTTACTCTCAATGAATTCATTATGGATAGCTTCATGAATTGTGTTCTACTTTTCCATACTTGTTCTCAAATGTTTCAGGATGTCCAGCATATCTGTACTGTTATCTGTGAATTTGTATTGGGTTTGCATGACAACGTTTTGGTAGATGGGTGGCTACAGGGTGGCTGCTGTGAAAAGTTGCTAGAAGCTTCCCTTATGTCCCATAGAGACAGTGCCAACTGGCTCCAAGATGGATGTGCTGCTGGCCAAATCTGCATCAGTCAGCAATGGTGGTAGTGGCTCTGTATTAACAAATTTAAGTAGGGGGAAAATTGTTGTGCAACAGAAGCTGGTAAAAGGAGTGAGAATATGGGAGAGAAACAACTCTTCAGACACCAAAGTCAGTGGAGAAGAAGGGGGAGGAGGTGCTCCAGGCACGAGAGCAGAGTTTCCCCTGTAGTCCATGGTGAAGGTAGGCTGTACCCAGTTGCTCAGGGGGAGATGGTAGAGAAAACTGGGAGCGAAGTTGAGTCCGTGAAGAAGGGAAGGGTGGAGGAAGCTGCTTTGAGATTTAGTTTCATTTCTCATTGTCCCACTCTGACTTTTGGTTGGCAATAAATTAATTTCCCTGAGTTGAGTCTGGTTTGCTTGTGACAGTAATTGGTGAGTGATCCTCCCTGTCATTATCTCGACACACTGGCTTTTTGTAATTTTTTTCTTCCCCTCTCCATACGAAGAGGGGTAGTGATATAGTGACTTGGTGGGTACCTGACCTCCAGCCTAGGTCACCCCCCTCACGAATTAAAGAAGCAGATCTTTACTTCTATACCACACATACTATTCTTAAAATTCTGAATATGTCCAGATCCAGGACAGGTAACCCATGCAGTGTATCTCTGAATTTTTATATTATGATGATTTTCCTGACATGTTGTCAAACACACAACAGTATATATAAACAGACCTATCATTCCCAGGCTGTAGGAGAAAATACCAAGGAAGATAGGGTGAAAAATTTTACTGAAGTCAAGTATTTCCCCTATTTGTTTATGAAAAAGACCTGCTATACTTTGAGAAACTTCAGTGGTTTTGCAAACTCATGTTTTTGATGAATCTGTGTATATCACTGTTCATCTGTTGTTATCTTTCAAGCTGTCCTGGTTTTAGCAAGCAGCCGTTCTATCACTCCGCCCCACCCCACCCCCACTCCCCGTGAGGAAGGGTCAGAGGAACAAACGGAGGAAAAGCCCAAGGAGTTGAGATAAGAACTATTTAATTATATAAACGAAACGTAGGGAGTTACTAACAATGCTAGTGCTAATGAGTAATTTAAGGAATGGAGGAAAAGGGTAGAACAAATGATACAGGATCCCACCCCAAGAAGGGAAAAAAAAGGAAAGAAAACCCACCCCAAGGGAGAAAAACCCCCACGAAACCGCCTGGGGGCCGAGAGAGTAAGAAGGAGGAAAAAGCTTTCAAACCCCGACTCCTAAACCGATCTGCCCAGCAAGATGCTGGCTCTGCCCGGAGCACCAACCACTCGCCAGGAGGTCCCCACAACAAACAAACCCCCAGCCCCCTCAGCCGGAAGCCCCCTCAGACCCTTCCGCCTCCCAGGGCCGTACCCAATCACAAGCCTTTCCACCCATATCCCCATGCCCTCCCCGCCGGTTCTGCAGTGCTGTGGGCCCCAGGCTGGCACCAGCTATCCAGCTGGATGTGTTATGGGGTGAAGCAAAACATAAACTAGCTGGTGCAAAGCTAAGACACTAATCCACCCCTTTTGATTCACCTCATCCACATCAAGCTCACCTCCAGCAGTATTCCATAATCTCCCATCAGCCCACTTCCCCTTTCCCATCCCATCCCACACGGATATCATTCCCTTAGTCTGTGGGCCATCTTGGCAAATGGTCCATTAGTCCATGACTTCAGTTTCCATCACGTGTGGGTCACTCAGGACAGGCAAAGGTAGAAGGGTTGTGTGGGATCATTGGGCGTCAAAGCCAGCTCAGGTCAGGTCACTGCTGTGCTCCCGGCGAGGCTGGACCTCTGTAGGGTGGGGTGGTTTTTCTGCCGTAACGGGTGCCTGTAACATAAAGCTCAAAAACAGGGGTTAGTGGCGGCAATTCATATCCCTCATGCACTGTAATTATGGGCTGTTTTCTCCCAGAATCAAATCCCCCTGGGGCACACAGCGGACTTCCCCATCTTCTCTCATTACCCACCAAGTGCGCCCAGGTCCTTGAGCAAAAGCATCCCCATGGATGGGTTTGCCTTTGCCCAAGGTGGGAGGAACCCAAACAGTTTTTCCCAGCATGCTTCTAGTATGTACTACAGGGACCTTATCTCCTTCTACTGTCCGTAGAGAGTTTGAGTGTGCAGGGCCAGCTTGATTGACGGATCCCCTGGTATTAACTAACCAAGTGGCCTTTGCCAAGTTGGCATCCCAATTCCTGAGTGTTCCACCCCCCATTGCTCTCAGGGTGGTCTTTAGCAGCCCATTGCACAGCTCGACCTTCCCTGAGGCAGGTGCATGATAAGGAATGTGGTACACCCACTCAATTCCATGTTTCTCAGTCCAAGCATCTCTGAGGTTATTTCAGAATGAGTCCCATTATCTGATTCAATTCTTTCCGGGGTGCCGTGTCACCACAGGACTTGCCTTTCAAGGCCCAGGATAGTATTTTGGGCAGTGGCATGGGACACCTGATATGTTTCTAACCACCCCGTGGTTGCCTCCATCATTGTGAGAACATAGCACTTGCCTTGGTGGGTTTTGGGGAGGGTGATATAATCAACTTGCCAGGCCTGCCCATACTTGTATTTCAGCCATCACCCCCCATACCAAAGAGGCTTTACCCTCTTGGCTTGTTTGATGGCAGCACGTCTCACATTCATGGATAACTTGAGCAATTGTGTCTAGGGTCAAATCCACCCCTCGGTCACGAGCCCACCTGTACGTGGCATCTCTCCCCTGGTGGCCTGAGGTGTCATGGGCCCACCTAGCCATGAACAACTCATCTTTATGTTGCCAGTCCAGATCCACCTGAGCCACTGCAATCCTAGCAGCCTGGTCTACCTGCTGATTGTGTTGGTGTTCTTCAGTGGCTTGGCTTTTGGGCATGTGGGCATTGACATGATGCACCTTGACGACCAGGTTGTCTAGATGGGAAGCAATGTCCTGCCATAGTGTGGCAGCCCAAATGGGTTTGCCTCGGCGCTGCCAGTTGCTCTGTTTCCACTGCTGCAGCCACCCCCACAGAACATTTGCCACCATCCACGAGTCAGTGTAGAGATAAAGCACTGGCAGTTCTCTCGTTGAGCAATGTCCAAAGCCAGCTGGATGGCCTTTACCTCTGCAAACTGACTGGATTCACCTTGGCCTTCTGCAGTCTCTGCAACTTGTCGGGTGGGACTCCACACAGCAGCTTTCCATCTACGATGTTTCCCTACCATGCGGCAGGACCCATCAGTAAACAGGGCATATTGCTTCTGGTCTTCTGGCAACTGATTGTACAAAGGGGCTTCTTCAGCCCGTGTCACATCCTCCTCTTGTGACATCCCAAAGTCTTTGCCCTCCAGCCAGTCCATGATCACTTCTAGGATTCCTGGGTGACTGGGGTTGCCTATACGGGATTGTTGTGTGATCAGGGCAGCCCACTTACTCCACGTAGCATCGGTGGCATGATGAGTAGAAGAGACTCTGCCTTTGAACATTCAGCCCATCACTGGCAGTCGAGGTGCCAGGAGGAGCTGTGCTTCAGTTCCAACCACTTCTGAGGCAGATCGGATTCCCTCATAAGCTGACAGTATCTCTTTTTCGGTTGGAGTGTAATGGACCTCAGATCCTCTATATCCCCGGCTCCAAAATCCAAGGGGATGACCTCGGGTCTCTCTTGGATCTTTCTGCCAGAGACTCCAGGTAGGGCCATTCTTCCCAGCTGCGGTGTAGAGTACATTCTTTACTTCTGGCCCTGTCCGGACTGGTCCAAGGGCTACTGCATGCACGATCTCCTGCTTGATCTGTTCAAAGGCTTGTGGCTGCTCAGGGCCCCATTTGAAATCGTTTTTCTTCCGGGTCACTTCATAGAAAGGGCTGGCAATTTGACTGTAATTTGGGATATGCATTCGCCAGAAACCCACGATGCCTAGGAAAGCCTGAGTTTCCTTCTTGCTCATTGCTGGGGACATAACTGTGATTTTGTTAATCACGTCCATCGGGATCTGGTGACGTCCATCTTGCCATTTTACTCCCAGGAATTGAATCTCTCGTGCAGGGCCCTTAACCTTACTTTGCTTGATGGCAAAACCAGCTTTCAGCAGAATTTGGATGATATTCTTCCCCTTCTCAAAAACTTCGTCAGCTGTGTTGCCCCATACAATGATGTCATCAATATATTGCAGATGCTCTGGCGCTGCACCCTGTTCCAGTGCGGTCTGGATCAGTCCATGGCAGATGGTAGGGCTGTGCTTCCACCCCTGGGGCAGCCGATTCCAGGTGTATTGGATGCCCCTCCAAGTGAAAGCGAACGGTGGCCTGCACTCTGCTGCCAAAGGAATGGAGAAAAAGGCATTAGCAATATCAATCGTGGCGTACCACTTGGCTGCCTTTGACTCCAGCTCGTATTGGAGTTCCAGCATGTCTGGCACAGCAGCACTCAGTGGTGGTGTCATTTCATTCAGGCCACGATAGTCCACTGTTAGTCTCCATTCTCCATCAGACTTAAGCACTGGCCAGATGGAGCTGTTAAAGGGTGAGCAGGTTTTGCTGATCACCCCTTGGCTCTCCAGCTGACAAATCAGCTTCTGGATGGGAAGCAAAGAGTCTCTGTTAGTGCGGTACTGCCACCGGTGCACTGTTGTGGTGGCAATTGGCACCTGTTGATCTGCAACCTTTAGCAATCCCACAACAGAAGGGTCCTGTGAGAGACCAGACAAGATGGACAGCTGCTCAATTTCTTCAGTCTCTATAGCAGCTATCCCAGAAGCCCACCGGTACCCTTTTGGGTCCTTAAAGTACCTTCTCTTAAGATAGTCAATGCCAAGGATGCATGGGGCATCTGGGCCAGTCACAATAGGGTGGGTTTGCCACTCCTCCCCAGTCAGGCTTATTTCAGCCTCCAGCACAGTCAGTTGTTGAGAGCCCCCAGTCACACCAGAAATGCTGATGGGCTGTACCCCCCTATAGCTTGATGGCATGAGGGTACACTGTGCACCCCTGTCTACTAGAGCTCTGTACTTCTGGGGCTCTGATGTGCCAGGCCATTGAATCCATACAGTCCAGTAAACACGGTTGTCCCTTTCCTCTACCTGGCTGGAGGCAGGCCCCTCTAATACTCACGTGCCTCGCTCATGTCGTGGAGAAAAGGATTATTGAACATGTCACTTTGCTCATCCCATTTAGATTTGGGAGCAGCAAGTTTTCTGGCTGGGTCCCCACTAGTAGATCTTTTCCCTTTCAGTTCATTTACTCATTGCTCCAGGAGAGAGGTAGGTTTCCCATCCCACCTCCTCATATCCTCTCCGTGGTCTCTCAGGTAAAACCACAGGGTACCCCGTGAGGGATATCTGTTGTATTCCTGCCTTGAAGGAGAGAAGCGCCTGCTCTTTATAACCGAAACACTGGCCCGTGAAGGTGGGGATCGGAACACCTCCTCTCAGAGTTCCTTGAGTTCTTTAGACAGTCTCTCCACAGCAGAGACACATGCCTGCATGGGGGAGGAGAGACTTTCCTCATACTCTCAGAATCAGCGGATCATCTTGTCCACGGTCAGTGCCTCGTCCTCTCTCCAAGTTATTGAGAGCACACTGAAGTATGAGGGTGGTGCACTCCGCATTAACTTCTGCCACATGGGCTGGGTGCAGTAGACTTCATTGGGGTCAGTGGATGCTTGTGGGTTGTTTGGGTCTCGATAAACAATCTCCAGTACCGCTAGTTCTCTTAGATACTGGATACCTTTCTCCATGCTGGTCCACCTACGCAGCTGTTGTGGCACACTCTCTCTGAAAGGGTACCTTTCCTTTACACTGGTCAGGAGTCACTTCTACAGGCTGACATTTTGTGGTTTACACCCAATTGCTTTATCAATTCCCCCTTCTCCTGCAAATGACCCCAGCTGTTTAGCCTCTCTCCCCTCTAGCTCCTTACTACTGGCCCCATTATCCCAGCAGCGGAGCAGCCAGATCATGATATGTTCACCTGGGCAGCGACTGTAGTCTCTACGGATGTCCCGTAGCTCCCTCAGGGATAAGGACCGTGTGGTCACAACAGCTTCATCCTCCGTCTCCAACTCTTGAGCTAGCCCTGTTCCCATTTCCTTATTGACAGTTTCTGTCGATTGGGATGGCCCTGCTACCTCACCATCCTCGACTAGACGGACTGATTTATGTGTATATTTCTTTTTCTGGACTGGGGCCACGGACAGTGGTCGTCCTGACAATAGCACACAAAAGATTGAGGGAGTGAGGCTGCTGCAGAAAGTGGGCTGGCTGGGGAGGAAGACAAACTGGCTGTAGCGGGAGGCGTTGCCATTGATGCAGGCACAGTGGAGGGTGACGTGGCAGATTGCGGTACAGATGTACTAGCTGGTGACGCAAACACTGGAGCCGCCTCGGATGCTGCGGCCGTTGCAGGTGCTGGAGCCGCTGCGGGCGCTGGGGCCACGCTGGCTTGAGTTAGGAGCTTGATCCTGGCACAACTCCGTGCTGCCCCCTTGCGCATTAAAGCAGCTCAGGTAACTCCACAGACCCTGCGTCTGCCTCGAGTGCTAGGACCGGTGGGGGCAGGGCTCCCAAACATTTCCCTAACTTTGCCCAAAGCCACTACAACATTCACTAACAAGCTGATCCCCAGCCACAGGTCACCCCAGCCACATAAAAAATTTCCGAAAACCTCATATGCCTTTGCCATCGGACCGAGAGGAGAGGGGAAAAATTGAAAAAGTTTTTCCATGTGCCCCCCAGCACCAAATAAGCTCTCCTCTATTGGCTGAGTCCCCGAGGGGAGAAAGGGAGAGGTGTAGTTGTGGAAAACCTCCAGCAGGTAAGTCGCGATGTACCTAGAAGCCGACAGTATTAAGTAGAGGTAGAGAGAGAGTATCCCTGCCAGCATCAGCAGCACACAGAACAGCCTGGCCAGCCCCCTCAGCCCATCTCGCACATAAACAATCAGGATCCTCACTAGCACATAGAGGAGCAGATCCTGCCATTCGGTCAGCAGCTTGAAAAGCCCCTAACTCAGAGTCTTGAGAAGCCACAGATATACATTTTAAGGCAGGAACTTATCACACACTATTATCTGTTCCTTATCTCAACTCTTTCGAGCCCCACGTTGGGTGCCAAAAAAGGACTGTTGTGGTTTCATGACTAGCTGATTCTACCACTCTGCCCCCCCCCCCCCCCTCCCCCTGACCTCCTCCCACCGAGGAAGGGTCGGAGGAACAAACGGAGGAAAAGCCCGTAGGAGTTGAGATAAGAACTATTTAATTGTATAAATGAAACTTAGGGAGTTACTAACAATGCTAGTGCTAATGAGTAATTTAAGGAACGGAGGAAGAGGGTAGGACAAATGATACAGGATCCCACACCAAGAAGGGAAAAAAAAAAAGAAAACCCACCCCAAGGGAGCAACCCCCCCACGTAACTGCCCTGGAGGCTGAGAGAGTAAGAGGGAGGAAAAAGCTTTCAAACCCCGACTCCCAGACCGATCTGCCCAGCAAGATGCTGGCTCTGCCCGGAGCACCAACCACTCGCCAGGAGGTCCCCACAACAAACAAACCCCCAGCCCCCTCAGCCAGAAGCCCCCTCAGACCCTTCCGCCTCCCAGGGCCGTGCCCAATCACAAGCCTTTCCACCCATATCCCCATGCCCTCCCCACCAGTCCTGCAGTGCTGCAGGCCCCGGGCTGACGCCACCTATCCAGCTTGATGTGTTATGGGGTGAAGCAAAACATAGATTAGCTGGTGCAAAGCTAAGACACAAGCATTTACCACCAGATTTTTTTCAATTTCCCTCCATATTTTTCTGGGTTATGAAGTTGAAATGGTGAATCTGTAATTTAATCACTTCCCTTTACTCTTTTTTGAAAGATACGAGTCATATTTGTTTTCCTTCAGACTTCAAAACTTATAGTCTTTACATGTTCTCAAGATGATCTACAGTGGCTTTAGTGAGCATCTCCCAGTTCACTAAATATTGTGTGATAAAATTAATGAATATTTCTTAATTATCTCAGTTTTTTCCTCAATGAATTCTGCCAGCTCTAGTTCATATGTCACAGAAACTGTGTATATATGCATACACTTATCTTAAATTTAACAGGACTACCTGTGATTCTACAGTTAGAAAAACTTCAGATTCTTTTAAATGGAATATCGACTTATGTGTCCCTTTTGCTTCATTCTCTGAAGTAATGATGTTTGTATGAAAACTACATAAATCTTTGAAAGGCATACATTATAAGATTAATTCAAAAATGTCTTAGTCTCTGCAGTGACTTCCTATTAATTGGGTCATTATAACACATTCATTTTGCAGGTACATCACAAATATTTGTCATCAAAGTGACTACTAAAAGGATACCAAAAATGTAACATGGGATGTATTCACAGTTGAAGGAGAGTAAGATAACAGATATGAAAAAGATAAAAGATAGAGCAAACCTTCACTGCTTAAAAATATATTCTACACATGTATAAGTAAGCAGCACATGTCCAAGTGTAAAATCCATGTAAGCAATTTCAGAACCACATGAAATCATGTATTTGTCGTGTACTTTGGACTTACTAACCTGTCCTCTGCTCACTATTCCAGCTCTCCTAGGATTTGTTTTGACATTCTAAGCTCATTAAGTATCCTCAAATAGATGTCATTCATAAATAAAATTCCTAGAGGACTGTTTTCTTTCCTGCATCAAAATACACTGGACTGCACCTAGGCTGGACAAAACTTAGTCCTGGACCAGAAACAGATCTGAGTTCTAACATTTGTGATTTCTCATGGATAGTGCAGGAGTTTTATGTATGTGGAAAGCTAAGTATTACAGCTCTTCAAATAATGTCAGTTCCATGAATAAATATAAAAACCTAAAATATTACAATATGTTTTCAAACACTGTTTTCAACTTCTTAGTCTGTCTTTCAAAAGTAGCAAAATATGTATGTAGTTGGGAAAAATAAAACCAAAAATTATTTGAAATATACAGTTAGATGGATAGATAGATAGGTAGATAGACAGACAGACAGACAGACAGACAGACAGATGATAGATAGATAGATAGATAGATAGATAGATAGATAGATAGATAGATAGATAGATAGATATCATGGCAGATTTCTTAGACCCAGATTCTTTTCTATTGTCCTTAGTTAATAAATAACAAATTAAATTTTATTAATATCTTTGAGGTTCTTAGACTACATGTATATTGAATTTATTGTCAGGTGATACCTCTTCTGTGTTTGGAAGATCAAGCTCTGGAATAAGTTTGAGAAAACATCCTCTGAATATGTTGAAAAGCTCTTTTCTGCCTAAAGCAAGCAGATACGGTAGAATTCTCTTTCAGCCTCTGTGTAGGTTAGTATGAGGTGTAATAGTGCTCTTTCTGCCCTATGTATGAAGAATAGGAGAATGTATTCAAATTCACTATTAGCTAGTTTTAAGCTAATGAAAGTAACTGTTTTGTGAGTTTCATTTTTGTTGCAAAACAAAAAGAAATAAGAAGAAAATGCCTTTTCACATTTCTTCACAATAGACATCGAGAGTGGCAACAACTAAAAGATAACTACAACAAGCCTATATAGCAGAGTCATAGCAGGCCTATTTTTAAGGCCTTTGCTAAGTGTATGTATGGCAAAAGGAGAGGAAAAATAATTAGCCAGCTAGAATATAACAATTAGGAGATATGTTGTATTTACAGCTGCTGCTTCCCTGAGGAAATATCTGACTCAAACTGCAAGTGAATCACAATATTATGGTGAAAGATATGCAGGTCACATCATTGAATTTGGAGTAGAACTATAAACTTTAGATCATAAATAAGGCTCACCAGTGCTTAACATTGTGAAGAATTGGTGTGGTTGTGAACAACCTGTGCATAAAATCCACTGTTATAAGAAGATAAGAAGAGTCTGGTCCAGCCATGATGTCATTTATATTAGTATTATCTGACCTATGTGATCATAGTTATAGAGCCATCAAGGCTTAACATCATGCTAAACAATGGGAAAACAGAAACTTATTTGTATTTCCCATCCCACACAACTTGAATTTCCCTTTTTTAAACAGCATACACATTTACAGGGTTAAAAAAATACACACTAACTTTACCACTGTATCTCATTAATAGCTTTTTTCCCCTTCTCTTATATTGGTAGACTTATCGAGCTTGTAACAATGCACTTCAAAGCAATAACCTTGGAATCTAATGTATAACACAGAGCAGAAATTTTACTGATATTCCATATGAATACTTTTCAAACATTTCCTTTCTGTAACACCACAATAAACTCCTAAATGAACGGAATGTAGGGGAATTCAACAGCAGACAGCATAAACTTCATATTAATAATTTTCTTCAGATTTGGATGTCTCTAAGAACATCCCCAAACTCTGTCCTAATATTCATCCAAAAGGCTCTAAAAATACTGAGGTGAATATATTTTTTCTCACAAGATATGAGGACATATATTTTGTTAAAAATAAATTGATACTTGTCTTTCAAGTCTTGATTCCAAGACCTGAAGATAGTGAAATGTACATGTCTTTGACATCTCACAGGATTATCTCAACAAAGTGTCTTTCTGATACCTGTTTCCAAGTTGCTGAATAGGACATCATCTGAGCCATGGAACCTTCATTTCAGTGGATTTGAGCTCCTCATTAAAGGGATGGGAATTTAAAAATATGTGTTACAAAATATTCTAGTTATAAGTTATCTTACTTTTTTTCTAAAATTTTGAGGTTTTCTTCATTTAAAAAGAATAAAACATTTTTTACTTACTTACCATTTCTTGGGGACCCTCATGGTTTGTCTATGTCCTGTTTCGTTCATGGATATCCACAGGAACCTTGTCCTGTGACAAGGAGATGGTTCCCGTGTGTCCACAGGAACCTTGTCCTATAACATAGAGGTGACATCTGACTGGACTATTTAGAAATAGGATAAGGATTTCCTTGTGCTATGTTGAGTATTTTGAATTTGTATGCATCCTTATCTACTCAGATGGTGTGTAGTAAAATTTCAAAAATCAACTAATTCAATTTTTCCATTAAAAAATATGAAATTCAAGCCATAAAATAAAGTATTAGTCCAGGTTCAAAAGATACACCCTGTACAGCTATGCTAATAATTATAATACAGAAATTAACTATATTTTACATTCATTTAATAGAATATATGTGCCCTTGATAAGCAGGTGAACTGAATATTGAAAGGCTGTTTAACAACATTTGTTAGCACTATTTACATGGGTAAATACTATACATAATATAAAAGTGGAAATTAAAAGTTAATTTTCAGAGTCACATGGATGGAATTAAATTATAATTTGTTCACATGAGCTGAAGATTTCCTTTTGTTTCATAATGCAACAAAAAAATGAATTAAGCTACACTTGTATGTTCATATCTTAGCTAAGTCTGTCTCAGGATCTCTCATTAACCAGCGCAAGTGTGTGATTGATAAATTGGTAACACTTGACTCCATAACTCCTAAGCACGTATTTTTACACTACATGATTTCCTTCAGATTTCCTCAGAAGACAAATCTGGTTTTGTATTCTCTCACTGGGACAGTGAAAGTTGTCAGTGAGAGCTAGACCACTTCATTTTAGCATAGCACTCTGAGATACTCACCCAATGCATTTATACATTTTGGCACTGTATATCTCTAATGTTTAAAACCAAAAACAATATAAAGATCATAGAATCATACAATCTTTAGATTGGAAATGAAGTTAAGGTGCATCAGTTCCAACCCTTAACCAAACACTGCTAATACCACCACTAAGCTATGTCCTTCAGCACCTTGTCCACAGGTCTCGAATACCTTCAGGGGTAGGGACCCAACCACCTCGCTGGGCAGCCCGTTCCAATGCCTGACAACCCTTTCAGTGAAGAAATTTTTCCTAATATCCTATCTAAAACTCCCCTGGCACAACTTGAGGCCATTTCCTTTTGTCCTAACATTTTCTAACATTTCTTAAATGTCCTAACATTTGTTACTTGGGAGAAGAGACCAACACCCACCTCACTGAAACCTCCTTTCATGCAGTTGTAGGGAGCGATAAGGTCTCCCCTGAGCCTCCTCTTCTTCAGCCTAAACAGCCTGAGTTCTCTTATCTGTTCCTCACAGGACTTGTACTCCAGACCCTTCCCCAGCTCCGTTGCCCTTCTCTGGATGTGCTCCAGCACCTCAATATCTTTCTTGTAGTGAGGGTCACAAAATGAACACAGCGTTTGTGGTGCGACCTCAGCAGTTCCCAGTACAGAGGGACAATCACTTTCCTAGTGCTGCTGGCCCCATTGTTTCTGACACAAGCCAGGATGCCATTGGCCTTCTTGGCCACCTGGGCACACTGCTGGCTCATATTCATCCAACTGTTGACCAACACCCCCAGGTACTTTTCCACCAGGCAGCTTTCCAGTCGCTCTTCTCCAGGCCTATAACATTGCATGGGGTTACTGCTATCCAATTGCAGGACCTGGGACTTGGACTTACTGAACCTCATATAGTTGTCCTCTGCTCACTGATCCAGCCTGTCCAGATCCCTCTGGAGAGACTTCCTTCCCTCAGGCAGATCAACACTCCCATCCAACTTGGTGTCATCTGCAAACTTACTGAGGGTGCACATGATCCCCTCATCCAGGTCATTGATAAAGATATTAAAGAGAACTGGACCCAGTGTTGAGCCCTGAGGAACACCACTTATGACCAGCCTCCAACTGGAGGTAACTCCATTCACCACAACTCTTTGGACCTGGCCATCCAGCCTATTTTTTTACCCAGTGGAGTGTATGCCTATTCAAGCCTGGAGCAGCCAGTTTCTCTAGGAGAATGCTGTGGGAAATGGTGTCAAAGTCCTCACTAAAGTGTAGGTAGACAACATCCACAGCCTTTCCCTCATCCACTGTGCGAGTAATTTATCATAGAAGGAGGTTATCTGTGCCAAACAGGACCTGCCTTTCATAAACCTGTGATGACTGGGCCTAATCACCTGGTTGTCCTGTACATGCCACGTGATGACACTCAAGACGATTTGCTCCATACCCTACTATGGCACTGAAGTCAGACTGACAGACCTGTATATCCCTGGATCCTCCGTCCAGCCCTTCCTGTAGATGTGCATCACATTGTCTAACCTCCAGCCAACCGGGACCTCCCCAGTTAGCCAGGACTGCTGAAAAGTGATTGAAAGTGGCTTGGTGAGCACTTCCTGAAGCTCCCTCAGCACTCTTGGGTGGATTCCACTTGGCTCTATAGATTTGTGTGTGTCTAAGTGGTGCAGCAGGTCACTAACCTTTTCCCTTTGGATTGTGGTGACTTCATTCTGCTCCCCATACTTATCTACCATCACAGAGGGGTGGGTATCTAGCGAAAAACTGGCCTTGTAATTAAAGACTGTGGTAAATGGTCCTAACTCCTAACTTTTCCAACAATGGAAAACTCTTTCATTTTATGATCACTATGCCCAAGATGGCCTCCAACCATCACATCACCTTCTCTGTGATGTGATCACGTCAACCATCACATGTCCTTCTCTGTTCACAAACAGGTCCAGTGAGGTGTCTTCCCTAGCTGCCTTACTCACCAGCTGTGTCAGGAAGTTGTCTTTCACACACTCCAGGAACCTCCAGGAACCGTCTCTGCTGTATTGTATTTCCAGCAGACATCTGGTAAGTTACAGTCTTCCATGAGAACAAGATCTATCGTGAGACTTCTTGCAGTTGCTTGCAGAATATTTCGTCTTCTTCCTCATCTTGGTTGGATGGTGTATAACAGACTACCACCATGATATCTACCTTTTTGGCCTTACCCACAGTTCTTACACACAAACACTCAACCCTGTCATCACTGTCATTAACTTCTAGGCGATCGAAAACCTCCTTGACATGCAGGTCTATCCCACAGCCTCTCTTTCCTTGCCCTTCTGAAGAGTTTATAGCCTTCCATTATGATATTCCAGTGAGACATTCCACCATGTTTCCGTGATGGCAACCAGATCGTAGTTTTCCTGCTGTACAAAAGCTTCCTGCTCCTCTCACTTGTTGTCCATGCTGTGTGCATTGGTGTAGATGCACTTCAGTTGGGCTACAGATCCTGCTGCCTTTTTTGGTGGGAGAAACCCCCATTCCTATGAGACTATCCTCAGGTGCATCCCTGATTCTTGGTATATCAATAATCCCTGTGAATTTGGTGCTGCATGGGTCTCCATCCCCTAGCTACACTGAGACAGCAGAGCAAAGATCTCACAACACTGAACGAAATTCTGAGGTACGGAGTTTCCTTGTTTCTCACAATAACAAGAATTTCTATGAAATAATTTCGAGTGCTGTTCCCATAGACACTGGAATATAGCAAAGCTACGAAGCCCAGGCATTCCATGGGATGTGGTGATTACCACAGTACAGAAAGTTTCCTTGGATTTTGTGTAATTTATATTTTTAATTCAATTTCAATAAATCAGTTGTATATTGCATTTCTCTATGTCATTGTGTAAGGGCACTCAGTGTTAATTACACTTTGCAGTTTAGTTTGCCATTGTTGCTTAGTCATTTCCTGAACAGCCTGTCTCTCAGCCTGCTATCCTCTGCCAATAGGAATTTGGTCTGAAGAATGTTTTAAACAGATAGCTTGTACCTCAGCCAGCAAATATTTCTGAAACTTCCTTCTCATTGTCTCTTTCATGTGGAACCTCTCAGGTTCACTTCTCAAGCTGTCTCAATGAGTGCAAACAAATAGAGGTGTTAAGATGAAAGCAGGGTTTTATATGCATAAATGACCTGTGTTCTGTGATGGGTTCACATTGACTGGAGGCCAGATGCCCACCATAGTCACTCTAGCACTTCCCCCCCTCAGCTGGACAAAGAAAAGACTATAAAATAAAGCTTATGGGTCACGATAAGGACAGGGAGAGATCATTCAGTAATTATCGTCATGGACAAAACAGACTGAACTTGGAAAAAGAAAATAGTAAAATATTGCCAGTCAAATCAAAGACAACTAAACCCAAGCTTTAGAAACACCTTCCCCCCCCCCCTTCCCTTCTTCACAGATTCAACTTTACTCCTGCTTTTCTCTACCTTCTTCTCTTGAGCAGCGCAGGGGGACAGGGAATGGGGGTGGTAGTTCATCATACGTTATCCCTGCCACTCAGGGGGAGGATGCCTCACATTTTTCCCCTGCTCCAGTGTGGGGTTCCTCCCATGTGAGATGGTGTTCCACAAACTTCTCCAATATGAGTCTTTCCTATGTAATGCAGTTTTTCACAAACTTCTCCAGCTTGGGACCCTTCCATGAAGTGCAATCCTTCAGGAGCAGCCTGCTGCACCTTGGGTCCCATGTGGGGTCACAACTCCTGCCAGCAAACCTGCTCCAGCCTGGGCTCCTCTCTTCATCGGTCCACAGGTCCTGCCAGTAGCCTGTTTCAGCACAGGCTTCCTGTGGGGTTATAGCTTCCTTTGGGTATCCACCTGCTCCGGGGTTGGGTCCTCCCTGGGCTCCAGGGGGGGTCTCTGCCCCCCCTGTTACCCTCCATGGCTGCAGGGGCACCGCCTTCCCTCCCTCAATGGCCTGCAGGTGAACCTCTGCTTCAGCACCTGGAGCACCTTCTCCCCCTCTTTCACTCACCTTGGTGACCCCAGCAATTGTTCCTCTCACATCTTGCTATCTCTCTCTCTGCTGCAAATTCTCCCCTCTTCAGGTCTTTTTTTTCTTTCTTAAACATGTTATGACAGAGGCACTACAATTGTTACTGATGGATTTGCCCTTGACAAGCAGCAGGTCTGTTTTGGAGCCGGCTGGCATTGGGTCTATCAGACGGCTTCTAGCAGCTTTTCACAGCAGCCCGCCCTGTAGCCCGCCCCGCGCGCCGCCCCCCCGCCCCCCCCCCAATACCTTTTTACGCAAACCCAACACAAACCTAAAGCATGTGATACACCATCAGTATATGTTGTCTTTGGTTTCCTGTTTGGCTTTAAGCGCATGATATTGCCCAGTGTCAGAAGCAGAGTACTTCGTTAACTACTTCTGTCTCAGATATGATCTTTGGCTGTGGAACCTTAAAAATTGAGCTTTTATTGGCTTTCTTACTATATCCAGATTTGCTCACCTCAACATAGGCATCTCCTTTGACTAGGTTTAACTGCATCCTAAACTGTGGTGGTTTAGCCCGCTCTTTGTAATATTTGTCTTTAATACTAGTTTGTGGTTGGGTTTGTTTTTTTTTCCCCCCACCAGGATACCACTTGGAAGAGAGGCTGACAGGGTTGAGGTTGTTCAGCCTGGAGAAGAAAAGGCTCTGGGGAGACCTTACTGTGGCCATTCAGTACCTAAAGGGGGCCTATAAGAATGATGGGGACAAACTTTTTAATAGGGCCTGTAGTGACAGGACAAGGGGTAAGCTAATGGGCAGGGAGAAATCTAATGAAATTCAAAAAGGGCAAGTGTAAAGTACTGCATCTGGAGAAGAACAACCCAATGGATCAGTACAGGATAGAAACTCATCTGTGTCTTAGCTTTGCACCAGCTAGTTTATGTTTTGCTTCACCCCATAACACATCAAGCTGGATAGGTGGTGCCAGCCCGGGGCCCACAGCACTGCAGGACCGGCGGGGAGGGCATGGGGATATGGGTGGAAAGGCTTGTGATTGGGTACGGCCCTGGGAGGCGGAAGGGTCTGAGGGGGCTTCTGGCCAAGGGGGCTGGGGGTTTGTTTGTTGTGGGGACCTCCTGGCGAGTGGTTGGTGCTCCGGGCAGAGCCAGCGTCTTGCTGGGCAGATCGGTCTAGGAGTTGGGGTTTGAAAGTTTTTTTCTCCCTCTTACTCTCTCGGCCCCCAGGCGGTTTTGTGGGGAGTTTGCTCCCTTGGGGTGGGTTTTCTTTCCTTTTTTCCCTTCTCGGGGTGGGATCCTGTATCATTTGTTCTACCCTCTTCGTCTGTTCCTTAACTTACTCATTAGCACTAGCATTGTTAGTAACTCCCTAAGTTTCATTTATATAATTAAATAGTTCTTATCTCAACTCCTTGGGCTTTTCCTCCGTTTGTTCCTCTGACCCTTCCTCACCAGGAGGAGGTGTGTGTGGGAGGCAGAGTGGTAGAATCGGCTAGTCATGAAACCACGACAGTCAGTTATAGGGCAGTTCTGGGGAAAAGGACCTTGAAGACCTAGTGGACAACAGGGTGACCAGGAGCCAACAGTGTATCCTTGTGGCCAAGAAGGCCAATGGCATCCTGGGATGTATTAAGAAGAGCGTGGCCAGCAAGTCGAAGGAAGTTATCCTCCCTCTCTACTCTGCACTGGTAAGGCCTCACCTGGAGTACTGTGTCCAGTTCTGGGGTCCTCAGTTCCTCCTCAGGAACTACTGGAGAGGGTCCAGTGCAGGGCCACTAAGATGATGAAGGGCCTGGAGCACCTTCCATATGAGGAAAGGCTGAGAGAGATGGGTCCGTTTAGCTTGGAGAAGAGGGGAGGGGGGATCTTATCAATGCTTATCAATATCTAAAGGGTGGGTGTCAGGAAGATGGGGCCAGACTCTTCTCAGTGGTGTCCAGTGACAGGACTAGGGGCAATGGCCATAAACTAGAAAACAGAAGGTTCAGCCTGAAGGTGAGGAAACACTTCTTCACTGTGAGGGTGACAGAGCACTAGGACAGGCTGCCCAGACAGGTGGTGGAGTCTCCTTCCCTTGAGACTTTAAAAAGTTGCCTGGACTTGTTCCTGTGTGATCTACTCTAGGTGATCCTGCTCTGGCAGGAGGGTTAGACTAAATGATTTCTAGAGGTCCCTTCCAACCCATACCACTGGGTGAATCTGTGTAGAAGAAGGGAGATTTAGACTACATATTAGGAATAATTTTTTTACAATGAGGGTGGTGAAACACTGGAACAGGTTGCCCAGAGTGGTGGTAGAAGTCCCATCCTTGGAAACGTTCAAGGTCAGGCTGGACAGGGCTCTGAACAACCCGACCTAGTTGAAGGTGTCCCTGCTCACTGAAAGGGAGTTGGACTAGATGACCTTCAGAGGTCCCTTCCAGCCCAAGTCATTCTATGATTCTATGACATTTCATTAATGTAGGAATTTTTGTCCCACTGCTTTGCAGCCTATGTATTATTGCACATTCTGATGTCAAGACATGCAATATCCCACTATAAGAAAGTGGTCCACTGTTGATCAGCCACTGCAGTTTATTCAAAGTTCTTTCTGTTGAGAGTGATATTCACAAGAAAGGCAAATTTGAACACATCTGTTATTAGAGATGAAAAAATATGTATCTGTCTGCTGGGATTTTTTTTTTTTTAATTTTAGACATTTGTGGCTGTCTATTCCCCTATGTGATGTATCAGAAAACAAAGTTATCATCTTGTGCGTCTGAGGCTTACATATAGCCTTAGTGATAGCAGATCCCAGAACCAAATATTTGAAAACTAAAGTTTCACTTCTTCCCTAGTGGTTGTATGTTGACAAATGTATTATGATCCATTTGGATAAAGGCTCTTCAAGTAGTTGTCAATAAGATCAGTGTTTAAACATTACAATGAAACTTCCTAAACAGATCAGATTACAAGAGCTAACTGTCAAAGAAAGGAAGTTACCAGGTAAGCACAAATCTTTCAGTGTCTTCCACAATCACAGGGAATGGTCACCGCTGCAGGATTTCTGGAGCTCTAGTTTCTCAGTCTAGAGGGAAAGAATACATACAGAATGCAAATGATGGACAATTCTTAATGCCAGATTTCTTAGGACCTAGGGAGTTGGTCCCTAAGCAAACATACAGCAATGCTTCAAATATAATACAGGTGAAGACTGAAAGCTGAAGTTCTGCTGCTTTGGATGGTCAGTGGGCTGTACCAAACATTTTGTTAGAAGCAGCATAGATATCTGTCAAATTTTGAATGAATAAGAATTGAGACTATTGAAATGGTGCTTGCATTGCATACATGCCCTATGCCAACTGGTGTTTGTGCTTTCCAATACTTACTTAGTTCATACTGGCAGTCTATCTAGCTCTAGAGACACTTCTTAGATGGATTTATGTTTTAATTACTCTCCAGGTTTACCCTCACACTTTATCTAGTGTCACAAGTGCAGCACTCAATCTTGACTGAATGTCTGTGGTTTGAATCAGATCCCATCTTCTCTCTCAGCTATGTCAAACTGACTCTGAGCCAATGGTCTATGAGCAAGTGACAACTGCCAGTTCATCACCGTTCTAAATACTGAGTAATTTGCATGACTACTGGGATGGTGAAATAATCTCAGAGGACGAAGACCCAGCAGTGTGAGGTATTTATAGATGGGTGTGATGACAGTTTTTAACAGGCTGTACATATCTTTCCCTAGAAGAAGTCTACCCAAAAGCCCTGCTCAGGTAAGCGAGACTTCGGTGACACCTGCCTGCTCTAACATTGTACGATTTCAATATACACAGGGAAAACAAGGGAAAGTACAGATAGTCGTCACAGGGAACAGTCACCTGAAAGCTGTAGATTACATATATTCAGTTTTAATGGTTAGGTATGACACAGGAAGAAGCAAAGAAGTACAGTTGAGTATTAACAGCTTTACATGCTTGTAAGAAGTAACATCGTTTGAACAATTAATGATGGACGTTAACAACCACTAATTCACTTCAGTAATGTAGAAAGTCAAAGGGAGTGGTCCAGGATGATGTAACCAAGGAGGTCTTTGGTGGCTCATTTAAATGAGAATGGAAAAACTAATGAAGACAGTGGTGCCTTGGGATAACTAATCCATGAGTGCCCCACATAATGCAGAAGGCTAACAACAAGGCTGAAACAGTGCATGAGGAGGTTGGTTTTCCAGCATGGGCTCGGGGGTACTAGGTGAGTGGGGTCAGGACCTGACTCCCCAAAATCCCTGGTGCTTGATGTGGCTGAATGTATGATATTGATTATTTGAACAGGCTTTGTACGGAGTATGCCTGTGTGTGTATACTTGAGTGGGAGAACAGAAATCACAACTGGCTTGTTAATCTGATCCCACTTAGAGAAAAAATTTTAGACTTTTATGACACTCAGATCTCTTCTCACAGATTCTCTAGCCCAAATTTCTCTGAGACATCTGTATCTATAACAGCCTTTTAAAAATTTCTCCATTTTAGACATCAGAAGGCCATTACAAAGACAGATGAAAAATAAAGGACTGACCTCTTAAGAATTACTTTTTCTTTCCACTATTTTAAAAACATATCCATTCCTTCTGCCTAACCAGTTGTATTACTCCCTTTTGCCAAAGTAAATATACACACAAAGTGTCCTTTCCCCCATCATTTTTTTTCCACCTGTTTTTTTCTCTGCTTCCCTTCATACATCTTTTTCTACCCCTCTGGTTACATTTGAGTTTTTTCCCAAGTGTTCAATGGTCCTTTTAGTTTCAGCAGCTGTATCAGTGATAATAGCCAACTTACCCAGGGAAATGGAATCTGAAAG
Source organism: Rhynochetos jubatus (assembly GCA_027574665.1). Taxonomy (NCBI): domain Eukaryota; kingdom Metazoa; phylum Chordata; class Aves; order Eurypygiformes; family Rhynochetidae; genus Rhynochetos; species Rhynochetos jubatus. Next base: position 44,449,799 of record CM050690.1, on the reverse strand, counting down.
ACCTACTGATAGGACATGCATAGACAACAGAGAAATCTACCAGACAGAATCTACAAGATAAGTCTTCTCTCTGAGTTTGCCCTTGGTCCATGCAGGTGAAAGCTCATAGTGATCACAATTTGGTGTCTGCCTCCTCATGATCTCACCAGATGAAATACTAAAGTGCAGCTGTTGGACTGGGATGTCCAAAAATCCTCTGGAACTGTACAGTCCAAAAACCTTAGAAAATATTACTTAAATACACTCAAAGAATTGAAGCATTTGAACTGAAAGTGTTCAGAATTTACTCTTTCTCCCACGCACATTAGAGAACTTTCTCCTATGCTTGAACCAGCCTTCTGGCACTAAAACTTTTTGCTTTTTCCTCAAAACCCATTTAGCTGTTCATCTTGACATCTGGAGAAATGAAAAAATAGGTAGTACTAATCTAAATTTATTGTGACTGATAAGCAGCATCTGCTTGCTTTTTGAAAGAGGCCAAATTAATATACCTCAGAGGAGTGAACTGTTTTGTTGGTGATCAAAGCACAGAAGAAAATATAATGTGAATCAGATATATCTATGCTCACTCAAATGTTAGCAGAGCTGTTGACCTCTCAACTAAGACGAGACTTACCACATTTCTCCCTATGAAGTTAGAGCAAGGCATTTGTTCCTTATCACATAGCAATGAGCCAAGTGTAAAAGTCTCAGTGTGATCAGACCATTAGGCATGTGGTATTTTTTCAGATCTCACAGATGAAGTGCCAGGCTGAAAACATAACCCCCACAATATGTGTACCCTTTGCTTTCAGTCTGTATCCAATGCAGAGCCCTGATCTAAACTGGGGTGAGCAAAAATGCACAGAGATGGAGCCCTGTTGTATCGCAGGACCAGGAAGGCCAGCTGCATCAGAAACATTTTAAGTGTCTTTAACTTGTCATTTTAATTTGCCTTTAGTGTGCATTGTGCCTAATTTTGTCACAACACGTCAGTGGTGTTTATCCTCTGGGAAGCATGTGATCTGTGGAGCAGGCTATGGAGAGAACTCCTCTGCATGTGTCTTGTTAGTTGGTTGCTTGTTTCAGTCTGACTGCTACCTTTTTTCCCCAGAATCCTGGCCATATATTCCACTTCTTTAATTTCCTTACATTCCTTATCAGTGTCTGAGTATGTATGCATGCTAGACCATGAAAGATGTTATTACACCTGGTCCATTCCTATTATCTAGTCAGGCTTCCTCTGAGCTTGTTAGGAACACATTGGATATCTTTTGAGTCTTCCCCTCTCAGAGATAATATTCTTACTGTCTTTGCCAACTGCCCTTTGACCATCCACTATCTAGTTTCAGTCCAAGGAGGTCTGTAATCATACTAGAATTTTGCAAACATAGGTGATGAGCAAAATCTGTTGCACAGCTCAAAATGGGAAAAGGTTCATATACTGCTGCAGGGCAATTATTTTGTATTCTGATACAATGCAAGCAGCAAAATACGTCAGTACTTGTAGTTATTCTAATTGAAACAAAATTTAAGTTTTAGAGATAGAAAAACTTTCTAGGGATGGAAATATTTACAAAATAAAAAGGAACATATCAGTGGATAGAATAAGTGATGTAATAAGGAAGAAAGTAGAAAATAATAGTAAACAAAATACAATTGAATCCACCTTACCAGAGATGTCATCCCCAGTTCTTCTGAACTTTCAGCTTCATCTTCTTAGGAAATAGGCGAGGCGAATGATTACTTGTTTTAGATAGACACACTGAATCCATTTCCTACCCCATAAGGCAGCAATTAATTTGTACTACTGCTGTCTGTCACTGTATTCCATGTTTTTCTTTCTTATCACCTTGCTTAATCTTGAAGGAAGAAGGAAGTTCACCTATGTCATTTGCTGGCAGCTGAAATTCTTTCTCAGTTTCTTAATGGAGGCAAGAATAGCTCCAAAGATTGAGCACTAGGTGTCCTGAGGCTTTCTTGCTTAGTAAAAGGAGATGACAAGACTGGAATGTATTAAATCTGCTGCTGTCTCCTGGGCATTGTTTATAGATTCTCTGTCAACCCACAAGATCCTCTATTACTATGAACAGTGTAATTAGTTTATAATTAGAAGTTAATCACAAATCTATAAAAGAAGCTTCCAAATATTGACAATGGTTAAGAAAGTGAAATTACCATATATTGCTAATTAATTGCTAGTTTGAAATTTCTGAAAGGAAATGAATTCTTAAAGCACTTTATAATCCCAGTAGCAGAAATTGCTCTTTCCTACTTCCAGCTTCAGCAATTATTTATATATCTCTGATGTCCTGAAGGAGATGATTAGGACAAAATATAAAAATAGTGTTTTCTGTCTAGTTCAGTCCTGTTCTGAAAAATGTGTTAAAGCAACACTTTCCTATGCAGAAGATCAGCTTGCTCTACGTATTCCAAGTTCTCTTTCCACACTACCTTCACCCTCCTGGGGCTGCAGGGAACACCATAGAAAGGAAGACTAGCCAAACATACAGTGTTCAGCACAAAAAAAGATAAAAGAAAAAAAATGATATGCTCTTTCATTTCATGGAAAATGAATATTATTTCACTGATATTTTTCCTTCTTCTACAATCATTACTCATGTCTTATCTGTTGCAAAGCTATGCTAATTTAAGAAAGAAATTTTCGCATCTCTTAAATTGTCATTACTTTTTTGCTTATTTGTATTACCTTATTGTCACAGACAGAAGCCTCATTCTTTCAGACATTGTAGAAACATAAAGCAAAAAGAAGGTTCCTCATTGAGAGGGTGGTGAGGCACTGGAACAGGTTGCCCAGAGAAGATGTGGGTGCCCCATCCCTGGCTGACTTCAAGGCCAGGCTGGATAAGGCTTTGAGCAACCTGGTCTAGTGGAAAGTGTACCTGCCCATGGCAACAGGGTTGGAGCTAGATGACCTTTAAGGTACCTTCCAACCCAACCATTCTATTATTCTATGAATCTTGCCTCAAAGAACTTCTAATTGAATTAATACAGGCAGATGAGAGAATACAAGGAGACAATGACGCAATACAGATGGGTAGCAATGCTTGCAACATATTTGCAGCACAAGGCCTTTTTATTTATTTTTTTTTTCCAATGTGCATTAAAATATAAGGAAATTTCAAGTGCATGTTGATGAGCATAGTTGAAATATGATGAGGAAGAAACCTTATGGATGTTTAAAGGAAAGCTTTTGCCCCATGTGATGGCCAGCATGGGTAAAAATGTAGGAAAATCTTTACTTCAAAATGTGGCAATGGTGAAGTAAGGATATGTCATGGACCAGCATGGATGAGATATCATAGAATCATCATAGAATCACCACAGAGTCTTCTAGTTCGTAAAAATCCTTTAAGGTCATCAAGTCCAACCTTCAATGTTACACTGTTAATACCACCACTAAACCATGTCCTTCAGCACCTCATCCACAAAATAATCTTAAATACCTTCAGGGATGGTGACTCTACCACCTCCCTGGGCAGCCCGTTCCAATGCCTGACAACCCTTTCAGTGAAGAAATTTTTTCCTAATATCCAATCTAAAACTCCCCTGGTGTAAATTGAGGCCATTTCCTCTTGTCCTAACATTTGTTACTCAGGAGAAGAGTAACCCACCTCACTGCAACCTCCTTTTATGCAGTTTTAGGGAGCAATAAGATCTCCCCTGAGCCTCCTCTTCTTCAGCCTAAACAGCCTGAGTTCTCTTATCTGTTCCTCACAGGACTTGTACTCCAGACCCTTCCCCAGCTCCGTTGCCCTTCTCTGGATGTGCTCCAGCACCTCAATATCTTTCTTGTAGTGAGGGTCACAAAATGAACACAGCGTTTGTGGTGCGACCTCAGCAGTTCCCAGTACAGAGGGACAATCACTTTCCTAGTGCTGCTGGCCCCATTGTTTCTGACAAAAGCCAGGATGCCATTGGCCTTCTTGGCCACCTGGGCACACTGCTGGCTCATATTCATCCAACTGTTGACCAACACCCCCAGGTACTTTTCCACCAGACAGCTTTCCAGTCATTTGTCCCCAAGACTGTTGTGTTGCACAGGGATTTTGTGACCCAAGTGTTGGAGATCACTTGGAGATTACTGATCTACATATCTCATATAAATACAGTGGTATTAGGCTGTGAAATGCAGGGAGAGTGAGACCACTCATGCTTGATGCTATAGATAGTACGGAGCCTGTGAAGATGTTTAAGGAGAGAGGAGGCATTTTGTTTCTTCCTGAAAAAAAGCTGTTAAGTAACAAAAGCTGCCAAGGGACTGTGGTGTTTTTGTACTTGTCTGCTTCCTTCCTTTGATTCATGAAGGGATCATGGTGAAGTGGGCAGCAGTTTAGAGTCCATTATTAGATCTGACAGCACAAAAGTCTCATTTATATGAATGAAAAATAAACAATGCCATCCCTCCTTTTCTTTTTTTTTTGGGGGGGGAGGGGGTGGAGATGGGGTGGGTAGAGGGCTAGTTTTGTTTTTGTTTTTGTTTTGTTATTTTTTTTTTTAACAAGGAATTCTCTATTTATATCAAGAACTGACATGATAAATGGAAAACGCATTGTACGGAGAATTTCAAAGGTGACAATCAGGAAAACAAATAAGTAACTCCTGTATAATTGCACACAATATTATATATACTAATACCAAGTGAATTTTTCATGGTTAATGTTAATATATTGACTGATCACTAGCATGAAGTGCTAAAGAGTGGAATGGCCTGGCATACAACTATTAGACAACCTTTTAGAAAGATGGTCAAAATTAGGACATGAAAGGTATAATTATATTCCAGTGAGCAATGTAGAGATGAACTGCTGAAACGGTTTTCAAGGTGAGGGCATCTCAGCAAATAGATCTGCACATTGCCAATTGCATTGAAATTCCAGGTGTTCTACAAGGTCATATCAGTTGGCACACCTGCCTAAAAAATTGTTGAGGAACCAGGCAGAGGATAATCTCCTAAATGAGAGCTCCCACATTCTCTGTGTGGATAGGCCTTCACCAGCTGGTATCAGAGTAAGGCCTGCTGAAGGACCGACCGTAAATACTCTAAGTGAGCCACTATGGTAGTTTGGTCTACTGCAGCATGGAAGGCAGAAACAAATCCTTGGTCCACTGCAGACACATGAGTGGGCCCAGAGGAGAGCCACAAAATGATCAGAAAGCTGGAATAGTCCTCCTATGAAGAAACGATGAGAGATGCAGAGTTGCTTATCCTGGAGGAGGTTCAGGAGAAACATTATTGCAGCCTTTCAATACTTAAAGAGGGTTTATAAGAGATAAGGAGCAGTATCAGGGCCTGTAATGACAGAATAAGTGGCAACAGTTTTAGACTGAAAGAAGGTCTGTTTAGATCGGATATAAGAAAGAATTTTTTTGTGATGTGGGTGGTGACACACAGGAACCACTTGCCCGGAAAAGCTGTGAATCCCCCTCATTGGAAGTATTCAAGGACAGGTTGGACAGAGCTTTGAGAAAACTGACCTAGTGAAAGATGTCCCTGACCATGGCAGGTGGTGTGGACTAGATGATCTTTAAAGGTCCCTACCAACGCAGATGATTGTATGGCTCTATCACAGGCATAACACATGCAGTAGCTCACAACTGGGCCAGCTTCCTGGTACTGTCCTTTTAGCCAGTGGGTAGAGGATTTTAGAATCATTGTTCTAAACAGAGTTCTTTACTTGTTTTTCTCAGAAGAAAAAGAAATGGTTTGGAAAAAAAAGTCTGGAGACAGTGTTGCATTTTCCCAGCTTTGATGTTCCTGAGTGATTATGTGTAATGTAAAGTTATACACACCCTACAGATCACTGTACAAACAGTTTTGATACCAAATTACAGTGCAAGGTCACTGCATTAAGGCTCTGTTGGCTCTTAATCTGCATGATTTTCCATCTATCAGGCTGCTATTAACTCCATGTTTTGGAGAATAGTCTCTGAACCTGAAGCAAACTGCCTGTTGAATGGTTGCAGTGTATTAGGTGTCCAAGACTTAGGTCATGGATCTACATTTGCTCTATCACATATTCTTTTCCTCACTGTTTCTCTTCCCTTTTTCTCAGTTCAACCCTTTTCCTTACATTGTATGACTTCCTTAATGGACTCAGTTTATCAGCATGCTTATATTTACTCCCCTGATCTTTACAGTCAAACTCACTAACACATCTCCTTCCCCTCCTTGTTTTAGGGAGTGGTAAGGGAATGCCAGGGAGCTGAATAGGTAAGTGCCCATCTTAACAAATCTAACACGTACGAGCAAGGTGGTGTCCCTTTTGACAGATAAGGCAAAACATTCTTAGTAAGCCAGCCTGATTCATTTCGTCCTGCCCATCTTTAGTCTGTGAAGTTGCTACCTCCTGACTCCTGAGAAGAAACTGTTCATTGTCCCTCATTTTACGTGACTGTTTCCTTCAAGTTACTGTCAAAGAGATTTCAGCCCCACATTACAGATGAAGGCAGAGTCTCTTTAATCACTAATGCAGCTAATTTAAGAAGTACCAGCAGTCATGTTTCTTTCTACCTCCCCAATCCCCTTCCTCAAAGCTTCTCTGCAGAGCATGGAACTACACTGATTTTGAAACTGGCTCAGTTTAATGCATTTTTAAGGTTGTTTTAAACGTTCTCCACCCTTCCCCCAGTACCATGCAGGCTGAGCAATGGACACCCCAAAACCCAGTTTTGTCTGTATGGCTAGTAGCAGAGGTGAAACTAGATGCTAGATGTGGGCTGGTCTCCAGTCTTGCCAGAAAGAATAGATGAACCAAAAAAGAAAGTTTTAATAAAGGATTTCAGAAGTGAAGGAGGTGGGAAACTTGGGGGAGGAGAATTTTCGCTGTACTTGCCTTTCCCCTGAAGGTGTCCTGGATTTGCCCTTGCTGTGATTGATAACATATTCCTCCAGCAGTACAACCCACCCTTCTGTTTCCCTTCATCATACAGCTGCACATTGTGCTGATGGCTTGGGGCCCTTTCCTCATATTACTGCAAAAAGGGCTCTTGTTCAGTATGCTGAAGATCGTTTTCATTTGAAAAATATTTCTTCTTTTTATTCTTTGCCCTAAAATATGCTGTGCTATTTGTCAGCATTAAACTGCATGTGCCTTCTTGGTTCTGCTGTGTCTGACTGCACTGCTGCTTTGTTTATGCTAGTACTGATTAGCCAAATCGTAACTCTAGAGCTTTTTTTTAAGGCTCTTGCTAATAGCAATTGTTCAGTCTGAAAGAAAGGTTTAAGTAGGTGTGGAAGGCAGAAAAATCATCACCAGCATGTGCTTCCTTGGCTTGCAGATATGCAGAGCTGATGTCATCAGATCTCATATACAGACTGTGGTCACAGCTGGTAATGACTTGGATAGGAAATGGCATCCTAGATGAAAATTCAACAAGTGAAAGCAGTATTAGAATCAGATGGCATGCTTCTTCACCTGAACCTTTACTGAACAAGTGCTTCAGCATTGTTTCAGGGTCCTGAGGGAAGTGTTTAAATTTAATGCAGGAATAAAACCAAGCTCCCAAATGCTTGAGACGACTAAAAATCCCAAGACGCTCTTTGTAAGAATAAGAGCATGACCCTGATATCTTGGCCAAATTCCAGACAGTGAAATTACACTCTGCCAATGTGAAATATACCTGCCATTTGAATTGCAAAGCTATTCTGAATTCCCACTGAGAACCTGTGTTGAGTTTTGCATGCTTTAAATGGTTGCCATGTCCACCACCTAGATACAGCATTTCTGGAGTGGGACCTGTAAGTCTATCTCTAAAGCACATTGGAAGAGAAGAAATAAATTAAAGCCAAAATACTGTCATTATTTCCTATGGTAGCACCATTATTTTCCCAGACTCTATCAAGCCACAGATTACTTTTTGTTATTCTTAGTGACGTTGGATTGAGATTGCATGCTGTCACTTTAAATGTTTGGTCTCAGGAGGAGGATGGCTATTGAATAAGAAATTTCATTTTATGAATTGATTCTTTTTTAACAAGTTGAAGTAATGAAACAGACACATGCAATCATACTGAAATCATCTTACCTATCAATTATAGTAGGTACTTATGTGACAACTCTACCACTGCAGGGTACAAATTGAAAGGAAGGTTTCAATAGAATCTGTACTGCCCCATTCCAGCAGCCACAGCCTGCTAGGTGTGATGCCTTAACAGAGACCCATGGAACAAGAAAATTCTGGGTGGAGGTAAACCACAAATCATGTTTGGTATATTATCAATTGACCAAGAAAAATACAATTTTCTACCATGGTAGAGGTATTATTTACACAACACAGAGTAAAGAAACAACATTCACATTGTCTCATCTGGTAGACTGACACCTTGCCAGAGAACTGTACCTTAGGACATTTCCACTGCTAAAGATGACCATGGCACCAATGATTTTGCCTCCATTGTTTCTGGACTAACTGGACATAAGATAATTTTCAAGGGTGTGGTGGGTTTGTGTGGCGAGGCATTTCGGTAGCAGATGAAGGGCCACAGGGATGGTTCTTGTGAGAAGCTTTGAGAAAAACTCCCCTGGATCCAAGTCAGACCTGATCCTGGCCATGGTCGAGCCAATCAGCGCCTCTGCAAATTAACGTATTTAAGAGGGGCAAACAAAAAACCAGAGAAGCAGCAGCTGAAGTGGAAACAAAGTGGGAAGAATCAGTGTGGAATGAGGAGTGGAATGTGAGAGAGACATTCAGGCAGACATTTTCAGCTCAGTGCAGAAAGGTGGGGAGGAGGTGGGCCAGAGCAGAGGTTCCCCTCAGCATGTGATGAGAGGGCGGGTTGTGCCCCTGTGGTCACGGAGGGTCACAGTTAAACTATGGGTGGGGAGAAGATGTTTAAGATCTGTTTGGTTTTGTGTCTCATTGTCCTACTCTGATCTGATTAGTAACTGATTAAATTGACTTTTCTTCTCCAAGTTGAGTCTGTTTGGCCTGTGACTATGAATGAGTGGTCCCTCCCTGTCCTTGCCTCAGCCCATGGACTTTTCCTTACATTTTCTCCTCTCCATCCCACTGGGAGGGTGAGTGAATGGGCTGCCACATGGTCTTTTGTTGCTGGCTGGGCCCAAACCATGACAGAGGGCTTTAATTAAGGAGGATTTCCATTTAACAGACACTTCATATACTACTGAAACTGTATAGATGGGCAAATATCATTAAAAATAAAGCCAAAGGAATCTTGAATATGAGCAGTTAAGAGTACACATAGGAACCATTAAACCTCAGATAAACAAATATTGCATATGCTATCTTCTTCCAGCAGTGTTTTGGTCAGTACCGTCTGTCACTAGCAGACCTTCTGCCTTTGGGCTCAATTCTGGCAGCTGCTTTCGTTACCCTCATCTTCTCATTCAAACCCAAGATTTTTATTTCCTTCTTTCTGCTTTTCTGCTAAGGGCTGGAAAGCCTCCCTGCTCTGTGATGAAGTGCCATAGGGACAATGTGTTTAATCTGCTGCCCCTTCCTTCCTTAGAAATTGTGAACATGAGCAGAACCCCAAGGCTTTAGAAAACAACCCCGTCTGACCTTACTCTACTTCTTCCTGCATTTGGATTCAAGGCCAAAGACAACACTGGAGTTAGGCATTATCAGTTACTTCCCATGCCTGAGAGACAGCAGGACTAGAATGGGCACAGGAAGCAGCAGAGAGATGCCAGGTATATTGCAGCTCATCTGTCTTGCTTATGTGTGTGATGAATAATCTGTCTGCCTTTGGAGCCAGAGTGCCGTATGGGGGACGCAGACCTTTGAAGAATGTGCTACACTTACCTCTTCATGCATTCCCTTAGACAAGAGCTTGCACCATCCTGGCAGTCTTTTCTGAGAGACAGCAGATGTTCTTCACTCCCCTAAATCTGACTTTGTAAACCCCCTTACAACTGCTCTTTAAAAGTCCATCTGTGCGGTCTCAAAGTTTTTGCTGAAATTGGGAGAAAAGGAAAAGGAGTGTCTTTCCTTTGATATGAGTGGGATATTTGACTGGGCCTAGTGCATAATAAATATTTTTGGTTTATGGGATCCCACTGCTGTGCAGAACCACCAGAACCTAGTTATTCTAGACCATGACATGCAAAAAGGTATATTTTTCTGAGATTTACAAAGCATTCATTTTAAATAGAAGCATAACTTTTCTTGGAAAAGCTGACTTTCCTCTTCACTATATGTCTTCCTTTCTCAGTCCCTCCCCATTCTTTTTCGAGTATTAGGCCACCACCAAAATTATTAAATGTAATATCAAGTATATATAAACTAGATAGAATACAATCAATAGTGGTCATAATTTAATCTGAATGATGTTCTTAGAATCCTACCTTAAAAGCACAATAAAATTTTGTCTTTCAGCTATACATGTTTGGGAAGGGGGCTAGAAGTGATAGTAAGCCTTTAGAACTCATGGGTTCTCCACTGCCAGTTCAGCTCTGTATTTCTTTCTAGCGCTATATTTATATACTCAGTGTACTATGTTCCATGTGAATATGTAGCCCTCCTGAAATACACAGCTACTTAAACCTGGGCAACTCTTGGTGTTCTTTAAATTGGCTTGAAATAAAACTATTCTTTATTTGCATTGTAAAGAGATGGCATAGAAGTTATGATAGAGATCAGAAAATTAAAGCAAGCAGTATGAAATGCAATGAGTGTAACATGCAGGGAACTTAGCAGGAGGAGTCTTCTTATGTGACTGAAAGCCCCATGGAAAATAACAGCTAGTCACAAATGCCATGCTGTCATGAGAATCCTGCATTTATATAGAACAAAGAGCTTTGACAAAAGTTTTAGTCTTCATCATTTATCATACAGTTTCAGTTCAAATATACTCATGGGACAAAAATTGGTTGCACAGCTGTCAAACCTTGTCAAAAAAAGGTTTTGTTTTTCACAACCAGGGGACCCTCTCTGAAGATCGAGTATTGCTTGTAAGACATGGGATCTGTCTGATTAAGCAGAACAAAATGTGTCTTGGTCAGCTGGCTGGCCAACCTGGTGAGGAAACCTTTGAATTGGGAATGATGGGTGTGGTGGGTTGATCTTGGCTGTAGGCCAGGTGTCCACCAACGCTGCTCCATCACTAGCCTCCTCAGGTTGGCAGGGGAGAGAAAATATAACAAAAAGCTTGTGGATCAAGATAAGGACAGGGAGAGTTCATTCAGCAGTCATTAACACTGGCAAAACAGACTCAACTTGGGGAAAAATTAATTTAATTTATGACTAATAAATCAGAGTGAAAGAGAACTAAACCCAAAGTTTAAAAACACCTTCCACCCCTCTCTTCTTTCTGGGCTCAACTTCACTCTGGCTTTTTTCTATCTCCTCCCTCAAACAGCACAGCGGTGTAGGGAATGATGTTTGTGGTTGCTTCATCACATGTTTTATTTGCTGCCCAGAGAAAGGACTTCTCATACTTTTCCTCTGCTCTAGCATGTGGTCCCTCTCACAGAAGACAGTCCTGTATGAACTTCTCCAATACAAGTCTTTTCCACGAGCTACAGTTCTACATGAACTGTTGCGGTGTGGGTCCTTTCCACGGGGTGCAGTCCTTCTAGAACAGATTTCTCCAGCATCAGTCTCCCATAGGGTCACAAGTCCCACCAGCAAACCTGCTCCAGCCTGGACCCTCTCTCCATAGGTACACAGGTCCTGCCAGGAGCCTGTTCCAGCATGGCCTTCCCATGGGGTCACAGCCTCCTGCAGGAATACACTTGCTCAGGTGTGGGGTCCTCCCCGGGCTGCAGGAGGGGTCTCTGCTCCACCATGACCCCCCCATGGCTGCAGGGGCACAGCCTGCCCTCTCACCATTGCCTGCACCATGGGCTGTAGGGGAATCTCTGCTCTGGTGCCTGGACCACCTCGTCACCCTACTCCACTGACCTGGGTGTCTGTAGAGTTCTCTCACATCTTGCTGTCTTTCTCTGTGTTGCAAAATTCTACTCTTTTCCACCCCCTAAACCCCAACTTCCACCTTCTTAAACATTTATCACAGAGGTGTTATGACTGCTGTTGATTGGCTTGGCCTTCACCAGCAGTGGATCCATCTTGGAGCCAGCTGGCATTGGCTCTATCAAACACAGGGGAGGCTTCTACCAGCTTTTCACATAAGCCAGTCCTGTAGCCCCTTGGCTACCAAAACCTTGCCATACAAACACAATACAAGGGGGAGGATGATTAGCAGTGGTGTGAGGAAGTAGTGGATAAAGTTGGGCTGTGGGGTGATGTTATAAACAGATGTTATGATCAACAAAACAGGGAAGAAAGGACTTTCATCCAACATATCCACATATCTAAGGAAGTGCTTACAAGACAACACTATGGGCAAAACTCCCATGACCTTTCTGAGAAATAAGCATGATTTTCTGCCTCTCTGAAGTAAACTATCAGGAGGAATTAGAGGTCTCAGAGTTATGATCTCATTGGAATCATGGAGACATGATGGGATAGGTCACGTGAGAGCAGTGCTGTGATGGATGGAGACTGGCTATTAAGGAAGAACAGGTTTGGACAGCAAGAAGGGGTCACATTTTACATGAGACAGCAACGAGGTGCATGCCTATGTGTGAACAATGAGGTGGTGAGAGTTGATGTGCCAGGAATAGTTGGAAGACCAACATGGATGACATTGTGGCGTCTACTACAGACTGCTTGACTAGGAAGAAGAAATAGATGAGACCTTCTTCACTCAGCTGTAACAATCCTTTTGTTAACAGGCACTCTGCCTTATGGAGACTTGAACCCCCACAGTATATGCTGGAAAGACATAACAACAGTGCATAGGAAGTCCAAGAGGTTGTAGGAGTGCATTGATGTCACCTTCCTGACACAAGGAATCAAGGACTCAATACAAGAAGATGTTCTGTTGGAGCATAAAAACAAAGAAGAATTTTTCTGGGATGTAAAAGTCAGGGGCAAGCTGTGGTGTCCCTGAGGTGGTGTTATGGATCCTGAAAGAAGGGAGTTGAGCAAAAAACAGGACCACAACCTGGACATTTGGAAACCACACTTACAACTCTTCAGAAATCTGCTGGCAAGAATCTCACCACACACCAAGAAGTGTCCAGGAGAGCTGGTTTATTTTCAAGGATCACTTCCTCCAACCTCAAGAAGGGTCTGTTCTAACAAGTGGGAGGCCTTCATGGATGAACAAGGAACTTCTGACTGAACTCAGACATAAAGGAACTGTGCAGGTGGTGGAAGCAGAGAAAAAGTGACTTGGGAGGAATAAAGAGGCACAGTATGAGCATGAAGGTATGAGGTTAGAAAAGTCAAAGCCCTTCTGGAGTTAAATCTGGTGAAACATGGGAAGAGCAACACGGAAGGTTTCTACAGACACATATGAAGCAGAAGGAAGGTGAGTGAAAATATGGGAGTATTGCTGAATATGTCAGGGAATATGATCACAAAAGAAGTTGAAAAGGCCAAGATATGCTTTACCTTGTTCTCCTTGGTCTTTCCAGGTAAAACCTGTTCAGCAATGTCAAGGCAAAGAGCATCTGGTTAAGGAATGTTTAAACAAACTAAAGATACATAAGCTCCTGATACCTGATGGAATACAACCAAAAGTGCGGAGTGAGTTGACCCATGTCATTGCAGAAATTATTTTGGTCAGCTGTGAAAGTTGATGGCAACAGCGGGAGGTTCCAGAGGACTGTAAGAAAACAATTGCCACTCCTGTCTTTTCAATGGGAAAGAAGGAGGATCCCAGAGACATAAGCCAGTCAGTTTCACCTTTATCCTTTTTATAGAAAGTATTGAATCTTCTTCACCAGCATTTCCAAGTTCATAAAGGACAAGAAGCTGATTTGGAATAGTGTTCATGGATTTGTGAAGGGGAAGTAATGCCTGAGCAACCTCAAAGACTTCTATGATTATGTGACTATGATGGTAGAAGAGGGGAGAGCGGTAGATACTGTCCATCTTATCATAAGTAATGCTTTATACTCTATCCCCTGTAACATTCTCACTGAAGAACTGAGGAAACGTGGGCTTGATGTATGGACAGTGAGGTAGATTTAAAACTGGCTGAATGGCCAGGCTTGAATTGTTGTGACCAGGACACAAGTTTCAGACAGAATCCAGTTACTAGTGATGTACCTCAGGGATCAAATCTGGGCCAATAGTCTTTAACAACTTCATCAATGACTTGGACAATGGGACAGAGTTCTCCCTCAACAAGTGTGAGAGGAATGGCTGATTGATAGACCAGAAGGATGTATTGCCACTCAGAGGGGCCTGGACAAACTGTAGAAATAAGCTGGCAGCAAACTCATTAAATTTAACAAAGACAAGTGTAAAGCCTTGTATTTGGACAAGGTTAATCCCATGCATCAGGAGAGTCTGGGGATTGATCAATTTGAAAGCAGTGTGGCAGAAAAAACCTGGTCCTGGTGAACACAAAGTTTACCATAAGCCAGCAGTGTGCTTTTGTGGCAAAAAAGGCCAAGGACATTGAGAATTGTCTGAAACAGAGCAGTGCCAGGGAAATGATGGAGGTGATACTTTCCCTGTACTCATCTGGAGTTCTGGGTCCTATATTGCATGCCCCAGTACAAGAGAGACAACAAAAGACTGGAGCGAGTCCACCAAAGGACCACAAAGATGGTGACGGGATAAGGAGTAGGACAAGCGACAATGTGCACAGGGTAAAATATAAAACACTTCTTTTAAATGTTGGGTGTTTTATTTAGGTTTGGGGGTTTTTGTTTGTTTTGGGTTTGTGTTTTTTGTTTGTTTGTTTGTTTGTTTGTTTGTTTTTGGTTTTGTTTTTGTTTTTACTGTAAGGGTTGCTGAATACTGGGACAGGTTGTCCAGAAAGCGTGGAGGGTCCATACTTGGGGATATTCAAAACTGAACAGGTCACAGTCTTCAGCATCCCACTGTAGCTGACCCTGCTTGAACAGGAAGATTGGGGTAGTTGGTCTGTTAATGTACCTCCCAGCCTCAGAAGTTTTACTACTCTGTGATACCTAGAAGCTGTGTGATAATTCTCAGCCTAATTATTTGAACAGCTACTTAAGATGTGCTTGGGCAATAGTATCAGATAAAACAAGCAAGAATAGCCTCTGTAAAGGGATAATTTAAATAAACCACAGATCTTTGCATCAAAATATTTATCACATGAAACACAAAAAATTGAGTCTGGAAGTAATATGTTACGTAAGGCTGATGCCTATTTGAAATCTGGCAGTTAATTTCTAAATAAATTGCAGCAAATACAGCTGACCTCATAAAACCTTGGAAATCATATTACTTGGAATAATTAACCTGTGAAATAAACATGAGTGTCAGGATTTCCATCCCTCATCTTCTCACCCTCTTCATTTTACTTGCCTCTTTCCCTTTGGGATGTTCAATCAACAGGAGTTTTTAACACTCCAAGAATTTGTAAATGATGAAATGGAACTTTGTCAAAAATAATGTCAAGTGGCAGGACTACTCTGACACTTAGAGTGTATTAAAATGGAATAAAAGTAACATCAAATGAAAGTGCCTGCAAGGAAGGGAGTGGATATGTAGCAAAGTAACATAGAAAAGGACCTTTGATTTAATGAGGTTCAATTTCATAAAAGTGCAGGTCATCAAATGGGAATGTCATTGAAGTAATCAGACAGTCCTGCAACTTCTATCTTATTGTTAAAGGAGACAGCTAATTAGGTGTCGGTACCATCCTGAATAACAACGGAAAGCACAACCTAATGTGATCAAGATCGAAACTGGGCTCGGAATCTAACTGTCTGTTGCTCTGCTTGCTGCTGAACACACACAGCAAATGTGTGTGTGTTCATACTGAACAGAGGTTATCTTGATGTTTGCTTGCTGCTAAAAGATGTGCAGCAAAACTTGTCATTGATACTTGTTTTGAATTGTAGATGAGTCTTCTAACATAGATGAGGTTTTTGACTGGGGTAGGATTGAGGCCATTAATATACACCATCCATATGCCATCACACAGAAAATAATCATTTATGCCTTTCCTCTTTTTTAAAAGGATTATAAAGATTTGTTGTTCTCCAAAATTTGCTTTAATTTCTTCAGCTGTACTAGCACTAGTAAACATATGGGAAAAAATAAAAAAGCTATTACTGTTCCTACATGACAAATGGGACAGTGAGATGGATAAGCTGAGCAAAGGGACAAGAATCCTTTGCAAAAAGCTCCTTTCTGATAGTGTCATCAGGGAAACTGACTGCAAGGGAACTTGTAAATATTGTGGATTTCTTAATGGGAAGCAAAATATAGAAGATACTAGCATGTTTGTGTGTTGTACATCCCTGTGTAACAGGGGTGTTTCAGGAAAACTGAGAAGCTACTGCTGTGCTTATGGACTGTCCAGCATTGATGGTGTTATCCTGCACTGAAACTTCTCCCTCACATACAGTTATGTGAAGCAATTTTGGCTGATAATGTCCTCTGGAGTCAAGGTATGTCTGTGAAGTACTGTTAGCATGTCCTCTCCTCAATTTTCTGCACTGCCTGTGTTTTCCAAAACTATGTGAGGTCTTTTAGAAGTTACATGTAATTTCTTTCACAGCCTTTTCTACCAAGAACATGCTTATTAAGAGCTTACTTTCTGGAACATTTATCTAAATCAAACATCCAAGAGGTTTTCTCTTTCTCAGTGAACACTTTTTCCATGTAAACTTACTTCAGGCCAAGGCAAATCCCAGGGGACATATCTTCATACGGTTCCAGAGTGGATAGCAACAAATACATTAATGTCTCCTTAAAATGTATTTAAATACAACAAGGTTTTCCTTGGATGAAAATGTGTATATCTTTCTCCAGTTCTGCAGGAGCTATGTAGATATCCTCACTCATGTTGAAGAAGTCTCCCTTGAGTTTGCTGGTTTGGATTAGACAGCTTTTCAAGATACGTTTACCAGTTTCAGATGTAGACTTTGTTTTAAAATTCACATGAATAGCCTTATTATCTTTCCAGTGATCCATGGAGTCAGTCAGGACAAAACCACTATGAGAAGAGTCTTTTGCCATTTGTTCTTAGACAAATCTAAGTACAGACAAAAAAGCCCCCCCCAAATCCCCCAAAAACCAAAAAACCCACACAGGAAAAATAGTTAACAAATAAATTGTAAAAAAGTGCAAACTTTGCTGAGAAAAAAGCATATCATCCATTCATTGCCAGTTAAAAAGACTTCACACTTTATGTGGTGCAGTTTATGTCTAAATGTTCTTTAGCCAAGGCAAATGATTTATTTTGAATTCACTGAATTGAACCAAGATGTTCCTGGGACTCAGCTGAGCACACAGTGCGGTTACCTTACCAGTTTGCACATGCCACAACATCCTGCCTGCACCACATGCTGTGGAAACAAACCTTGGAGTGAATGAAGGAGGTGGAATCTCAGTTACATATCTACATTTATCTAAAAGGCGAAACCTGGTGAATCAGGAGCTTCTCTCTCAACCTCACTTTAACTGGACTGTGTAACAAAGTGCTGAATTCACCATGTGTTCCGATGTCCATTCTATATCCCTTCACCTCTGCATTTGGGTCTAAGCAGGCTCTCGTTGTTGCTGAAGGCGTCCCTGCAGAGCATTCTGGTTTACAAATAGCAGTAGAATCACACAAGCATGAGCTCCCAGAAAATCTGCAGGCAGCATTCAAACACTTTACGAAGCCAGGGTACAAGTCCTGCCTGTTAACTTATACTAAGGCATGTGCTGCCTCATCTTCTCTTTTCTTACTAGACCTGGATGCTGACACTGACTTACCAGGTCAAATATATTGGCTTTGTTAGGTTTGGTGTAGTGTGTTTTTTTTGTTTTGGTTTTTTTTTTTTTGGGGTTTTTTTTTATTTATTTATTTATTTTGAAATTTTTTTTTATTTTAATGTAGTTGGCTTTGTTCTTTTTAAAAATACAAGTGCTGTACAGTGTAAAATAGTTTTATCCAGGGAAAAATAGCCAAAACCACATGAAGATGGAAAATTGAAGTGGTTCAGAAGGTGCAAATACAATTTCTGATCAGTTAAAGTGGGGACAGAAGCAGACAGTAACGTTGCTATGACATGATAGAATAGTTACTGAAATGGTGTGTATTTATGCCTTGAATAAAACAACATACACTCTGCATAAGAAAATACATTTTTTCTCAAGATGAACAATAGACTTTTCCCCTATGTGCTAATGCATGTCCCCAATCAAATCTTTCTGCAGTTTCTGTACACAAGGCGTTCATGCCATAAATATGGAAGAATTACCATGGAAATATTCAGAGTCCATTATAAACGCAAAGAAACTGAAGCACAGAAAAGGAAAATTATTTGTTCATTGTCCAAGAGGGAGTTAGTGGAATATCTGTGAACAGCAACCTGCTTTTGTGTCCCTGTCCAACTCTGTAACTACAAAGCTGTGCTTTCCAGATAGAAATAACAGTCAATCTTAGAGGGTACAGAGGATTGTAATATCTCCATCAGTCTAATGCTAGGCTCTTACATAGATCAGAGAGGCACCTGAAGTGCACAGGTGTGCTGGTTTCAGGCAGGAATGAACTCCTTTCCTTCACAGTGCTGTCAGCTGGCCCAGAGTGGACAAAGGAGTGTTTCATTACATGGTATGTCAGACTCAGGGCACATGTGGGGCGGTAAGTGTCCTGGAGGAGTTATTAAGACTGGCTAGCTTGATAGCTTAGTCATTAGCTCCTTTGTTAGCTCTTGGTGCAGTTGTTAACAGTGGGGCGGGCTTGTTCATTAGTGGGTTGGGGGGTCAGCTGGCTTTCTCCTGCCCCCCCTTCACCCATGGTTGTGTTGTTGCCCCTTGAGCTTGGGTTCTAGGGCTCTTGGGCTTGGGCTTGGACTCTCGCTATTTGGAACCAGGCTGTGTGTCACTTGGTGGGTGGTGAGTAATTGTATCATATGTTCTGTTTTCTATTGTTTTAATTAGTTATTATTAGTAGTATTTTTAGTATTAGTAGTATCACTGTCATTTCCCTTGATATTCAGTTATTAAATAGTTCTTATCTCAACTTTGTGAACTTCCTTGTCTTTTCCTCCAACCCTTCTCCTGCAAAGGGGGAGGGGAGGAGGGAGGTAAGCGAGCAGCTGTGCAGTATTTCTGGTAGCCGAGGTTAGTCCACAGCAACAGACCAGGGTGCTTCCCTTGAATTCAGAAGCTTTGTTACTTTCTACTGTGTTCAAAAGGGTTTGTGCATGCTCTGTGTAAAACTCCTCTCAAATAATGTTAGGTTTTCATGGCCAATCTGTTAGTTGTGCTTGCCAAATGACTAAGCTGTTGTTTAGTTTAGATAAGACAGGGTTAATAGAAAGATATAAGGAGAAAAGTTTAAGATTTTTTCATTCTTGTTGTTACGTTCATGCTGGATAGGGATAGCTTTCAGATAGAAGATGATATTTCACTTGGTCGTCTGATGTCTTGGAGAATATGTGACCAAAAATATGATGTGGTGAGTTTGAGAAGCTCTTGCAAAGACAGCACGTGTTTGCTTACAGTGGAAAGACTATTGAAAAAATTACTGAGGAAACTGAGATAATAGCTGCATTAAGAAGTCACTAAAAGCAGTATAAGGGAAGAACTTGTGCACTAGAGCTAGTTGTAGTGGGATGGCATATTTGTTCAATTAAAGAACAAACAGGGTTTGGTAAGACAAGTGTGAGTGCGTAAGGGATAGGAGGCAGCAGATATTGATATAATGGGATCACTGTTGAGAAGACTTACTGCAAAGGTAGGAGGGTCGTAAAAATAAATCTAAAATGTAGGAGTGGAAACTGATAGAGAAGCATGTTTCAGAACCTCTTTTACATAAATCGGGTGAAATTAAGAAAGAGTGTGAATAAAGGACATTTAAAACTAGTATGAGAGGACTTATGGAAAAATAAAGGGAAAAAACACCGTAATATCAATAGGAGGATTCTTTGAAATGAAAGACAGCCCACACTCTTGCAGTGATACTAAGACAAATTCTGGTCTCAGTGCAACTGATGTAAAGCCTGACTAATTCCATCTGTCACTTAGACTAGTGCAGATCTAAAATAATTTGCAGAAAACACTGGAATTAATTGGGATTTACTTTGATCTATCTAAAAAGCAAGATTTTACCCTATCTTATATCTGGCAGCTTTTTCTCTTTTATCTTCCATTTTAGAGTAGTAACTTATTTACTACAATAATTTTGGTGTCTTTGTTTTGCTTTTACTCTTCCTCCCTCCCCTCCCCCCATCCCTTTTTCCATTTTGCAGTAGCAGTTTACTGGAGCTCAAGCAAAAGAAACCAGGACCTTCCCCTGTCTAGACTCTCTCTTTAAAGCGTCATGTGAATTGTTCCTGCAGCACTTTCCTAAGACCCTGATAGCTGCTGTTTATGTTGATATGATTCACTCTATAATAGAAGCTTAATATAAGTGCGCCCTTATGATATGCTTCAAATCACACAGGTTTCAATTCACACTCCCCCAAAAAACCAAAAATGAGATTAGCATCTAAATTGAAATTGAAGCTAAAGAATCTGTGGAACAAGAAGTCTAAAAAAATCTCAGTATTAGTTTTAGGTTTCTTTTTATGCTGCATCTTGGTCATTTCCCAGAAAATAAGCTCTCACTAATAAGCACTAAACTGCGTCTGGTCTTGTTCAGGTGTTCTGGGAGATGGAAAAGGGAAAAATTTAACCCCATTTCGTTAATGACATTAACTTCAATGAACTTGTGGTTCCATCAAGAAAACTTCTGTTCAGCCTAAGTGAGGATGAAAGATCTGCAACCCCACCATGTTTCGCTAGTTGGAGATGCAGGTGAAGTATATTCCTTGGGCAGCCACCATTTCCATGATCAGTGGCAGCCTGCCACCCTGTTCCTTAGAGCTTCAGGTACAATTTGGACATTCTAACATGTTTTCTTTTGGCACCCTACTGCCCTGGAGTCTGTCTAGCACAGAGAGGGCAAATTTTCTGGATAAAAGGAAAGTCTTTTAAGATATTATTGAATATCCATGTTTACTACCAGTTCTCATGTATATTCCTAAAGCAGTGTTCAAGTAAAGCAAAAGGAAAAAAAAACATGAAAAGCTACCCCCCCTACCCAAAATGCACAGAACAGTTTCCAGCTTGCTTTATTCATGCTCACTGGTTGTAAGTAAGAAGATCTGAGTCGGTCATGCACCTCATTTCTCATTACCTTCATTGTGCAGGGAAGACATCAGGAGGTTTGCCACAGTCGATTTCTCCCTAATGAGCTCCTGAACTGGTCCTCTCACTACCTTTAAGTTAAAGAGTTAGTTAGAATACATGTGAGAAATACTAACAAAATGAAATGACCAAAAAAGAACTGAAAATAAGAGGTGATGAAAGGAAAGGAGCAGGAGATAGGGATGTAATGGCATCATCACTTTTTTCAAAATTTTGAGCACAGGCATCTGATGGTGGGAATCTAAGCATTGCATAGTAATTCATTCTGACACTAATGGAACTATTTTAAATGTACTCTAGTATCTTTCTGAAGAATAATGAATAGATAGTACTTGAAAGAGACTTGGCGTGATGAAGAAGAAGAGAAGACACATACTCTGCTCTGGCATCCCCTCACATATTTCTAAATGAGAAGCAATGTGAGCACTTCACAAAGATATTGCTTGTGTCACTCATGACAAACAGCTGTTGTGTCACTGTAGGGGCAAGAGGTGTTTATGTAATACTGATCTTTATAACAGTATGGCCAAAAAAAAGCAGTATATTAAGTAAAAAGCACGTTGATACATTTTTGTTTTCCACATATGCAAAAAACCACCAAAGAAAATTCTAAATTTATAAAGATGTTGGTTCAGCCACTTGCTCTTCCTAGTCCAATCCTCATCTAGCCCAATTCACATTAAGTTCCACAGGGTTTTGCTTGAACAGAAATAAATCAAATAAAATCATGATTTGGCCCAGGATTATATGAATCTGTTGTTTTCAGTTTTAGTTAGTGTTATCAGTTCAAAACAGCAGGTTAACTAAGACAATCTGGGGAACCTGATCCCACCCTGCCTATTTAAAACATCAAGATAGGCTTTTACAGGCAGGTCACAATGAGACTGAAGTTTGAATTCCCATGGGCGGCAACTAGCACAGGAGCAAGCACTATTTTCATTTCATTTACAATGGACCAGGTTTCCATAAATCTGTGATTATGAAAAGATACCATGACTCTATACAAAATCATAGCAATTGCACTAGCAGAAATTGAAAATGAGCATTTATACCAACTTATTAAAAGTCTGGGTCTTCAATGAAATAAATTGTGTATCAAAAATCCAAGGAGTTATGCACTGTATTTTAGGTCAATACAGATCATGACAGTGTTTGAAACTGTATTACAGCTGGTTTTATAGCCAAACCTTCAGAGAAGAGTTGTGAGATTGACTGAACTCTATATTTGGACTTCTGCCCAGGAATTATTAGGCTAGGCAGACCATCTAGATAACTGGGAAAATTCAGTTAAAAACATATCTCCTGAGACTTGTGTTAGAAACTTTCAGTATCATCTGCTATTCAGATAGCAGTTCCAGTCCTGACTGTTTTGATTCTCTTTACATTAGCTAGCATATGCATGTACATATATACACTCAGGTCTTCCAGGCTGAGAAGTGTAACACAGCCATTTGTAAGCTATTCTTATGCTAAACAGGGTTTAGGGTGTAAAATCTTTAGATATTTTATCTATTTGCACTTTTTCACTTGGTGTTTGGCTTGACAGACTTATAATACTTCATATTTAACGTGGTGTAAGGAAGAAGAACAGGAATTCTCTTCTGATCCACAAAGCTTTAGACCTGAATATTGAATAAAAAGTATGTCCATTACTCAAGGCAAAGTCACTATGTCAAATATATGAACCCTAAACATATCTTTATTTTTTTCTTTCTTTTCTATCCATGTGTCCCTCCTGTCTGCCTGCTTCTCCAGCTTGTCCAAGTTACTCTGTACCAGCAGAATTTTCTTACATTCTAGTTATACAGATTTTCCTGAACAGCCTGTCTACCAAACTTTCAATTTAGACATACTGTTAAGCTCATGTTGACACATTATGTTGCAGAAGTCTGCACCTTTGTTAAAGCAAGATAACAGTAGTAACAGATGAACCACTATAAAATTTCTCAAAACATCTTTAGGGTTTATTTTGTTATTCCTCTGAAAAAATATTTCTTTATTTGCTTAGAAATAGTAACTATTTATTCTGCCCTCTAACACTTGTGAAAAGTTACCTAAATTAACATTGTAAAAAACCCCGATGGATATATGTGTTTAGACTCACTCTTTCAAAGAATTAACCAAAAATATACACAGAAAACTCATTGAAATAACAAATTACTTTGACAACACAATCTGAAAAATGTCTGCATAGATAAGAAAATTTTTAAAAATTATTATTTATCATTAAATTTCTGAATTCAGTAAATTCAGAAGTTGAAGTGGTCAGCTCCCTTCAACAAACATGTTTACAAGACAATATCTAATATGGAAGAGATATGAAAGAGACAAGACATTTGTAACAGGAAACTTAAGAAAGAAACAGGGTGAACAAAAAAAATCTGCACAGCTTATTCTGCATGTCTCAGAATGTGAATCAGCTAAGTAAATGGAGATGTATAATCTGAGTTAGTGACTGTGGATTTCATGTCTAATCTATGACAACCTAATCAAAATAGCCAGTGGTGTCCAGGAAATGATTAATCTCATCCAAAAGTAGGTGTCTAAAATGCACCAGTTCAATCAAGCCTGAAAAGTGCCTATGAAGGCATGTCTAAGTGAAGAGAACTTTACTGGTTGCAAAAGAAGTTTAGGAGAACAGCTCAGACATGTATGTCTACACTGTAGATGCATACAGCTAGATGAGATGAATCCTGTCCTTGGGCCCTTTAACCGACATTGAGCAGCAATTTGCAGCCTGATCTGTGGATCATTGGGCCAGATTCTGCCAGTGGAAAGCAGAAAAGAGACGAGAATGGAAAATCAAATGATTCCTTCTTAAATGAAAGAAACGAGGAAAAAAATCCCATAATATTGTTGCTCTCTGTCTTAACAGTTTTGAAATCACATCATTAATTTTAGAACTAATTTTCATGGTTTAACCTCAGCTAGCAATTATGTACTACACAGTCACTTGCTCACCTCCCCCCTCCTCCAGTGAAGGAAGAGAGTTGGAGGAAAAGACAAGAAGCCTGTGGATTGCTCTTTGTCAATATCCCTGGGATACTGAGATGCAGTCGCTTTTAGCTACTTTATTGTGCAATACTAATGAGTTAAAACACCTGGGATAGATCTCCAGGTTTTTCACTTCTAGAATCATGTGTCTGTGAAGCCTGGGTTTCTGTAAAAACAAAAATGACGTCCAGTGGGGTAAGCAGAAGGAATGGAATATTATGAGGAAGACCATTAATTTGAATGAACATTTGCCTCTGGGCAGACCAAACTCTTGAGTTAAAAGCTCAAAAGACTCCAGGGTTTGAAGAAGATGTTTAGAAAACTGGGTGAATTTTCTAAGGTAATCTATTGAAGCAGAATAGAAAAAAAGGCAGTGACCTAAGGAGTACTGAAGGGTAAATGATGACATTTTACTCACATCCTAAAGAAGGAAGGTAAACAAAATCAGACATTCAAAAAGATTTCAGACTCTTAGAGGGCACAAATTTGCTTTGAAAGTTAAAGCGTACCTTCACTGTAATTTATAGTATCTATAGTTTACCTCACAGTAGAGATTCTTTAAAGCTATCCCAAACAGCAAAGGTTATGTGGCCTTAGCAGTACAAAGGTCTGCAATACCAAAACCCAGTGCCATTGTTTGGAACCCTAGTAAAACTTCATTAACAGCTTATATATTTTTATGCTGAGAGGTAACTCCCAGTGGTGGTAAGCCCTTAGAACCTAATTGTGTGACTGTTCTTGTTTTGTTATCTTTATGTCAGGAGTCAGAGGGAGTTGCAAATTGTTACCTTGCTCTAGATCCAGGTAATCTTAAAACTTAAACGTCAGCACCACCCTAACAGTTCCTTCGATGGTATTCACATCAGCTTGTACCACACAGTGCTTTTACTTTCTTACATTTTGGTACCCTCTCTCTGTAAATCTCCAGGGGAAAATCACGGTGGTAAAACCAAGCAGATTATCTCACTGGCATTTGGGGCATGGAAAATCAATCTCTTGTGACTATAAAAACATTTGGTAACTCCATGTCATTTTCCCAGATCCAGTAGTGGCATAGTGAGAGCTCTGGGGACCTCTGGGGGAATGAAAGGAACTGAGCGACACACAGAAAATTAGGCAACTTGAGGAGAAAAGAAAAAGGTTGGGATTTTTATTTTAAAGTTGAACTTCACTCAGATAATGTGGACCTCCAGGGTCTATCAGCTTGTCTGGACGTAAGTTTTGTGGCACTTTCTGTTGGGCCATTAAGTGAATTACACTAACTGCTCATAAAAATATATCCTTCCAGTTATGGATTTTTTTCTGCTATGTGTTCACTAAGCGCTTTATGTTGTGCCTAAAAAACAGTTAAAGGACAACACATACCTATGCACACATATTTATGAATATGTGTATGTATGTGTGTGCATATATCCCTCCATATTTATGGTAGCAAGCTATAAATTATTTTTACATATTTCAAACATCTTTTTTCCTCAATAGCTAGGAGAAATCTCATTTATTCTAAAGAGGACCCTGGTATTTTCACAGTGAGATTTATAATTATTCTGCTGGGCATGCTAGTAACAATAGCTATTTAATAAAGTTCACAATCAGTTTCCAAAAGGGGAAGAGACTGAAGAAGATGGCTTAGGAATAGGATATTATTGTATGTTAAAAATTTCATGGAAATTCTGCTGAATTTCTTTTTAAAAATCATACTGTGCCAGGACATAAGTTGCCAAATTAAAAATAAGTATCACTAAAGTGATTTTTCAGTTGTGAAATTGTGTGGAATATTTGTTAATATATTTAAAAATGTACCATTTGACTTAAATTTCATACAGCCTATTTTTAACAAGTTGAAATATATGTGTGTGTGTGCTGCAGGCATAACATTGCTCAACAAATAATTTCTTCTGAGAATTAACTTCTAGATACTTTTATTTTCTGATTGTTAAAGTTCTTTTAAATACTTAACTAAGCTGAGCAAGAATGGAGACATTCTCAAGTTAAGTAAGAACCACTTTAGTTTTCATTGATAAAAAAAAAAAAAAAGGAATTATAAAAAACAACTTTGAGTCTATAGTGCTAACCATGGTTGAGATCAATGTACAGCACAGTAATCCTTACTGCTGACCTCCGAAGAACTAACAGGTTTTCCTCATACATTTTTACTAGAGATGAGAAAAGCACAGAGGTGAAGTGGATCTCTTGACTAATAGCCTTCAGCCAAGCTCACAATAGCCTCCTGGGGCTTTAGAGATTGCACAATAGCCTAGCAACCATGGGAGCCATAGATCAGCATCCAGTCGTGTTAGGAAAGTGGAGGACATTTCCTCATCATACCTTCGTGGACCAAGAACGTTTTTAAAATGCCTTGTCCTTCTTTTAAGTGTAGTTAAAGCAATGAAGCACAATATGTATAAGAGAATTTCCACATGGCAGTTCTCAGGTGAAATTATATGACCTGGAATGTATTTGAATTGGTGAGCACCACTGCTGCTCACCAAAACTAATCAAATAAGTTTAGCACTTCTTGGGTTTTTTTCCTGAACCTTTGTCTTGCTCCATTATGACCTGAGTCTTGAGCTCAGGGCTAGGATGCAGATCTGCATGTCCCCAGCAGGTTTCTACTTTCAACCAGCTGTAGATAAGCACAATGCAAACATGATTTTATTAGAAATAAATCAACAAGTTATTGTAGTCATCTGCAGCATCTCTGATCTGCAGAAACATGGGCAGAGAGACATAGGAATAGCACAGGAGAACAGCAAAAAGAGGAAGGATTTCACTGTAAAACACTTGAGATGAGCATTCCAGATTTGAAAGGGCCAGTCATATCTAACAAATCAACAAATGGCTGAAAGACTGGTGCCACAGCCAGGGGTCGGGCTGCTTAGACCATGGGACTCCCTTTAAGATATGTTGTCTACTGGGGGCTGATGGGGTACATCTGACAGAAAAGTGAAAGAACATCTTTGAGCAAAGGCTTGCCAAGCTGGTAAAGAAAGCTTTAAACTAAAGCTGCCGAGAGAAGGGAACCTCAACCCATTACAATCCTGTCAGTTGGAGACCAGTGCCACCAACACATGTCCAAAACCTGGAGAAGGACCACCAGTCAGAGGTAGAGCACCTGGGGAAGAGCACAAGGGAATTTCAGCTGCTTCAATCAGTCAGCCATCTTCATCAGGGGCCCATCTTAAATGCGTCTATGTGAAGGCTTGGAACATGGGAATTAAACAAGAGGAGCTAGAGATGTGCACATACCTGAGTGGTTATGACCGCATGGGCATCAAAAGACATGGTGGGATGGCTCCTAAGACTGGAGTGTCAGAATGGAAGGGTACAGGCTCTTTATCAAGGACAGGCAGGGGAGACATGGAGGGGGTGTTGCTCTCTGTCAGAGATGAGCTGGACTGTGTGGAACTCCACCTGGGGATGGATGAGGAACGGAACAAGAGTTTAAGGGTCAAGATTAAAGGGAGGAGAGAGGCCACCTGGAGAGAATGAGTGAGTGGATGGGGCCTTCTACAGACAGCAGCAGCTTTACATTCACAAACTCTGATCCTCATGGGAGACTTCAACCACCCCAATGTCTATTGGAGGGACAACATGTCAGGACACAAGCAAGCCAGGAGGTTCCTGGAATGCATTGATGACAATTTCCTTCTCCAAGGAAGGGGCTGGTGGGTAATGTGAAACTCAAGGGCAGCCTTCCATAGAAGTGTGGCCAGCAGGCTGAGGGAGGTGATTCTCCCCCTCTACTCTGCTCTTGTGAGAACTCACCTGCAGTACTGCATCCAGCTCTGGGGCCCCCAACATAAGGAGGATATTGACCAGTTGGAGTGAGTCCAGAGGAGGCCACAAAGATGATCAGAGCTGAAGCACTTCTCCTATGGGGACAGGCTGACAGAGGTGGGCTTGTTCAGTATGGAGAACAGAAGGCTCCGGGGAGACCTTATAGCACCTTCCAGTAACTGAAGGGACCTACGGAAAACCTGGAGGGGGAGTTTTTACAAGAGTCTGTAGTAACAGGAAAAGGGGTAACAGGTTTAAATACAGAGGAGATTTACTTTGGACATCAGGAAGAAATTCTTCCCAGAGAGGGTGGTGAGGCACTGGAACAGGCTGCCCAGAGAGGCTGTGAATGGCCCATCTCTGGCTGTCTTCAAGGCCAGGTTGGATGAAGCTTTGATCAACCTGACCTAGTGGGAGGTGTTCCTGCAGCCCTGGCAGTGGGGTTGGAACTAGATAATCTTTAATGTTCCTTCCAGCCCAAACCATTCTCTGATTCTGTGATTCTTATGGTCTCTGGAAGAATAGGAAGGAGGATAGCAACTGTGGAGACATGGAAGAAGAAAAGAGAAGATGACATGCACTTGGAAAGACAGCCTCTTCAGGAAAAAGACTGTGTACTGTCCATTGAAGGACCTGAGGCACTGACAAACATTTAGCAAACAGAACCGCCAATAAACCCTCAGGATTGAAAAGCTTTACAAGAACATTTTTTATGATGATTAGTAATTCCAGTGAACTTGGATGATGAGTTCAAGATCTCATGAGAACAGTTCAGTGGAGTCGGGAGCCAGTATAAACTCAAGTAGTCTCTTGACTGTTTTAAAATCAATGGAAAATCTACCATTGATTTTGTGGCACGTGAACTTCCTTGCAGTTGTTGGAATCAGAACCTGGGACTGTCATATTAGTTTTCTGTGTTTACAACAATTTGAGGCTGAGAGATATAGATCTCTATTTGTACTAATTTACAACCCAAAATAGGTTTGTGTTTGATTGCTGACATTTACTGTTGCTATTCTTACTAATTTCTGTATGTATAAGTTTCCATTTCTACCCTTTCCTACTCCTGGCTCCACTGTAATGCCCTTTTGCCTGGAGGGAGGAAGAGGAACAGATGGCATGCAGCTAGGCAATTAGACAACACAGTGAAAGCAGTGAAGTTCCACATTTAACTTCTCAGGCTATCTCCTTAAGCCATTTCCCTTGTGTCAACCATGCAAAGTTAATGATTATAAAATTATTTCTATCTATCGACAGTCTTAACTGATATTAAAGTGAAAAAAGCAATTTTGATTGACATTTGCTGAGGCTCACAAACTAGTTATTTCTGATCAATCATAATTGCTCGTACTGCTACAAGCATTATGTATCTCAGCCAGCAAAATGTTATTCACCATCTCCCAAATGTGAACTACTAAATGCTCAGGTCTCAGAAGCTTGGAAAGCTAGTTACAAAGCAGTATGGACAGAACTCAAAAGAGAAAAATGAAAGGGAAGGGAATTAACAGGAACAAATACAGTGTTCAAAATAAAAAGAATCAAGCTGCTTGCATTGTAAATGAAACATCCTCTGAAACCTTACCACAGCTACACTGATGCTTGATAACATTCTCACTGCAAAAAGGAAATAAAGGGAAGATGTTGATTTTCTGGAGTAAATGGTTATCCACTAACAGATTGAAGAAATTATAACACTAGCGTAAATAATTTTAAGTGTGCTACAGTATACAGCATTGATTTAAATGACCTGGTAATTTGGCATGAACCCAAGGAATCATTCCCTGATCTGAATTTATGTCATGTGTTTTCAAAAAGCAGCCAAAATCCATCCTATTGTGAGATGTTTGGAAGTAATTTCTCTTCCATTGAAAAAGACCATTAGGTTGTTCTGCTTTAAAAAGGCACAATTACCAGTTCCAGTTAGGTATTTGCAAATCCTGAAGTGTTTCAGGCTTAATCTTAGTTTTCCAGCTGGCTCTGAAGAATGTAATACACCACCTTGTAAAGGTGTGTAAGAAAGATACCCGGCTGTATTATTAAAAACAGCTATTTTAACAGAACAACTCCAGTTTTACTTTGTACTTCTTGCCTTTAAAAAATTTAATTAAAGAATGTCTGGAAGTCATAAGGATATCAGAAAAAGGTTTTTGCTTTTTCTCTCTTTTCAGTGGCCAGGCTCACATTCACACAAAGATGCACATGTTAATGTCATACCCTGAAATGATCTAGGTAAATACCAAATATTATATCTGAATATATATATATATATTATAACTGCTGATAGGAGATTCTATCAGCAGTTCTGTCAGCCTTTCAGACAATCATGCCTTCATGTTTTCAGACTCTGCATTCTGTATGACATTTTAGAGCTGAAACCCAGGTGGGGCCACAGCA
The DNA here is from genome assembly GCA_027574665.1 of Rhynochetos jubatus. Classification (NCBI taxonomy): domain Eukaryota; kingdom Metazoa; phylum Chordata; class Aves; order Eurypygiformes; family Rhynochetidae; genus Rhynochetos; species Rhynochetos jubatus. Next base: position 44,419,484 of record CM050690.1, on the reverse strand, counting down.
CAAAATGCTAAATGTGTTGTGTTCTCAGGAGTTCAGAAGCTGCAGGGGATTTCTGAGCCTTTCATCAGTTTGGCTGTGCAGTGGAGGCATTCAGCCTACTCTGGAGAACAGGAGTTTAGTCAGCTATGGGCCCATTAGCCACATCTCTTATTCTCACTCACAGTCACAGAGCCTTTTCTAGCAGCTAAAGCTTTTCTTAGAGACTTAAAGGGCAGAAAGGACACAATGACAGTCTCATCTGATTTCCTGTAGTGTGAGATTTTTCCCAAAAGTGTGTCTTCCAAAAAGATAGCCAAAGTAGAATCTACGTGGGTGTGCATTTACCATCTCCACTCTAAGGTGTTTTACGTACCCTCACTGCTAGGAAGCTGGAAGTCCTGTTCTAAATAATTTCTTTCTAAAAATCTTAAGACACATTGTATTTATTTTCCTGAATACCTTTGCAGAGGTATTTCTTCATAGGGAGCTGTATAGAAAGAACTCAGTAACAGCATTCACCTTTAGTCAGGATATTTAAATTTTTACTAGTAACCTATCCTCATTCTTTACCACTGCTTTTTTTTTTTTTCTTTTTAATACGTAAGGCTAAGTGTCAAAGATTTATGTTGCCACCATATGAATGTAGTGTTTGAATATATCTAAAAATTGAAAAAAATATGTTGACAGTTTTTGCTCAAAACCTGTGGAAAACCTCTGCCGCTACAAAAGAGACACTGCTGAACACATCTAGTGTTCATTAAACACACAGAATAACCAGCTGACTGCAGTTCACTGAGGAAGTTTCCAGTTCACCATGAGCCAAAATATGTGAGGGGATGTAGAGGAATTCAAGGAAAAGTTACACTGAATTGCAATCAATGAAAGTATTTGCAGACAGCATGAACAAAGATGACTCTTGTCCATCAGGATTACAAGTTTTGTGAATTGTAGCACAAAAAACCAAATAAGCAGTCTAAGAGTAGAAAATGGGATTGGAGATCCGGAGACCAGTGTAAATGAAATCTGGAAACAAGAAGACTCCTATATGTGTTTATTGTATGAAAAGTATGGGTATGTCTTAGATGTTACTCCAGTCTTCCTGGATTAGACTGTTTCTAAAAAGTGTTGGGCTGGTTTTGGACTGATCCTGGCCCTGTAATCAAAAATAAATAAGCATAACAAAAGCACCTACAAGTCGAAAGGTGTTGTTTGGGGAATATTGACTAGGAGAATGATATTAAAAATATTGGTGTTTAGCAGTGCTTCAGGAGCAAAGGTTGCAATTTGGATGTCCTTCTTCATTGTGAAATTTATCAAAAAATCTTGGCTAAACAGTAACAGAAATAAAGATCTTTCTATGACAGACCGGCCTTCTCACCACTGAAGGAAATACATTATAGCTACCAGAGAGGGAATAGAAATAGACACAGAGAAGCCTCCTCCTTCTCATGATATAGGGAACAATGATTCTTTTCTTTCCACTAGCAACTGTGCTTGGACCAAGCTCAAGGTTATAAAATAATGAGCATAACAGGAACAAATATTATAAGTTGCCTTTCCTCCCACCCATCCATGAATAAATTTAAACCAAATAATAATAAAACAAACTGGCAGCTGGTGTTTTAAGCTGCCAGCTCCAAAGCCTTCATAAAATAAAACTTTCTTTCTATTATTTTTTCTCCTGAGCAGTTATTAATTTTTGGTTTGTGTATTTTTCAGTTACATGTTCTTGTTAGCAAACCAATGAAAAACAAAAGCAACAGTGAATGGAGATGACCAGCAATTGACAACACAACTGTCGGTTGTAACAACTGGAGTTACAAAGACTTTCATTTTCCAAGCTCTTTACTTTTTCTCTCCTCATCAATGTCTGAATGTAAGGGATGATGTGGCAAACAAAATGAAACAAAACAAGAAAAAAACAAAACAAGACAAAACAAAGCAAAACAAAACCCTCAAATAGACAGTAAAAAAAAAAAAAAAAAGCCGAGTACAAAAGAACATGGTCATCATATCAAAAGTGTCATTATCACAACCAAATTGCAGCATAGTCTGGTCCTTGCAATACAGAACGCAGACAGAGAAAATTTAGGAATCTTGAAAAAGCATCAAAATGCATCTTGCCCAATTTAATGGTCAGCATTTCCAAATGCACAAAGTAAAAAAGTGGGTGGAAAAAATTGTATTGTTATATTTCCCAATTTAAAACAGGGAAAAGGGTGATAGGGGAGCAGTTTTCAAAATGGCTAAATGGTAATTGTACGCCTAATTGCTCTTCACAAAATGGAAAAATCTCCCATAAGGGCTATGTCTGGTTTGTTCTTTTATATGTGTAGTTATAGGACACATCAGATTTGGCAGGCAAACTGTCTCAGATGTACCTGCCAAAGGGGTAGTATTGTTAACTAGGATAATTTTGTTGTTCTGGTTAATATCATAGCCTAATAAAAAATAAATTGGCATAGCTGATAGACTAACAACTTTTATCCGCGGTAAAAAATGGAAAGAAATTTCATGGCCAGTTTTGCTGGCAAAAGAAATGTATTATACAACTTCATGACAAGCCTCTCAACCTCCAAAACATCTATCCCCTCTCTGATACTTTCTGCTTTATCTGCTGTAAATTTTACTAATATTGCCTGAGAGAAAACTGATAATCTAAGAATGTATTGTTTAAAAAAAAAAAAAAATCAGCAACAATCCTAAGTAGCGTGACAGCCCTTGCTCAGATGGAGCTATGCAGATCTGGAGTGTCCCAAGCAAGCCATGATGTCTGATTAAGTCCTGGTGTGTACATGAGATAGTGATAACAACAGTGGAAGAGCATAGATGGAGTAGAAGAGCATGACGAACACGGGCTGTATTTGTAACCCACCTAGCTGACACCCTTTCACAATGTGAGTGTATTTTATGTGAAAACCTTTCATATCTTGCTGGTAACAAATACTGAAACCCTGATGACTGATCTAAACAACATCCTTTCCTAAAATTTTCCAGTCTTTGACTTTTCACAATTTTGACTGTCATTGGCATTCCGTGTGACACTTATTCAGCAGTAGAAAATGCCTACTTTGAGTTTCAAGAAAATAAACAATTTTCTGTACTCAATAAATGAACATACACTTACCTCCCTAACAAACACATACACATTGTTTGGTATTGCATCACTTGTAGGCAAAATTATAAAAAAACGTTTTCATTTCCCTGCTTATCCCAATATCACATAAGAACAAATGTGAGATCAATCAAAATAACTCAACATTTCCTCCAGAAAGATACCTTAATTCTGCTTTGGTTAACTGAATTTGCTAAAAATTTGTTAAAAAATGTCTCAAATGGAGACATCCAAATATCTTCAGTTCTTGATATTCAACTAATATGTATTTTTGACTGGTATAGTAATAAACAAATGTTAATAAGTGTGATACAAATGTTTTGGAGCAAGGCAATTGTGAAAGGCTTATGAATCATTGTGTAAGGGTGTAAGTAAGGGTGTCTGTAAATTTGAAATCCTTGTGGAACAGCTATTGTACTACATTTTACTACATACAGTACTTAGCATGCCCATATGTAGATACCATATGCTGTGAAGAGGATTGAATTATCATATTTCCCCACTTACAGAATGTGTTTGCCATGGCTGTTTCATTTTCATTGTGCTAAAAATGTGTCATAAGGTAATTTTTTAAAAATATATTTATGTTATTCTGAACACAGCCTGTTTAACCTAAAATGTTGCTGTAGTTCATAATAACGAGACAACAGTGCATTGAATTAGATGCAGCAGAAACTGGAAAAAAAGTGAAATTTTTAATACAGTGGTTGAAAAATCAGCTTTGAGATTAAAGAACGTTGCAGGGGCACCGATAGCTAAATGCTGCCAATAATTCTTCCTAATCCTTCATGGCATAGATTCCCACTCTGGTTTTCTTATCAACAATGCAATGGCTGCAACTGTGCTAGCACTATCCTATCCTCCATTTAAATAAGTGACTGACCCTTCATGTGAATCTGTCCTTTGTTACTATGACACTGTTCACTAGGACAACTTTGGGAAAGTTTTCAGAAAGTATCACAGCATTTTGGTGTACTAGTTAATAAGAAACTCTATGTAACACACACATACATGTATATACACATATATTCCCCACAACATGGTATATACAGTAAGTATACAGACATACATATGCATACATGTGTCTATAACAGAAATATCCATATATACAGAAAATCTCTATCTGTTGATAGATTGATCAGTATATCAATCAGTAGATTCTATATGTAGTGAAATAAATCAGTACAGTGCACTCAGAAAGCCTAAATTCAAATTCCTAATTGGTTTTGACATTTTCAAAAGAATCTTTCCTCTAGCTCTGCCTTTACACTGAGTCAGATATGAAAAGGTAAAGAAGGGCTTGCTGATAGGCCCTAGAAGGTGAAGTAGGTTATTCTTAGAAGGTGCAAGAAACAAATAAAGTGAATGCTCTTCATATAGACACTAACCAATAAAGCAAAATTCACATACTAGGGAAGCTATGTGTTTTTTTGTTTTCCTGTATTTCCTAATCAGTTTCACAATATAATTATTCATTTTGTAAATGCAGGTATCGATGTGTGTGGACATATCTCCCCCAACTACCACTACTAGGTAGGTGCATTGAACGTAGTGAGACTCTAACTGCCTCTGAAATGTGAATTAATATATATATTTTCAGTATAAAATGTAAGGTACAAACCATCTGAAAGAAAAGGTTAATATTTCTGTTACATCACTGGTATATATCAGTAATTTCTGGCCAATTCAGAAAGGTTCCCCTGGGTCTGGTCACTGCTACATGATCCCAGATGAGATTTATAATGACATTGATGTATTTACTTTTGATCTTGCTCCTCTTCTCCCCATTGGCCTGCTGTCAGTTGTTTTGGGGAGAGAATTTAAAAATCTGACATTAGAATTCTGCACACTAAAAAAAGAACTGGATCTTCTTTAGCAGCTTCAGATTTATTAGCGTGGTCTTTGCTATACTAGAATATAAATAGGGAAGTTATATTCCCCAGCTTTTGTTGTTTTAGTCATGTTTTCACTTTCATTCACGTGCAGTTGTGAGTGTATGTTGGGAGGAAGGTGAAAATGTGTCCACAAGAGTTTTATTTCAGCACATTTTTCTTCATGTGACAATTTTCTTCACCTGCACAGGTACTAAGAAGACTAATTTCTGAATTTCCTAATTATCTGGCTATTCTATTCAAACATGCACATCAGGCTGTTTAAAACAGAATTACAAGAGGCCTTTCCATAAGTGCAAGGCTCTTTTATGAAGTCCTGTCTGGGATATGTTGCTATACAGCTACCACATGAAAATTCCCAACAACTCCTGTTCTTCTACATGTGACTTGGCTCTCAGAGTTTTATATTCAAGAAAGGTTTATGCGTTGTGAATTATAAGTGGGTTGTACTGACTAAATTCTCTGTGGAAGTTTATGAAACATGTATCCACAGGCTGCTAACCTGAGAGAAACATCATGGTTTTTAAAATTTTACAATGCTAATTACTAACACAAATATGGAATGAGGGAAAAAGTTCTAAATTGAAATAGCTGAATGTACTGTCAGGTATTGTTGAAAGGCTGAATGCCCTTCTGTTGCCTGTTGATCCATTGACTTACTGGTATTAACTTAGTGTTGCCAAGTTGACTTGCAGAATGTTAATGTTGCCTCTCCTGCTGCTCTCTCCATCTGTTGACTGCCCAGTGTTGCCCTTTTGTTTCATAATCTCCACTTTATTAAATGTTATCATACTGGGTTATATATGACTGAAACATACTGTAAATGTTCACTTGTTTTCCACAGCTTGTTTGGTTCAATACAGCTTTTCTTTTGGGGTTATTCTAATAGATTTTAAAGCTGTTTAGAATGCAAAACATGAAGGATATTGCATACATATGTGCATATACAGTTATTTGAAGGGAGGGAGGGAGGGAATAGAAGAATAAAATAAAGGAGGGAGGGAGGTAAAGACAGAAGAAAGAAAACTCAGAAGGAAGGAAGGAAGATGATTAAACTCTTCAACAGCCCAGTAACCAAACTGTCAGGCCAATTTCCAAACATGAAACCTTTCCTTACATTCAAAGACAGTTACCTAAATCCTCAGTCACAGCAATAGTTTGAACAGATTGTCACACATTGTAGTATTCCCCAGTTGCTCACAAATCAGTGCTGTTTCACACTGGGAGGTGAATTCATTCTAGATCTGAGGGTTTCTCCTGTATCTTTAAAAGTACTTGAAAGCCCTCTTTTGTTATGACTATGGAAGCACAGCATGAAGAACGAAACTCTTTGCTGATAAGAAAGAGCCCTGACTACTTCGATTTTAAAGTTAAATGGCACTTACTCTTTAAGGAACTGGTTTTGATTCATAAAAAGCTATTATTTCCTTTAGGACTGAACCCAAATTCCATTAAAAGTTGAAATGCATATTTTAACGTATCCCACTTTTAAGGTTCTTCAGAGATGCACAATGGAACTACCCCTCCCATTGATTATCAGGGCACTGTGGAAGTAGGGCTGTTCTGGGGCAGGGACAATCTGAGAGTCAGGGACCCACTGTGCTGAGCAGGATGATCTATGTGGGATGCAGATCAGAAGAGTCTTGGGCAGGATCAGTAGAGTAGGGTGGCGGGAGTGATGGGCCTCTTGACAAGGCAAGGAGTGAAACATTTCCAGGGTTCATCCAGGAAAAAACAAAGGAAATGGAGTCAGAAACAGGGACGGAGACCTGGCTGTGGGGTGAGGGACAGTTGAGGAGACTGGGCTGCAGAGAAACTATTTGTAGCATAGCTCAGGCAAGGTTTGGCTGCTCAGCTTAATGGAGCTTCAGGGCCACAAGCTGTGAGTGCATTTTGGATCACCTGTGATGCTGGTCAGTGAAAATAAAACCAATTGGCATGCTAAGGACCATGATAATGGTGGTCAAACAATATCAAAGAAGCACAGAGTTGCAGAGTCATGAGATTACTGAGGTTGGAAAGGACTTCTTGAGATCATCTGTCCACCCCTCTCACTCAAACATGGTCACCTAGATGAGGTTGCCCAGTTTGTCCAGACAGCATTTCTATATTTCCAAGGATAGAGATTCCACATCCTCTCTGGGAAACTTGTGCTGGTGTTTGGTCTGCCTTACAGCGAAAAAGTTTTTCATGATGTTCAGATGAATCATCAAGTGTTTCAGTTTGTGTGCCATTGCCTTTGGTCCTGTCACTGGGCACCTCTGAAAAGAGCCTGGCTTCATCTTTGCACCCTCCCTTAAGGTATTTATAGTCATTGACAAGATTCCCCCTGAGCCTTGTCTTCTCCAGGGTTATCACTCCCATCTCTCTCAGCCTTTCCTCACATTAGAGATACTGTAGTTCCTTAATCATCAGCATGCACCTTTGCTGGTGTCTCTCTAGTATGACTATGACCCTATTGTACTGGGGAGCCCAGTATAGAACACAGCATTCCAAGTGTGACCTCATCAATGCTGAGTAGAGGGAAAGGATCACCTCCCTTGACCTGCTAGCCAGACTTGGACTTAAGCAGGCCAGGATACCACTAGCCTTCCTGGTGGCAAGGGCACATTGTTGGCTAATGTTCAACTCTGTCCCACAGGGACTTACAGATCCTTTTCTGCAAAGCTGCTCTCTGGCTGGGAGGTCCTCAGCAAGCCTGGTCTTGCTCCTGTCCAGGTGCAGGGCTTTGCACTTCTCCTTGTTGAACTTTATGAGGCTCCTCTCAGCCCAGTTCTTCAACCTGTCAAGGTCCCTCTGGATGGCAGCAAGACCTTCTGGCATATCAATCAGTCTTTCCAGTTTTATGTCAACTGCAAACCTGCTGAGGGTAACCTCTTCCACACAGTCCAGATCATTAATGAAAATATTGAACAGAAGTGGGCCCAAGATTGACCCCTGGGGTACACTGCTGGTTACTGGCCTCCAAGTAAACTTTGTTCCACCGATCACTACTCTTGGGCTCCAGCTATTCAATAAGTTTTCAGTCCACTTCACTATCTATTCATCCAGCCCATATACATCAATAGCTTGTCAATGGGGACCTTCTGGGAGACACTGTCAAAGGTGCTACATAAGGAGGTTTCTTTTTTCCCTACATAAGGAGACTTCTTTTTATCTGTCAAGTTGACAATAAAACCACTCTGGATTACTCTGCATTGTTCTACCTCTCTTTCAACTAATCTATTCCAGGTGCATGTAGCACTTTCATAACTGAGTCTCAGCTAATGCCTCCTCAGACTATACAATTTGTTGTCCTTCCACTCAGTTGGGTTGGTGTAGACATGTGGTTTTCCAAGAGCCACAGGAAACAGACTTCAGTACTGTGAGGACTGTCATACTAGAAAAAAAGGGTTGCACGGAATTCTAGTTAGAACTGTATGTGCTCGAAACACTGTAGAATGGATGGAAGAGCAAGCAAGTTTCAGGTTTAGCTGAACACATTATAAAAATCATAGTTGTCTTTCAATTTCTTTTATGCTTTGCATCAAGCCAATATTTGGTGTCAAGGTAAAATAAAGCCACAACACTCCTCTTTGTCTTGACATTTTCTACACAATAGCATGGGTCAACAACAGAATCCAAAGTCTGATTCTATAAACTTCTTATTTGTCTGGACTGAGGTGTGTGCATTACTTGTAAATAACCCTTAAAAAAACCCCATGTGATAAGATGATTTATTTAGTTATTTAATTTGAAAAGAGCTTTCTCTTTGAGAGATTTAAAAAACAGAAGACATTCAAACCAGTCTCTCACCTCCCTTTAGGGCTACATTTATTGCTGCCTGTTTTGAATGGATTTTACAAGAATTCTCCTGTGAATAAAATACCATTCCAGTCTCCTAATTGGGTAGTGACACTAAGAATTATTAAAAAATACACTCGTACATACCAAAATTAATGAGTAGATTCACAGCTGTGTAACTGGAGACAGCATTAGCATCCAGCAATTTGTATTTTCAAATCATCCTTAAATTTCATACAGGCTTGCTATGAGTGTTAAATATAGAGACATTAAATTTGTTTTAAATAGGACTGGATGTGCTTATTGTTGGATAACTTCCTGTGTCAAAATATTCTGCCTATATGGACTAGTAATTGCTACATACACAACCATATAGTGTCTATGCAGTATTTCTTATATAGGGTTGTGTGTCATTGACATCAGTGGGACACAACTCCATTTAGAACTGTGTCATTGCTTCCACTGTGCTTGTAGAGTCCTGAACACCTGAATGAAACCACACATGCACACAAAAATTATTTATCAAAGTAAAACAGTTTTAAAGATCTGTAGCCAGGAGACAAACTGAAAACAGCTTTTCTGTCTTCTCTTCTTTTTAGAACTCTAATAGGATACTAATAACCTCCTGCAATGTCCAAAGAACAGTGATGCCCCAACCATTTGTTATCCTGTGTGGATGCATCAGTACCAACAATTTCAGCATTCTCCTTTGTGTTTCACAGTCTGAACTGACAGAAGACTTTGGAAATAAACAATTGAAAAAGACATTCCCTAAAGGTAACTATCAAGTCCAATAAGGCTCAAATAAAATGGCCCAGCTGTCAGAATAAAATACAGCATATCCACTTAGCTCTTGAAAGGAAAAGGTAATGCTAACCAGTTGTTGGAGACAGCCCAGAGAGGTAGTGTCACAGTGACAGCTACACAAAAGGATGCACTGCAAATCAGTGTTCAGATGAATGAATGCCAAACAATGTATAATAGCTACATAAGTAATTCTCTTCAAAGGACAAAATAAAGAGCAGAAACACACTTTGTTTAAAAGTTATCATTACTGATAGTCAAATACACACACAAATAGAAAAAGCGTAATTTGGAAGCCAAATGAAACACATTTGAAACACAAGCTTTGAAAATGGTCCTAGTTTGAAATGAAGATTACCTCTCCAGAAAGCATTTTAATAAAAACAAGGTCAGAATGTTTGTAAAGATTCATGTGTGTCTAGCTTTGGGCAAATGTCAAAAATAAAAGGAGGTAAAAGATAGAATGGGGAATGCTTGGAGCTCAAGGGCAAGTCTAGGTCATTTGAACCAGGTATGGAAATCACACATGCTTCAGAACAGCAAAAAAAAAAGGACAGCTTTTCTGCTGCTGTATCCTGGGAGTGGGGTAGGTCATGCTGCATGATGAAATTGTTCTCAGTTTATTAGGTTATTTCTGATGGGCTGGATCTACCATTGTCTGTTGCACAGTCTGCCTATGTTGTCTTTGGTCAGGGTGGTTTCTGTAACTGGAGGATGTTAGAAGTTTATGTTGGGTTGGTTAATTGGATTGCTTCATTGGAAGTGGCATCCAGATATAGTGCTCTTGTTGGTAAAGAAAAGACTTGTATGACAGCAATTACTTTACCTTAAAGACAACTCAGTGTGTTTAAGTTTCAACATACGTTACCTTATCTTGGAAATCAGACCAAAACTATGACTGGAGTCAGTTAATTGTTGCTTTATAACCTACTGGAAGACAGTGTTCAGCACCTGTTGTGAAAAGGATTCTGCCATGGTTTAGGCCCAGATAGCTACAAAAGACCACGTGACTGGTTGCTCACTCACCCTTCCAGTGGGATGTGGTGGAGAAAATATAAGGACATGTATGTGGACTGAGACAAGTACAGGGAGGGATGACTCACTCATTACGGTCATGATTAAAACAGACTCAGATTAAGGAAGAAAAATCAATTTAATAAGTTACCAATCAAATCAGAGTAGGATGATAAGAGACAAAACAAAATAGACTTTAAAAAACTTCGACCCACGCTTCCCCCCAGGCTACCTTCACCTCCAGGTGGCACCGGGTGGGGGGTGTGTGTGTGCCTTTCCCAGTCAATTCACAACAGGTTGTCTTGCTCAGGGAGAGGACTCCTCAGACTCTTCCCTGCTCCAGCGTGGGGTCCCTCCCATGGGAGACAGTCCCTCATGAACTTTTCCAATATGAGTCCTTCCCATGGGCTGCAGTTCTTCACGAATTGCTCTGGCATGGATCTCTTCCATAGGGTGCAGTCCTTCAGGACCAGCCTGCTCCAGTGTGGGATTCACATGAATCACAGGCTCCTTTGGGCACAGCCGCCTGCTCTGGCGTGCGGTCCTCCTGAGCTGCAGAGGGGTCTCTGCTCCCCCGTGACCCTCCATGGCTGCAGGGGCACAGCCTGCCCTCTCACCACATGCTGAGGGTAACCCCTGCCCCGGTCCACCTCCTCCCTGCCTTTCTGCAATGACCTTGGTATCTACCTGTTTGTCTCTCTCATGTCCCACTCTTGTCTCCACGCTGATTCTCTCCACTCTCTTTCTGTATCCAGTGCTACTTCTCTTTTTTGTATTTTCCTGTCTTAAATATGTTAATTTGCAGAGGTGCTGGCTCTCTCGACCACAGACAAAGGTAGGTCTTATTTGGAGCTGGGGGCAGCTTTTCTCAGAGTTTCTCAGAACTATCCCTGTGACACTTTCACCACTACCAAAACTCCTCACCACACAAACCCAACACAGTTTCTATCCCCTCAGTCCTTCTTATTATCACCTATAAAGATGTTACAGCTATGTACCAGGAATTTGGTTTGTATGTTCAACCTGTTCTGTCTGGTAGCAACTCTATCCCAGATATCCAGTCTTTAGCCTGGGCAAAAGGAAGGGGCTGTTTCAGGACTGTCCCAAAACTTGGCTAAACTGCGTATCTCACTCACTTTTTTTACTCTGTTCAGGGAGATTTTGTTAATTTCAAGAAAAGGAGCTGAAAGGAGAGAGGTGCACACAGTATGCTCCAGAGCAGTGGAGAAGATGGACTTTAAATACCTTGTTGGAATTAGAAAAAACAGTGCTGTGAAACTTAGCTACCATAGTGTTGTAAGGCAGTGTGTTTTTCTTACTCTTCCTGTGGAGAGATTTCCTACTTTGTGTGAACTAACAGTCATCTGCTCACCCACTGAGCTTGACTCATCCACCCACACCATGACACCATCCTCCGCTGTGAAGGACTCACCACAACAACAACTTCATGTGACTAATACTTTGTGAGGGAGAGAAAGGGAGGGTGCACCAGTCAGATAAGCCCCTTGTAGTTCAGAGTCTATGATAGGATGCAGTGCAGGTCTGGCATCCCTTTGTACACATTAAAAACAGCATATACCCCTGACTACAGTTCAGCAGATAACCTGAAGCATTATGGATTCAGGTATTTGTCTTGGACATGGGACATTAATCATGACTTGATGACTTTTGACTATCTCATTTTTTCTCTAGTATATATTCAAATCACAAGCTGGCTTTGGGATTCTCTGTTGTGCTCTTACTCATCTATTCTGTGTTGAAAAGTCACTCATCGACAAGATGGTAGGTTTTATGTCTGACATTAACCTGAGGAACTGCAATTGCTACTTATATTCTTCCTGATCAGACATCTTACGAGGGATGACCAAACCAACAGGCTTTTGGGACTTAATTGAGAGGTAGGGTCGTCTTCTGAGATCCATTATTTTTGACACAAAACATCATTTGGGAGATCTTAAATTCTGATCTCTTAGGCACTAGCTAAGCAAGAGACTCATCAGGTTATCAAGAACATGAGAGTCATGCACACTATCTGATCAAAGGATCTTTATCTGACCAGCCAAGAGGTAGCTGAAAGAAAATCCCTGGTTTCCAAAGAGATAATACGCTGCCAAACAGCTTCTTTCTCTGTAATGAGAATATTTGGCTCAGATGTGTGTCCTTACTTAAGCCTGATTCAGACCAGAATCCTCTATATCCCTGCCAAACACCTAATCAGATGGAGGACATTACCAGAAACATGGCATTTCTCCTGCTTCAGCTGTTCTACTTTGTACTAAAAAGACTTCCGTAACTCTTTGGAAGAGGAAAACCTTCAATTTTCTCTCCAACAATTAATTGTGCATATAGCATACAAACCCGGGAAACAGACCAGCAAGTATCCAACATGCCACTTTAGCCACAGAAGTGTTGCATCCTTTAATTTTCAACTTCAAGATCTAGTGACCTAATTAAAAATTGAGCAATTATACCACTACCTCTGTATTTAGTCAATCTGTTTATTCCCTGCTCTCTGATTCATTTGGTGATCATCAATCTTCAGTGTACAGTCCTGTGAGAGCTGCCAGTCTACAACAGTAAAAATTTAATCATTCAAAGTTTGAACGTACTTACTGCCTGCTACAATGAGAATATGGTATTGCGGGTTTTATTGAAAGGGAGGTTTGGGTTTGTTAACAATTCAAAGCTAAAAATGCTGTAATAAACATTAAAAAATGTAGTCAAGTATGTGTTAAATCTCTGCAATACCACCTTTCCTTGTCTCTGGATCTCAGCATAAGAGAACAAGTATTTTACAACTATTTGGAAGCTCCCAAGAACACCTATTTCCTTTCAAAATATGTTCTTTTTTTCCTCTGTGCACCTTAGGCTGGCAAGAAAGAAAAACACCTGTCACTGATTTCTCCTGTATCCTCTCAAGCCTGTTGAGTCTATCAAGTGTGAACATCTGGGAATCATCATATTTTCTGCTGACCACTGAATCAGCATAAAAGGAGGACATGAGGAGCTCCAGCTGTTAAACCTCCTGCTTAGAAGATTAGAGAAATTAACCCACAGGATGTTTTACTACAGCACCAGGACATGCATTAAAGAAACATGTGACATCTTCTCCACAAGGAACAGGGCAATATATTAAGAAAAAATTAAGCAGGAGTGAGCTGTGGGAATGTCAGCAACCCCCCAAAACTGATTATAACAGCAGAAGGACCTTTACCTTCTGAAATTTCTTAAAGAATATAAAGCTTCTGCCTCTGGTTCTCTTTTGCCATATATAGTCCAGGGGAACATGGATTGAATGAACAACAACTGAAACCACTAGCAAGACCTCTTGAGAATCATGTGCTCTGATTTGGGTCCTTTGGCCTTTTTTCATTGCTTCAGTGCATCAGAACAGAAAAACATCTTATCTGTAAGAAACAATATTTGACAGGCAGACGCATTCATTTATTTCTGAGTCTGTACCCTTAAAAGTAAACATGCCCATGCATTAAATATATTAAAAGAGTTGTAGGGAAAAAAAAAAAAAAGGAATGATGAGTGATATTCATGGTCATGCTTATTGCCATTGTTAGTAATGTTAACAGCTTTATAAAGCCTAGAGAGAAAGGGTTGAAATGGCTCAGAAGTCTGTAAAGGCAATTTACCTACTTAGCCACAGATAGTTATGCTTAAATCACCTTGCTTAGATCTTGGTCATCCAGACCAACATGAAATTACAATTGGAAGTACAGCTATCTTAAGGCAAAATACGTGCGTTCCTGAAGTAAGGAAGAGTAATAAAACCAAGATCTTATTATGACATTGTTGCAGTGGGACCCTCCACATGATTCTTTTGTCTCAAAGCATTCAGAAATGTGGGCAGATTCAGTTGAACAAACCCCTGACCTAATTTTTGGGGGCACGCTCATCAACCCTAGGCATGACCACATGTGCAGCCATGCAGTAAAGAAGGTGGTCACCTTAGCAATGCTGGGACAGACAGCTCCTTCCCTGTGGGGAGACCCAGACTCACATCAATCGGGGAAGAGCCCACCCCACACTGTCCATTCAGTGTCTGTTTCTGAGCAATGAGGAGGGGATGCACTGCACACGTTATTAACACTATGATGGAGCTCCAGAACATGACACTTCTGAGACAGGTCTCCCAGAGCTACTCAGGACTGCAAAAGGTGGTAACTTACCTGCTACTTGCCCTGTATTTTTAGCATTCACCTATCTGAAAACACACTTGCATATTTCTGAATTAATTAAATGAACCATACATGCCTCTTCTGTGCAAGATCCTCTTGACAAGTATTTGGTGGTAGAAGGGAACTTTTTGAAAGAACAGATTGCAAGGACCATTCAGGCCCAGACAGAGTAATGTGAAACACTGTGGTGTAAGGGGCTTCTGCATGAGTTAGAATCAGGTTCCCTATTTGAGGGAAAAGCCTCTGATAGTAAATACTGCATGATAGTCTTCTATACATGTAAGATCATAAAACCAAAAGGTACATATGTACAAGAGGCAGATGATACTTTTGATTTTGAGTGTGGGATGGACTCGTACCTGTACTGATCATTTCCAGTTTTACTCACTTTTCATCATGATTCTCTTGCTAACATGTTGCTTTCAGAGCTGTGACTTTTATCCCAGCAATTAAAATTTTAAAAACAGTTTTTATCACTAGGCTATTTTCCAGCTTGGTGGACAATTGTTTGCAACATCCTTTCCTAATCTAGAGCACAGTAATTGTGCTCCTGGCTGCTCTGAGGGCATACTTGATGTTTCTTAAACCATAACCTGATTTTTGCCTCTGTTAAGATAGAAACTATTACAATTTCTCCATGGCAGCTGTTTTTATTTTCCACCAGATACCTACTTTAATAATAGAGAAAGAGGAGCATTTGTGATTCAGTGTTTTTGAAATATAACAAAACAGTGAGTGAGAACCCGTGTTAATCAGAAGGTGCACACTGATACTCCCCGCTTCTTGTCTCTCAGGCTTTTCTTTTTTTCTTTGAGACATTCGGTACATATGTGTTCAGCTGACATCAAATCTGAAAGGAAGATGGTGGATGTAGCTATATCAGGCAATGACACATTCCTTAGCTGGCAGATGCTGCAGTTTGCTGACTACCTGAATTAGGCTTGGGTACCTTAGCACATTTCAAAAGAGACAGCTTTACTGAAAGTGACACACAGCTCATGGACCCAGACCTGTAAGTGTAATTGCCTTTGTTATGTACTCGTATGTGTGGATTGCTAGGCATCCAATGCACATAGCTGAGGAGGACTTGCAATGTATTTAATGTGAGCTAAATTAAGGTGGATATTAAATATAATATGTGTATAATGAGTCATGTCTTCTTGACTGCTATCAGATAATGTAACACTATTCAGTCATGACTAATACAGATTTTGAAACCTGTACAGCCTTTCTTGGAAGTCTTACACCTAAACTTCAAAGTATTCTGCCTATGAGACACAAGGCTCTAATATTATTTCTTAATCCATGCCTAAGTGTTCCTTTCTTAGGCAGTTCAATTCAAATTAATATTCTCCAGAAGTCATGGGTTATATATTTACCCTCAGCCTCATTTGACCCATGTTCCTGGGTTCTCCCCCCTCCCCCCCGCCCCCCCCCCCCCCAAAACACCCCCCAGCCCAGGAATGAATAAAAAGTAGGTGGAAGAGTGAAATTTAGAAGTTAAGCTGTTTTATTTTTGAAGCCAGAGAAAATGTGCACTTTTTTTTTCTTCAGAGTCACAGTTCCTGTTGTACATATATTCATACCTATATATAACTAAATCCAGCATTTTTAAAGCATTCAAGTAGTCTACTCATAGAAAAAACAGTTCTCCATTATTATTATGCATACACATGATTCTATTATATAGAATGAGAACTTCTTCAAGATGCTCAGTAAAGGTGTGATACAGGAAAGATGAACTTATCTGCCCCATTTCATAGCTTAGAAATTTAAGATTTTTTTAAAATTGAATCACTTCAGACTTCTTTTTACTTGAGAAATTGTAGCTGAATGATTAAAGTGCAGCTATCACTGTTTTTAAACACATCTTAAGAAAGGATTTTTTACATGTTTTATTTCAAAGATACAGTTCATTATTCATGGACAACAAATATTTGCCTTCTGGCAAAAGCAGTCAGGGAGTGTACTAGTGCTACTGTATTTCCTGTTTAAAATATGGATGGAAGTGGGAAGGCTGGGCATGTGCAAAATGAGATGAAATCAAAGTAAAGCTGAATGAGTGAGAAAAGAGAAAAAATATTAGGAAAAGATAAACAAATAAATAGCATTTCAAATAACACATAATCATACAGGCTTAGCTTTTCTGTAGAATGTAAGTAGAGTACATCTAATCCCAGTTTTATACATTTTTCCTTTGTAAGATATTGTGTTAGTTAATGTGGTTTGGGAAGATCCTATGGTTTCTTCCCTCCCTTTCACAGTCCCATGCCCCGTATTCTTTATTATTCTGTTTCACGAAATATAACCTAAAATATTCTAGGAAATAATTTATTACTGAAACTATGGAGGTGAAATGAAATAGTAGAAGACAAGTGACAGCTTTTTAAGGATGAAAGTGTAGAGAGTGTATTAAAGGCCTGGATTTGGCCTATTTTCACTATCATGTTGATACATAGATGTTTGGGTGTTGGGTTTTCTTTGGTTTCCACACCCCAGCCCCCACCCCATTTTTGTTTGTTTTTTCATGACAGCAGAGCAATGACTATCCATTCTGTGACTGCCAGGTCCATGTGAAATTATTCTAGTGACCTCTTTTTTTTTTTTCAATGTATTATTTCCACCATAGGATACCTTCCGAAATGAATATTATGCACCTATGTCTTGTGCTATTGTCTGCTCTGAGACATAAACATGCCCACCCTGTGAAACAGAGGGCCAAGTAAACTTCCCCCAGACGTTGATGCCTGGAGCCTCAGCAAAAGCAAAGATACTGAGTGTAGGTGGTATAATAATTGTAGAACAGTTTTTTACCAGTGATCTTTCCTAAACCTATGGAGACAAAAAGGGAAAGCATGCAAAAGCTTGACTAGCTCACCCTATAGATATGGTCTTAGATGCTACACATATTGCAGTTTGAATAGAAGGGATCTGTGGGAACTACTCTCACCCATTACAAGAAACAGTGCATAAGCACATGAGTTTTGTATTTTTATTCCATTAATAGTGCCTTAAAATTCTATATTTGTACTCTTGCTCTTTGTTGGACTTTTTCATTGAAAACTTTTAAGCAAAAAGTGACTTGTCACTTATCTGCCAACACCAGCCTTCCTTCCTCAATGAAATGATGTGGTTATTACTGCTGCTTTTGCACTGATACATGCTGTTGCCAGCCACGGAGTGCCCGAGTAACAGTGCTACCTAATTACTAGTACTAGAGGTGAATCGTTGCTGAAGAAACAAAGTCTTTCCTCAGATGGAAGAGACACCAGCTGATTATTTACCTTTTATTCATAAGGACATTATTAGGTGTAAGTCTTGATCATAGAAGCCAGGGTGAAATCAGTTTAATTTAATGAAATAAACAGCAGTGTCTTGCAATTTAAGAAGTGTTTGTCTAGGCTTTTTGGTAAATACCACATTGTGATTTCTCATCTGCTCTCCTGTCTTCTTTCATGGCCTCTTACCTTGGATTATTTTTCTCCTGAAACAAACAGTGTTCTGTGAATTGTATTTATTATGTATAGTGCTTTAGAAATGTTCACGTACCACAAGCTGAGTTTCCCCTTGAAGGAGAAAATATCTGTTTGATGTGATGCATGACAGTAAGCATCTGGAATATAGAGACTAAAAATACTCTAGAAATTATATTGTGCTTGTATAATGAAGGACAAACAACCAAAAAACTTTTTTTAATATTTCAAAAATCAAGAAGCCTGGTTCCAATTTTCTGCATTAAAGGGACAGATTTTTTAAAGCATTTATAGAAAGATGAGTGCACACATTTGTGTGTGTCCATTTTTTTAGTTGTATTAAGATCTGCAGCTCTATACAGATGCAAAGCATATGCAGTTTTTTTCAGTCTGAAAAAACTGAGAACTTGTTAATTCAATGTCATAGATGGAAGACTTGTAGCAAATGAACAATTATTGCACCAGATCCTGACATCTAAACTCACCTTGTCTTGCAGTAATCTTTATCTGAGAAAAGTCCTTATGAAACCTGAGCAGATTTCAAGATTTAACTCTGTGAACAACATATATGACAAGCATAAAAAATAGTTTAAAAATAAAGGATTTTTTTCTTCGGTAGACTTTAAATACTTACTTGTTCACATATTTGATACAATTTTTGTTAGTTTTTTTGAACCTGATTATAGTTGTTAATGACTTAAGAAAAAATATTATAATACCATTTTGATATTGGTTTTCCTAAAATGTTGTAAAACCAGGGATATGTATACTGTTTTTGTATGCATTTTTACAACTATGTTGATAGTAAATTCTTTAAGTTATGGTGAAATGTCTCTGCACGTCTTGTAGTTTAGACCCATGTACTTCCAGAAATTATTCGTTTCCCCAGTTCCTTTAAATCTGGTTATTTTTCTATGTTTTGTGACCACAGGACTGTAACTATTTGGGGGTTTACCAGGAAGACCCTGACAAATGCTGAGTCTGTTTTGTTTCATTTCCTGATATGTTATTACAAGATACAAAATTAGCCACCATTGGACTTGGAAATGTTTGGAGCCCTGCCAGTAGGTCATGGCTGCGGCTATCCAAGAGGCAAAATATCATCAAGCTGCTGTGTGTTTGTATCCCACGATCTTGAAAAACTGTTCTGACTGGAAAGACAGGCCAAAGGCTCTCTGATTACTGTATTGCTGCTCCTGGTCTTACTAGCCCTCCTGCCCAGATAAGTCTTACAGCAGAGGTCAGAGACATTTGTTAGACAGAGATCTGGCTGCAACCTTCATGGCAGGATCATGCAAAGCCTTCTACAGTTGCTTAGTATTAAGGAGGCAACTAATCTAGCAGTGATGTATCACATCAAACGATGTCTGCATCAAGTCACTGAAAAGAGATTTAATGGACCCTAAAAATTTCCTAATACTCCATGTCTAGATATTTATAGCCTTATGAATGACTTCTTTTCTCTCCCTGAAAGACTTAAAGACCCTTGGAGCTCAGTTACGGTCACTACTTCATTACAGTTAATCTCATCCTGAGCAGGGAATAAATAAAATAGCATTTGATTAAGGAAACTGGTAATACAATATTAATAACAGCAAATTCCCACCACAAGTACAGTGCCCAGGGAAAGAACAAGATGCAATCTGAATGCAAAAATTTGTTGTTAAAGGATGGACAAGAACAAGAAACAAAGTTAAGAATTAGAACGGTGATAGACAATGACTGTTTAATATGAATATCACTGCCAAGTGTTTGCTTTTCTAAATAAATACTTAGGCACTTGAATGCTTGAATATGTCTGTCCATCTGTTTTCCAAGAGTACTGAGTTCCTAACATTTTCCAAGGCCAATAGACACCCTTTTTTTTTTTTTTTCACCTAAGGTAAAATCCTACAGTTATACAAAACATTTGCACTGATGAAAAGATGAGGTCTCAGGAAAGGAGAGGACAGAAAGAGACTGACACATGGTGCTCATGTTCCCTGAAATGGGTATCATTAGCAGCATGCACAAGAGGGTGTTTCATTGTTGAAGTCTAGTTTCTCTGGCATACTTCAGACCCTTAACATTTCTTGAAAGAAACATTTCACTGAGGTGTGAAGCGCTGACCCTTCATGGGCTGATCAATGATCACATATTAATAACATCAGGTCATATGCAGATTAAGAAGCAATGAAATCAAGTACTCAAGATGCACAGAGGGGATTTGATACTTTATAAGATGAATTTAATGAGCAGGAGAACACCTCACATCTCAATATTTTCACAGAGAAATTACAGACCCAGGAGGCAAAATTACTTTGTGTCTCCTGACTTGTCCTGCTAAACTCTGTGAGTTCATGCCAAAAGTTGGAAAGTGAGTTTCAGTGCACAAATGCCTCTCAGGAGCACTGCTGGGCATTACCTGTTGTAATGGTGCTGCATCCTGCTGCAGAGCAGAGGGGCTGTACATCACTAAGATGCAGGCATCATTTTACCTTTCCACTGCACAACCTCTCACCTATTCTGTCACAAGCTTGGGTTTCTGGGTGAGTGATACAGGTCTGACAATCAGGTACAGGAGAGTAGTTTGAGGAAGTTTTTCTGTCCATTCTCTTGTCAGACACATCCTGGCACATGAGACAAAATGTGTAATAGTGTGTGGTTGTCAGGTGGAGGCCCAAATTTTCCAGGCAGAGTGCCCAAGCAAAGCTATTGTTAGAAGTGCTTTCAAGTGAACAAAAAAAAGTGAGCCTGAGAAGGGTCACAAACAGTGACTCAGATAAGATGGTATTGCACCATCTGCCCCTAGAAGGGAGGGTGAGTAAATGTGTGACTGGCGTAGCAAAAAGCTGTCTTTTCTGTACTTTGTAGCAAGGGCAAGATGCTCTGTTTCCATGAAGAGACCCTGAAAACTCTTGGACAGGCAAATGAAGAGGTTTGAGCAGAAATCCACCATTGAATAAATCAGTGCAAGCTATGCTATTCAGTGCTGGTTCTGATACCCAGTCAGTAAAAGACTAGCAGGTTTTTTAAAGATGAGCTTCTGCAGTCGATGATGTTATGTGTGTTTGTTACTTACTTAATCCACAGAAAAATAGTCTCCTTTAAAAACAAACAAACAAAAAACAAACAACAACAACAAAACCCAAAAGACCCCAACAAACCCACAACCTAATACTTAACTCTTTCTTTGTTGAATATACTGGTTGAAAAGGAAGTGTTTTCCAAATAGTACATGTATGCTGGTCATTTGTGTTAGACTAGCTTTACTAGTTACTGTGACTCTATTTAGAGTAATCACTTCCTCAGCAAAATCGGTCTCCTGTCTCCTTCAGCATTCACCATTTTCTTGATTTTTTCTTGGCTTCAGTTTGAAAATTGTGTGTAGGCTCTTAATTGCAAACCTTACCAGAGGGAGAGATCAGAGGAGCACAGGATTTGCCAAATGTGATGAATGTCTTGCCTCAGGGAATGGCCAATACCAGATTTGCTAGAGGAAGACCAAAAAGCCTCAAAACACATTCAGTCCATCATGTAGGAGATCCCAACAGACC
Organism: Rhynochetos jubatus; assembly: GCA_027574665.1. Classification (NCBI taxonomy): domain Eukaryota; kingdom Metazoa; phylum Chordata; class Aves; order Eurypygiformes; family Rhynochetidae; genus Rhynochetos; species Rhynochetos jubatus. The sequence goes on along the minus strand of CM050690.1, from coordinate 44,397,698 downwards.
AATGACTGGAAGCCTAGCTCTAAGTACACGACCTCGCTTCAGTACAATTCCACAAACGTTATCACACCCCTGCACTCTCCTGTCATCCTTTTCCCACCAGTCAAATGTATTCTTTTCTGTGTAGATGAGTGGGAAGTGTGAAACTCAGACTTCATCCTACCGTAGGACCTGATCCAAATGTCAGAGCAGAAGAGTAGGATTTCTCTTGCAGCAAATGAAGACGGATGTGCCTTGCCTTCATTACTGAGCTGCGCAGAACTCCACTGAGGCATGAAGATCAGTCTGCTGTTGCAACTGTGCCCTCAGTCAAGGTGAGACAGTGCTCTTCCTTTCAGCTCCTCACCTAAATCATTATTTATATTCACACAGTTGTACCCAATTTCACAACCCATAGTACCATATTTCATACCAACCCCTCAAGTATTTTGGCTGCTTATTGTCAAATAACTCTACCTTAGCTATTGCTACAGACTGATGTCTTGCTGATGTATTAAAGGGCTGTCTGTTCTGTGACATGAGTCAGTTCCTGACATTTTTTCTCCATCTGTAAAATGGAGCTAATAATATCGTCGTCAACAGCTTGTTGTGCATTTTAATTACTTAATGTCTGAGAAATGTATTAAGATTCTGGAGTGTAAAACATATGATAAACATTATTTTATTTTTATGTTTTTGATGCTGATGTTTGCTTCAGTGACATCCCCATAACTGGCTCAGTCATCTTAGTTTGGAAACCAAACATCTAGAGTGCAAACCTGGAAAATCCTGTTTCCTAATTGGTGCACTGCTTATATCATAAGTAATAACTTCTGTGGCTTGGCTGGAAGAAATTAAGAAGGCAATAAAAATGTCAAACAAAGTTGTAATGAATTTAGAAATAATCACTCATAATTTAGAGTTCATCATCCCAAAGCGTTATTTCATTTGATAGGTTTAGGTCATTATAAAGACTGTGCTCCTTCTTGCATCTGAAACTACATAAAAAGGACAGTAGTTTATGGCTGCTATATACTTGATGAGATATTAAAATTTTGCAGCACGGCAGAAGATGAGCAGTGGGGTGACGGAAAGAGAATATCCATTTGAAGGCTGCTTTCCCCCTGGGCTTTTTTGGTCTTTCTTCTAAGGAGGCATGAGTCTTGGGCTTTCTTCTTTCTTTTGTCTTCCCTCACCCCCACCCCACCCCCCACCCCCTCTTGGTTGTGTTTTTTGGGTTTGTGGTTTTGTGTTGTTTTGGGGGTTTTTTGTTTGTTTGGTTGGTTGGTATTTTTGTTTGTTTGTTTTTCCCCTTTTATAGCTTGCTTTATGTGCCTCTGTGTGTTTTGTACAGAATACACTTGGACAATATTATGGAAGATGCAGTTAATTGATTTTTAAACTTCAGATCACATAGACCTCTGTGTAAGATGGTACCAAGGAAAAGGTTGTTGAGGTTTGACCCCAGCTGCCAACTAAACACCACCCAGCTGCTTGCTTACTCCCCTATGGTGGGATGGGGGGAGAATCAGAAAAGTGACTAGACTCATGGGTTGAGATAAAGACATTTTAATAGGTAAAGCAAAAACTGCATATGCAGCAAAGGAAAACAGGGAATTCATTCACCACTTCCCTGAACACTAATGGTGTTTAGCCATCTCCAGCAACGCAGGGCTCTGTCACATATAATGGTTATTCTGGAAGACAGATGCCATAACTCTGAACATCTGAAATCCTTCATTCCCCAGCTTTTTATGCTGAGAATGACATCATGTGGTATGGAATATCCCTTTGGCCAGCTGGGGTCAGCTGTCCCTGTTGTATCTCCCCCCTATATGTTGTGCATCCCCAGTCTACTTGCTCATGGGACGGTGTGAGAAGCAGACAAGGTCTTGTGAGCACTGCTCAACAGTAACGAAAACATCCCTATGTCATCAACACTGTTTCCAGCACAAATCCAAGACATTGACACATACTAACTACTGTGAAGAGAAGTGTCTCTACCCCAGTCAAAACCAGTACAGGGGTGCACCATGTATCTTTTCACAAGTATCTCTCACCATGTTTTCTTTTTCAAACAGCTAAGAGACCAGTATCCTGTCTGCTAAATATACCTCCATGGAAAATTGTTCCCACTGCTAAGACAACACTTAGTACAAGAATAAAGTCTCCAGAAGTCAGCGTTTTCTGCATTTTCCCTTCTTTTTCCTATCTCTTCCCCATGAAAGAAAAGGGGAATAATCCTTTCCATTTCCACAAATTTTTGCCCTTGCTAATTCTGAACATGCTGTGAGGATGTTTTAGTAGTCACAAGTTTTAAATATTGCAAACAGAACAAAAAAACCCTCTTCTGACCCATAAGGAAGCATGCTTTTCATTTAATGATTTATTGTGAATGTCATCCAGGTGCTTCCATTAATATGCAGCTGCCAAGTGCACAGATTCTATCACAATTACATAGGGTAGTAGTGCCAGGAAAGATTGTCAGGTTTCTTTTAATTTTAAATTTTCAGGGTTATGTTTTCTAAGTATTTTGTAACTTTAGAGTCAAAGTATATATTTGAAATTATTTTGATTTTTCCTGATGGAAAATAGCTACTTTCTTTGTATTTTTCAACCACTTCATGTCCATCAGTTTTCTTTTGTGTTTTTTTTTCTTCTTTTTTTCCTTGATGATTCTTGCCCATTACCTCTCTATCAGTGTCTCTTTAGTAAACCTGTAAACTGATGAAAACTCTAGTTTTATGAAGACTTCACATAGATATTGAGTGATAGTCTTCAAAAATACTTATTTTAAACCATGTGCAGAATCCTTAACAGCGGGTTATGATTCTGTTACATTCTGCATGGTGAACCTCCAGAGACTCTTGGAAGAAAATGCATTTGGGCCAGTTCCCATGTAGACAATCTGGATGACTCCTTGAGCTCACTTTAAGGGCTAGTTATAGACTTAGGAAAAATTTAAGTTTTGCTTCTGCAGCCAAAATCCTGATTCTCCAGCAATCAGGTATACCTGTGGAAAAATATTCTCTCACATCATTTTCAGGTGCTGAAAAGACACCTGGTTCTTCATTCATTAAAAAAAAGGCACAATTGTTTTTAACAATAGCCACAGATGGTCTTGGGTAAGCCCTGAACTTGTAGTTCTAAAAATCACATAATTGGAGGGTTTTCACTACAGGGATCCTAGGAAATCTTTTGAAAGGATTAGGTGTCTGACTGTAACATCACTGCTTAAATCTATAATGTATTTAGTTTTTCCTTAGCCCAGTTATGAAGCACATTTTCTTTCAGAAGCTGGTCCAATATTTTCCTGTGGTTGACTGAAGCTTAACTGCTGGCACTATTAAAAAGTGTAATCATTTCTCCCCTGTCAATGACTGCAATTTTACTTTTATGATCTTCCTAAATCCTGTCTCTAAACTTTAAATAAGTCTAGGATGATGCTCTGCAATATGGGGAAAGCAAACCACATCATTCTCATCTGTGGTCTTCTATTGGCTTCCTCAGCTTATCTGGACCTATTTTTAAATCACCTATCCTGTCTTAGCCTTACCCTGTGCAAAACACTACAACCACCTGTTTAGTTTATCCTTGAAGGTCAGTCAAATATTTTTCCTACCAGGCAATGAATCTGTGCTTGTAGGGACATTTTTTTATGTAAGTCTAGTGGGCTAAGAAAGCCCAGTGAAACACAGGCCAGGCTGATCTCAACTGGTTTCATATTCCACCACAAATGGCTTCTCAGGGCATCTTTCCTTACATTCTGAAAACAGTTTTTGTTCTGACACACCATCTTTTCTGCATAGCTGTTCTTGCGAAATGTAGTCTGACGTAATGTTCTGTCAGTTTTCATCTTTTGTTTATGTCTCCATATCTTGTGAGTCTTCTTGGACCCTTCCTTTTCCTTCTTACTTTCCTTCATACACCTGTGTCTCAGTCGCTGCTGAGCCTTGTAGGTTTTGCTTACTTCTACGTCAGTGGAAAAGACTAAAAAGATTCCCTTCTCTACTGCCCAGATGAGCTCCAAATGATATATCACAAATTCCATCAGATACTGGAAATAAATGTTGGAGAGCCTTTAGATTAAAAAATAAAGGCAACAACATCAAATTCAAGCAAATTTGTTGAGCAAACTTTCACTGGGGTTTCTGTTGTGCCCACTCAAACTAGATTTTTCAAATCTTGGGACCAAGATTTCAAATCTGGGACCAAGAAGTCCCAGAATATCGGCTACTGCTGGTATGTACAAATGGAAGACAACTTTGTCCTATATGTTTGCTTCCAGTAGGAGGAAGGTGGAAGATTATTAGAAGGAATAAGGACATACGGAAAATGTACAGTTTTATTATAAAAAGATCATGTAAACTTGAATTTAAGGCTACAGTTTTATGCAGTCTTGAGGTTTAAATTCAATTTGGACAGCTATGCTGCAATTCTCATCTGTTAGTGAGATTACAAATCCCACAAGAACTGGTGAAAACAGCCTTCATAGAGCACTGTTATGCTATCAAGAATCTTTTCTAAACATGACTTTAAAATTTAATTTCTTCTTTAGCTTATGACTGACAAACTTGTGTCCTTTATTCAGCAGGGACATTACCTCTTACAGTAATGTTATTTATTAGAAAGCTGATGAATCAGCCCCAGAGATTCTCACTTACTCACTGAACTCAGTAAAAAACCATAAGAAGTGAGTGCCTCTATTAATACTTGTTATTGTTTAAGGATTACACATATAATTTTAATTCATTCTGAACAAATTTCAGAAAACTATATAATGTATATACGGATGAAAGTTAAAAGGAAATTTCATCACTGGTTACTGTAAGTTAAGATTGCAGACAAAAGTAATTAAATATATGAAAAATGTATGAGGAAAAATATTCTTATTTTTTAATATTAGCAGGTTTTCTTGACATTCTAAATCTATGGGGTTCCAGTTACCCTCAGCATAATTAAGGATAAACTTTGGTAGTAAACTCCAGTTAAACTGTCTTAACCAGAGAAATAATCAATGTTTTAAATTCCTCAAAGATACTTTTAAATCATATTAAAGAGAGAGTTATTGTGAGTAATCGTAAGTTAATTAAATATTTATTATTACAAGAGTTTCTCTTTGATTTAAAAAGTAAAGCTAAAAAATAAACCTTGTTACTTTATTATTTAAAATTACAGTGGTAATAAAGGTGCAATTACACTTTATTGTTATTAAGTAGGATTTGTCTCATTATTCAGCTCTAATTTGTATCAAATATTAAACAAGTTACTTATTGTTAAGCATTGGAAAAACTGTTCCAAATATCAGATATAGCTAGTGATAGTAATCATCCTAAACACTGAGAACATTTCTTTCAAGTTTGATGACAGTGGGGTGTTTGTTACCAATTGATTAATTACATCATATTAATAACCCTAACCCATTTTAATTTCATGGGCATGACAACTTGATTTTTCTTCAATATTCCCACTCGGTTGTGAAGTCGGAAGTGGTTTTTTTCCTAACGATCAATCAATAGTAAACTATTATGTAACAAATAAAAATGTTTACTTTTCAGTGCTGTGAGTTTTTAGATCCAAGGAGTGAACTGGTAAATATTCTACAATTTCTTCACCTGCCAAACAGGAGAAACATTTTTGAAGCTACAGGTTAAGCTACTGGATATTTTTGGCACTTTTTGTTTTAGTGGAGAGTCTGTTATATATTTACAGTGAAAGATGGTGGAAAACATCTGGTTTCCTGAAGTATCTCTTGAAGCAATCTTCCACACCCCTGACTTGCTATGTACCTATATCACTTCTTTCCTGATCTGGATCCCTTTGCCATCAATGAATTCCAGAGATATTTTAAGGTGTTAAGCTGTATTTTCTCACTGATAAAATGGAGAAATCAAGGCACAGAGAAATATGGAATCTCAAAATATTAATGATTTTAGCAAGGAAAAGAGAATAAGAACTTGGAACTACAGACTCTAGATGAATTAGATTACCCTTTGTTTAATTCTTAAAACCAAAACAACAACAACAAAACACCCCAAAACAAACCACAGAGAAATTAGAGGCAGACAGAAGAATCTTAAGTAAATACAGTTTCCCTAAGCAAAATACTGCATGTAAATACACAGCTGTATAAATCACATGACTGAAAGCTGTGTGAGATGTGGAGTTGGCTAGTTTGCTATGCAATTTGAAGATAACTAGTCTTACAAGTTATTAGTCATTTCTACTATCAAGAAAGTACAGAGAAGACACTAAGAGGGGCAGGTAAAGGGGTAAATGGGTAAATTATTACTTCAGACTCTATAATAAAATGGGCTGGAAATTTCTCAAGAATAACACTGGGGGTTTTGAAGTATCAGGTACAGAAATGACAAATGTCAGATTAAATATTCCAAAACCCACTTCAGGCCCACCAGAATCAAGAAAGGCCAAACAAGATAATGTAGGAAAGGATGATTTTCAGCATCTGGAAGAGGTTCAGATTTGTTTCTTTTTTGTGTGGGTGTGTGTGTGTGTGTGCGGATAATGAGATCAGAGTTTATTTTAACTAGAATCACTTTGACCTAATCATAGTTGAGAGACAAAGCAGCAGTGGCCTGATTTTGAAACGTCCAGTGAATCTCTTGAAGAACCTGCAGGGAATAGTTGTCAGTAGGTGGCTAGGCTATATGACATGAGGGATGCAGAAAATAGTATGAAATGACCCACCTTCTTAGAGAGTAAGCAGAATTGTCAAGGAAAAGTCCCACAAGCCCCACATCAGAGCAGGAGTGGAACCACCTTCGCATCCTGTTGGAAAAAGGATCCTGCTATGTTACCTGCAAGGTGTCCCTGCATGCAGGTGATTATGCCCAGCCTGATCCTTCAGGCTGGCTCAGCGAGATTAATGGGTTTGATCCCTTTTGCAAAAAGAATGTGAAACAAAACAAGACTTTAGACAAGCCTTCTTCACAGTCCCTCTTCTCTAGGAGTTGTCCACAAGGACCACCCATGTTGCAGACCTACAGCTCTGGCTGTACAGAACTCTGCTGTGCAACCCCAGGAGCAGGAGTGGGGATATCCATGCAGACACACTCCTGGCCACTCTCCCCTGCTCCAGCAAAACACAGCCCAGCAGTTGAGAGGACAGCTGGCTTTCCTTTCAACGGTGCTGCTTTCGCTGCCATCATTCAAGAAGGTTGGTAGCCTGAAAACACATGGACTGCAAGTTTCTCTAACACAGCTGCTTTCACTCCTGGGACCCACTGGCAGACTGCAGGGCACTGCTGTCCCCTCAGCGGTGTCTAAGTGTGGAAGAAAAAACACAGGTAAGAAGAAAGAAACTGTCCTTGTCTGGTCAAGCCTTTGAACACGTAGATGCTGGCAGACGTACATGTATTATTCCTTTGTGTAGGAGTATGTCAGAGCCTTTAGCTCTGCTAGATTAAGTAAGTGGTACATAAACCTAGGTACATACACATGAAAAGCAGAAATGTAACCCTGAGGGATGTGATCAGCCAGCGAGTTTATCAAGAAGAGCTTGTACCTTAGTTTGTGCAACAGCAAAGCACCTTTCAAGTATTGACTTTTCATGCTGGTGTTTTAAATACTCCTTCTCAAAGAACATTAATCTCTGCAAGCTTTTCCTTTATTAATATGCTGTAAAGTTAAAAGTATTGTTTTCCCCCAACATAGTCTCAAATACCAAGGAAGTACTTGTCCTTGTTTAGTCACATCTCCAAGTAAACAAATATTGGCAAAAAATCATAAACCTGATTATTCCCTACAACCAAATGATGTTAAAGTTGATAGCCATTCTTGCTATTTATAAATATGAATCACAAAAATATGTTGCCTCAGGACATCCTAAATAGACTTTCTCCCAAAAAGACCAAAAAGGTCAAAATCTCTAATTCAGCTCTTAGATGGAGAGCTGTTAAATTTAACAACAGAGCAAAGATGAGCTTTGGAAAGTTTTTTAATGTCATCAGAGTTGCCCCAAAAAGGTTTCATCAGAAGAGAAGGCAGAAACTTTCGTTACTAGTTCATGTATACACTTGCAGGTGGAATTGCTTAATCAAGTCCAGTGCTCATCATGAAAAGTATGAATAACCTTTAAGGCCATGATAAACGAAATAGAGGAAATAATACTGCACAAAGAAAACAAATAGCACTTACTGATGCAGATGGAATTTTAATAATTGGGAAGTTAATAGATGCTGTTTGGTGTCATTCCAGGCAGGATTTTCATAGGCTTGTCCCAAATGGAATTCTCTGCAACTTGCATCACCAGGCGAAAATTGCACAGCTTATTGTTCCCAGCCCTCTTATTTTCCAACCTCAGAAATTCAAAGGCTTTGTGTTTGAATTCATGGTAGCAACCCAGAAAGAGCCAAGCAAGGCAACCAGTTAACCAACTGGGAATGTGTTTGCTGATTTCAAGAAGACTTTAACAGTTTTTCAGCATTGTAAATCAATGTCTTTGATGTTACTATTTATTGTCTACTAAAAGGTTACTAAGATGTGCTAAAACCTTACTTAGACATGAGCACGAATAACAATGAATAACACAGGTGCTGTACAATGGACATTTACAGAATTAAACCACACCTATTATTTTCCTTATTACAGTTGATACTCACTGGCCCGCCCTGGTGGTTACATGGACAGCACTTTGTACTGTCCTGCATGACACTGAATCCAGCTTTCATTGTTGTTGGGTCTCTGCTGTTCATCCTTCATTTAATAAGGCCATGTGTAAGGCTACAACACTCACATTTATATGTCTCATACTGCATGCATCCCTGAGCATATCCTTGAAAGTTGTTTAGCTTTTCTGGGAGTTCATACGTGTTTGTTTTTAACATGTACTTTTTGTTGTGCAGCCTATCATAATATCTTTTCATCTCCAGTTTAAATTCTGAGAAGAAAGAAGAGTTCAGCTAGCAAAAATGCTCATTCTGATGACAGAGTGGAGACCATCCTGCACAAACAGTGCAGGACTTAATCCAGGAAGGTGTTGAATGTCTTCAGACACAATCAATAAAACACATCAAACCCTATACAACTTGGAGTGTATAAACAGTCAGCAAATTTTCAAGCTAACTGCCTAAAATACTGTAATTCGAACTTATGAGAGTTTTGCACTACTTAGGTCAAAAAGGTTACCCTCTTTAATGGCTGAAGTTAAGTGTCCAGAGACAGTTGGACACCACATCTAGGCTGGCTGTGAGACCTTTCTGCTGTTTGAGTTTGTTCACAGAGAGATGAGTTACTTATCAGTTTCAAGGATTAGGCTCTGGCAGGAAAAATAGCTATTGGCTATTGGAAATATGATGTTGCAATCCCAACACTTTCACTGGGATAAAAAACGGAAGAGCTGATGAAAATGATAACTTAGGCAAAACCTGAAGACTAAGGGTATCAGAAGGAAAGAAGTCCCCTTAAGACACTATTAGGGATAAAATACACTTAGATACAAATATTCTTTTCCAGGTAAAATTAGAATTCTCTATGTATTACCTAAAGGTGAAACTTGGCCTTTGTGAAGACATGTTTGGGAACCTGTAAATAGATTCTCCTGGAAAATGAAAATATCTGATTTCTGGAAAATGTAGTAGCTTTGTGGGAATTTAAAAGTGAATTGCCTATTGCAATTCTGTTCTCCCTAGTTGCAAAGCTTTTAAAAGAGAGAAGTCCAGGAGATAGTTTAAGGTAGAAAATAAGTTTTTAAGAAAATGTGGAAATCATGCAAAGATTAAAAAAAAAAAAAGAATCAGCAATTTTCTGTGCCACATTTAGAAAATAAGTGTCCATAATTCTAAGAAGTGCCAGCAAAAAATAATTAAACCCCATCAGAATTATAACCTGTACCAATACTGAAATGTTTTCACTTCTAAGATGAATGACAGAATATATTCATAATTCAAATTAAAAAATGAATATTGCAAAATTACTCAGTGACACTTGGAATCAAATTAAAATGTTGATTACTTAAAGTTGCATTGCTAAGGCAATGTTCTTTGTGTTTGGTACTCAAAACTTGTTTTTACTTTCAACTGGCATAATATTTGAGATAGACAATGCTTGCAGTGTAATTTGCAGACATACTGCTATGCAGAATATGTGGAAGCTGGTCCATTATATGCCATTCAATTTAAATGCATCAGGCTTGGGTGTATCTCTGTGGCAGTTATTAATAGAACAACAGGGCTAAGTATAACTTGTATTCTGAAGTTTTTCCCTGGAGAACTCAACTTTAACTGGCTAAAGTTTATTGATTCACCCTGCTCTTCACTTATTAGACAAATACTGTGTTGCTGGACTCAAGTATTTTTTAAATCAGCAGCGTGTCTTTCTGTGACACTTAAGTCAATATTAGTGGCTTCCTAGGAGCTTGAGGGTCTTAGCTAATGTACATGTTAACCTTATGAACTATGCATGAATAAGAGCATAATTTTAGTGATCCCCACCTAGGAGTGATAGGGTTTTTTTATTGCTTTGAAATAAATTTCTTCCCTTTTGTCTTGTCCTTGTTATGTTCTTTTTAGAAATCAGTTCTAACACGTTAGATTTTCTTTTCTTCTTCTCCTTATTTTCAGATAGATTCATCATCAAGTTCCTATGGGCCTGTGAAACCTTGCATTTATGACAGGCTCAAACACCCTGAAACCACCTCTTCCCTCTTTCTGTTCACAAATGTGTCAACTATCCTCCTTGCCATGTTTCTTCTTCTCTGACCATATTGCAAGAAACTAAAAAGTCACCTCATTTGTAATTCCACAAAGTGTGCAAAGTCATCTAATGCCTCAAATGATGGTTAATGACTTGACAAGTCTCCCAATGCATCTGAGCACACACCAGGAAAGATGTCCATGCTCTTCAGGATGTCTTGTCCTCCTTCTGTGTCTCTAGGCCTAAATTTAAGTGCAAGGAAACTTTTCTCCTCACTACTTGCCCCATTATTTTTAGATCTCCTCTAGTGATTTCTTATGGAAACTATTTCAGCTTGTTCCTATTGGTCAGCAGATACTGGTCCCCCTAGGGATGCTTCCCCTCGGGGCATCTTAAGGAATCAGAAAGGCTCTCTCACTGCTCAGTGCTGTGACTAAACCTTGCCCCACATTTGCTAACTTCAGACTATCAGGAATAGCAGTCCTGGGGTTACTTGCCCCCACCTCCCTCTATTTTTAGAGACTGATTCATTAGGCTGTAAATAGATATAATGCTTATGCTTTCAGTTGTTAAGAGCAAATAAATATAGAGATGAGTATTGCCTTTAGAATTTGCAGCAAGAGACGGGCAAACAGGTCTCCAGATTGAAATTGTTGTCCACCTATTTTAGGGATATTTTTTTGTTCTTCCCAAGCTTGTACTTGCCAGATTGTGTAATTACCAAAGTGACTGGAGGTTCATAAGTTCAAAGATGGGGCAGAGGAAATCTGCTCTCTCTGTGACTTTTGTAAGTCTCGCAAAGAGCAGCATCCAATTGGTCTGTACCATTGAACCGTAAAGTGCACACAGTCTATAGGACATGCTATGGCTCCCTATCTTTGTCCAAAAGTGGTATTAAAAAGATGCCTTACAGGATCTTTTCTCCCTCTTCCCCTCAGAAGTTGTAGCTTCCAATTCCTTACTGGGGCAAATAACGTTCCCCCAAATGTAATGTGCTGCCCTTTCTACCATGGAAGTATAAGAAGCAAGAGAACTAAATAAGGAGGGTGACAGAAGAAAGAACAAGCCCTACAGTAAATTTAAATGTCATATGCAGACATAAAGCCATAACAACTCCAGCATTATGTCTTTGAACTTACACAGCCAGGTCCTGTGCTCCCTGCATCAGTACTGTCAAGTATCGCTGAAAGCAGGCAGAAGCTATCCATCATCCTGGCAAAGGGAAAGCCTGTGGTGGAAGGAGGAGTGGTCAGACCATGGCTGCACATGCTTAGCTCTTTTTCTGTGGTGTGCCTCATTGCCCTGGATCAAAGCGTAGACACATCCCAAGAGCCGGTTTTGCCTTCAGCCTTTCCTGAGCCAAGAACGGTTCAGTCATGGCCCATAGCTACAGTATGTTTTTGTTGCTTTTTAAAGCCTGAGATGCCCAGACACCTATACTGATCATCTTAGAAACACATATGAAAAAACCGCAGAAATGGAAAAGAGTTGTATATGCTCTTTGGAGGGCAGAATTTGCACCCACGTGGTGTTTGGGGCGCTGGAAGGAGTGTCTGTTGCATTGCATTAACACACAAAGATGATCGGCCAGTGCTTTGGCAGGCTTACCTCAAAATTTCCCTGCTTTCGTGGGTTTATGTCCAACCATAATGTTATTTGAACACATTTAATTAACTACTGTAGCCGTTTGAAGTCTCTGACACTATTATTTTGATACCACTACAGCCTTATACTACTGCTTGCTTGTCATTATAACAGCTTCCAAGATCAGTGCAATTCATTCTGGACTCAGAGTTAATCTTACAGAAAATCCAATCAGTAAATTGATTAAGTATTAAATTACATTCTTTGTTAATGTTTTCTATTCCTTCCCTTACAGTATAAAAGAACCCATAATTTTTTTCCCCCTCTTTTTCTCCCTTCCCTCTCCCCAATTTGTATTCATATTACTCTACTGTCAAATTCACTGATATGGCAGAGGGGACCTATGGATTATATGTCACCACTTTCTTCTTCTTAAAAAAAATCATTGCTTATGTAAAGCCAGAAATTAAAAACATATAAGAACATGTCTGATCCCAGGATGCCTTAGAAATGTTCTTTTGACAATTTTTCAGTCATGGCCATCCAAAATGTTCTTCTGAAGCTAACATCTGTAGAAAATATTGCTGGCATCAAAGTTTACTGTAGCAGTAAGCTGCTCTGAGTTGATTGCCACTGTACTTTGCAAATGTTTTTTTACCATAGGCTGTTCCTAGTAGTTAACTTAGGATAACAAGTGATTTTTATGAGGGCATTTTTTTTTTTTTAGTGAAAACTCATTTTGACCAAAAAAAAAAAAAAAATCCACTACACCAAATCCAGCAATCAGTGGGAGCTGCACTCCTGTCAGAACCCAATGTGGTATGTTGAACAGAAATTCTGGAAGTCATATTAAAGAGACTGAGCTAACATCAGGTTATTGCAGCCTGCATTTGCCAGACAGCCTACAGAAATATGCCTGTGACCATGGTGTGGCAGGAGATTAGCTGTGATTCCTGTGATTGGTAATAGCTCTTGCATACTGTGTTCGTCAATAGAAAGTCTGCCACTGCGTTCAGTATGGCCAGGATTTCATCCTTGCAATTTTGTTAGCCTTTATTACAACTTGATGTTAGATTGCTTGCCTCACATACGCGGTTTGTCCACTATTTCAGTCTTCGAGTCCTTTGGGCCAAGATTTACAGTATGAACCATTTTGTAAAGCACTGATCTCTATTTGGCTCAATGCAGCAGCAGCAGAAGTGGTAAAATAGCCACACAGAAACATGTCAGGTAGCAGCTACTACTGCTTCAGAGAAATCCTACAAGTGTTATGAAAAACAGTGAATTCATTTTGGATTTGATTTGTGTTTAGTGTTGCTAAATGTACTTTAACAACTTTTAGTCCAAGTATCTGGAAACCTCCATGCAAAACTCAATCACTGTTTCTAAATGCATTTTGATACACTACCTGAACTTACGTTTACAGTGCTAGACTAGAAATGAGTACTTCCCTATTCTATCAAAACTAGGTCTCACTTAGCTGCTCATCAGATTTCATTGTTCCTGGTTTTTAACCTAGTAACTCGCAACTCCCCCTCCCCTTCCTCGAATATGCTGCAGCCCCCCAGTTCTTGTCTTAATTAACGTGTCATTTTGAATTGCTTGCTGACATCTCAGAATCAGAGTGGTTGAACCACAGCTTTTCTTCTGAACACTCTTCTGTATTTGTGTCAAGAGTTTTACTATCTGCCATGGGGTCTTGCAACATAGGTGATATTTCTGAGTTTCTCCTCTCCCCACACTCCCTGTCACAGCAAGGATCTCCTGCTGCAGTTCTCCCCATCACTGGGTGGGAGGGTGCCTGTCTCTCTGCAGGAGGTGTTTGGTTTGCCCTGTCAACCACACGATGTTCTGCCCTTTCCCGATGTTCTTCACACATATTTTCACCTTCCAGCAGATTCAGGGCCCTCAGTTAAAAGCAGACCATTTTATTTATCAGAATGGGTATTTCTTCTGTGTTTTCATTTAGAGACAATTTCTGCAGAATTTAAGTTCAAATTTTTGGCCATGCTGTTGGCCGCTGCAGTGATTAACATGTCTGCCATTATTTTCCTTTCTCCCTTTTGGATCACAGAGATGTCCAAGTCATCCCCTCATACAGTTCTCCCCTTGTCTTTTTCCTCTGCTATTAGTTTCTTGAACTGTGTCCCCAAACCAATTTGCCAATGCCCCAGATTAACTTCAGCCAAATTCACCCTGAAGAGTTTCATCCTATAGACTGTCCTGAAGATTACAAAAAACACAGCAGTTAAATCAAATTTTGCCATTTTGTGTTTGCCTTGTCGCAGAATATTATGTGTGACTCTGTCCCATCTCTTGTCTATTCTTAATGTCTTTTGCTTTGCCTAGCTACTAGATTTCAAGCTTACTGAAGGTAAAATCTGTGTATTTAGTTTTTGAGGCACTTATCTGTCAGTAGGATGCAAATATCAAATAATAATTGTCCAAAATAATAATAATCCAAAAATGGATTTATTAATATAAAAAGAGGCATTAAATGACATCTCTCCTTGCTTACTGAGGAGATGGCTACCTTGAAGGTTCCCAGGAAAATACAGGAGAAAGGTCTACATGTGAGAAATTAAACATATTTGTGAGTAAGAGCTCTCATTTATACAAAAGGAGTGAGTCCCTGACGCAACGTTATTTACTGCTCTGAATGTCTGCTGGACCAGGACCTTAGGTTGCAATGTGATAAGACAAATCTTCCTTGCCAGACCCCTTTTGCAAACACTTGACACAGCACAAACCCCATTTACTGTCAGTCATTAAGCAGAGCTGTCAAAATTGGTGGGAAGGATAAAAAAAATCAATTTAACACCAGTGACTGGATTCTAACAATAATCTCCTACAAGTCACTGATTACTTTCTCAGAGACCAAGAGATTACTGGTTACTTTCAAATTACTAAAGCATGGGTCTGTGAACATGAAGCCATATTTCTTCACAGAAATGTAGTACAGTGAGTCTCCACATTTAAAACTGAAAAGAAAACTAATCCAGTATCTAATTCATTCCTACAAAAAAAACAAATTGGTAATTTAGGCCTTAATTATTTATTTAATACTTCTGTACCTGATAGCAAAAATTGTTGCTGTAGCTCCTGCTAGATGTTAACTGAGAGGAAAAGAAAAAGTTAGCAGCATATTGATTAGGCACAGCCTGGATGGCATGATAACATTATAGTAAATTGTTTTTTTCTTTGATCTTGGTTGCTTAGATAAGATTTAAAATCTGAAAATGTAATAAATAATTATTTCATAAAATGAGTATGATAACATAACAATAAAAACAATAGCTCATCTTATCATTCCAGACAATGTATAATGGGATTTCACCACCATTCGTACAATCCTCCTAGATTTACCTCAAACATCAGGATTAATGTTATACTGGTCTCAATGCATTATTCATTAATTTATTAATGCCATTAATTGGCATCTGTTGCTGTGAATTTCATACTCCAAGACTAAACTGTGTTTTCAGACTATACTGAGTTACAAAAAATAGAATTTCCAGATTCAAAAAGAGAGTAAGATATATCATTTTGTCTTGTTGTGCTATCCACTGAAAAACTACTGTATACTGTTTGCAACCACCAATATGAAGTCAGCTTTTTTAGAGTTCAGACCTTAGAATCTTCTGATGCTGGTGCCTGTAGCAAAGTCAGAGATTTCTCAAATACAATATCTCATAGTTGTGCACATTACTGTATCTGGGAAATTCTCAGCTGTGTATTGCAGAGGAATGCTGAAAAGGGCTAGACAGAGGACATCTCTACAGAACTTGGCATTTATTTGCAGTTCCAGAAAAAACATTCCTTACACATAATCATCCATTTTATTCCACCACACGCTTGTAGCACAAATCCTAACGTAATAATATGTTCGCACATAGCAAAGCCTGATAATAGTTTCAGATCCAAATCTCTACCTTTCCTGCCATTCTAGAATAGATTTTAGGATATCACAGCCAAAACGGATTTATAGTTCTGTTGCAATTCCTCAGGTTCAGGCATTTATCTGAACCTTTCCTCCTCTATCTGTCCTGAATATTTGCAAAGGTTTTCAAACTCTATTGAATAAGTTTTGGCTCTTTCCTGACATGCTTTCACACTCAGATCTGTGTACCAAGTGGATTGATAGCCCTAGAGGAAAGAAATTTTAAATCCAACTGCCCCTTTTCTGATTTTTTTTTTTTTTTTTTTACTGCAGTGTGAAATTTATTTTGCTCACTAAACTCTAGGCTAAATAAGACCTTTGAGATAAATTTTACATTAGTTTATCTCTCCAACTGAATATTAAATGATTCTGTATTTAATGTCATGGGGTTAGCTGTTACCCATGCATCTGTCAAGATATTTCCATCACTTTGGTGTCAAAATTCAAAATTAGTGGTTAATAAAGTGAAGCAAGTGAAAGAGGAGCTGCAAGTTACTGAAAGTGATGGGCATGATATATGAATACCATTAGCTTTTCCTTAAAGAACATTTATATGATTATGTGAATGCAAAAAGGCAATGCAGTATTTTAGTCTTTCTCTAGTCACTGGAACACTCTGAAGCAGATGGACTGTGTGACTGATGATTCAATAATTGCACTCATTAAAAATGTTCACGCTTTTAATTTTTCCCCCCTTACATTCTGTGAAGAGCTGAGGAATGAAATGGTTTTGTCATTGTCAGCAGATAGATAATTGAGTTTGCTTTGATTTCCTGGGGTGCCCCTTCCCCACCCCCATGCTGTTGGATTGACATCTCCAGAAGCGTAACAGAACATTTGAATCAGACCCAACTGTCTTAAAGGAGAAAAACACTACAGAAAAGCTCCTGTCTCCCTCTCAGCATTCACTTGTGTGCACTCAGCCAGCAACCTACCTTGGTAGAAGACAGCATGCATTTGCTTTTCTGCCAGATTTCCTCCTTCCCATGGTACAGTTATCTACCTGTGGGGCTGAAGGAAATTAGAAATAATTCTACCTTAGCATATGCATAAAATGCTTCTCTTGTTTACTGCTGCCAGCTAGAATCAGCCTAAAGGTGACAAGTGGGGGGGCGGGGGGGGGGGGGGGGGGGGGGGGGTGGCGGCGGGAAGAGGTTGTCCAGCTGTGAAAGTGCCTGATGCTTGGTATTGCAAGAACATGAAATCAAAAAATTCCCACAAAGATCCAAGGAAAAATGGTAGCAGGAAGAGAAGAGAAAAAAAGAACCATCCTGTTTCTTCTGAAGACAAGTATAGAAGGACATCCTGGCTCTGCTGAAAGGGTACTACTTTTTGTTTCTGCCATTAGGATTTAAGTTTAGAGTTTGCATTTAAATTTAAACTGCATAATAGCACAAGCTTTCTTCAAATGAGCCGTTACATTCTATCTACCCTATTGTTTGGGCACCCATTTTCCAGATGCTGCTCTGGGAAAAAATACAGTAGCAGTTGTGTAATCCATGGCTTTCTGACAGTCTCCAGCTGCTCAAGGAGACTCTCACACTATCCATCATTTGTATTTTGCAAGAATCTAGCAGAGATCAGAGCATCATGGTGTTCAACCTTGTTCAAACACAACATTACAACATCCTTTGCAACCCTGGTTAAGGTCCCTGAGGTACTCCCATGCTTAGATTTCACTATTGTGTACCTATGAGCAAAAGAAAAATATTTCTTCTGCAAGAACATTCTCTTTCTTTGACTTCTTGAGTACACTTCCTAGGTTGGGTGCTCCATAACACAATTTTGACTGGCACTTAGGAATCCTGGACAGACTATAGAAGTACTTAGACACTTCTACAGCCCTCCTGTGTACATCCTCTCTTAGATCCCTGACAGCTGAAGCATGGAATACATAGATTTTGGTACAAAATACGCAGATCTAAAAAAAAGTTGGTAGGTCCTCACATAATCCTTTGCCTAAAATTCACCACACCCTGTTAGTCTTTGTGTCTGTAGGTATGAAGATTTTCACACAAACTTGTGATGTGGGGATTCTTCATATTTTGTTTCAAATGTTGAAAAGGATGTCCCTGTCAGAAAGCAGACCCTCTTGTTCCTGGTTCACTGACCCCCTTTTGTATTTATGAACTCCCTGGACTGTTCACCTTGTCCTGATGCTTAGAAGAAAGCTGCATCTTCAGACTGGTTACTTCTTTCACATCTAAAACACAGTTACTCCTTTTTCTCCTCATGTAGATGAAAGTATTCCATGCTCAAAAGCTCTTAGCCAACAGTGTGTTCACAGTCATAACTGTGAACACTACTTCACCTTCTCCTTCCAAGAGACAATGTAGAGTGAAGGCTATACATATGACATAGTGATATGTGTAGTTCATAAAAACAAAATGCAGTGTATAAAGAGCACATACATCTGCTAAATCATCATACCTCAGCAGTTTTAAATGGCCTTGCCACTTAGCCAGAAAAAAACGACGAGTAGAATTAGAGTGGACACTTGCATAGGGAAGAGTGTGATTTACATACAATTCTGTAGTACTATAGCTTAATTAAGCCATTTCAATTAATATTCACAGGAGTTTTTAAAGTCTCATGCTTAATAATGTGACCACAAATGCTTGGAGAAATGGATTCCTCAATAGCCTTTCCTTTCAAGGAACAAGCAGTCCGGAGAAAGTGGAAGTTTCTAAGTGGATGTCACATTACAGAGAGGAGCAGCGTGAAACCCTCACCAAGCAAGCTGGGGATTCAGGAAGATACAAAAAACTGTCTTGAAATACAACATTTCCCATAATCAGTTACATTCTAATGGCATCAGGAGATGACCATCAGTCAAGAATGCACCAATCTGCTTGAAAGGAAAGGGCTGGATAGAAATGAGTCTTAGTGGCAGTCATCTATCATACAGAGCAAACCAAAGCTTCCCAAGCAAATAGCCACAATATAGAGCTTGAGATTTTTCTCTGGAGATAAGCACTGTGACTGGACTTTTTTCCTTTTTTCACTAGCATGAACCGAAGTTCATGCACTCTACAGCCCTTAAACACTAGAAAACTTTGGATACAGACCCAGAGCCAGAGCATTTCAACATTACCTCTTATACAAACAAAGTCATAGACACATTTCAAGCAAAACATTTCTCTGTGAAAGTAGGATGTTAGCTTTTAGGAGTCAAACACAACACACAGCATGTCTGTATTTAATTTTGAATGCATGCCTGAGCCTCCACTCTGACCCAAATACATCTGATATGTGCAGTGACTGACTCTATTTTGCAGCATGGGCTCAGAAGCACACCTCCCTGCCTGCCATGTGTCTGCCATGTGTACTGCAGGATCATTAGGTAGCCAAAGATAAGTTAGATATCCTAAAAGTAAGCTGGCTCTGCGGTTAGCCAGCTCAGTGGTTGCACTTAGACCAATATTGTGATTACTAACCCACTAGCCTCTTACATCTGAGAATTTGAGTGCACAGCTCCTGGTCAGTGAGGTGGACATGTTTTCATCCAGTTCTTGGCTCAGTCTGCAGATGACCTCCTTACCTCTCAAACCCTTCAAAGTCTGGCACTTCATTTTTGCCTAATTTTTCTATATCTCCCTTTTTTTTCAGAGCCAATAGAAAGACACTGTCCTACCCACAGCAAGCTGTAAAACACACCACTGGGAATGACATAACTACAGGGGCATGAAAAGAAGCAGCAGATGGGTAAGATAGAAATTGTCCCCTTTTCACTTTAAGCAAAAATGCTAAGACAATGCACTAGAAAAAAATAAATGTTGATGCAGTTGTCAGGTATCAAGTATTTAAAGGTAGTGTTCCTTTATTATTTCAAGCACTCAAAGCACTGTTTTACACTGTTGGTGACTCATTATTCACAATTGGTATCCATTTATCATTGAAATTATTTTTGTGCATCATTGCCCCACGTGAAAAAGGTGATTGCATTTTACAGCCAGATGTGAGTATTCTGTTGCACAAATTGGATAAAGATGGAAAAAGCCCAACCAAAATGAGAAACATTGTCAAAACAAGGAAATGCAAAATAAAATACAAAAGCAGTTCTATTAACAGCTAGCTCTAGTTTCAGTATGTGTCAGATCAACATCTATTGCATATTGCAGTGCCCACGTACAGTGTGAGTAGTGTGGATAGCTTACATGGGGGTCTCAGGTGTCAGTTTAAACAGTTCAGTTGTAAAGTGGAAATCAAAGCATGTTTATCCTCCTAGAAACTATACCTACATTTTCTGGGACAACCGAGGGCACATCTTTCAGAGGACTGTGCTTTACCCTCAGAGCCCCACAATTGAGCTTACCTGCTCAGCCTCCAAGGGCCTTGTTTGGGTGTCCTTCTGTGAAATTCAGCTCCAGGAATTCACACGTCAACTGAAATAGGAGAGTCTTTACAATAGAGAGTCCCTCCTGCATTTTAGAGTCCCACACCCAAGAAATTTTATGAAAACACTCTTTACTCTCAGGATTCCTTCTCCCCATATAAAATGATACAAGTCTTTTGATATCACTTCCTTTCAATGCTGATGCAGAGACTTCAGTGTTCCCCCTTATTTCTCCAAGAATATTATGCAACTGTAGTATAACTCTGCTTTAAGGTAGCCTGCCTTTAAAAAAAAAAATCTCTAAACCTAATATAGTTTCTCTAACTTTCGCAGTCTGTGAGAACAGACTATTTTCTTCAGGGCTTGTCACTATTTTAGATAGCTAAAAAAAAAAAAATGTCTTGCCTGAGTGGAAAATTTCTGTTGTAACTGATAGCAAATACGGAAAGCCTAATTTGCATATAGATGTCGAAGCTTGCAACAATATACTCCCCTGAGAGAGCTCTTGTTGTTTAACTGTGTACACAGTCTGGCACTATGCTGCCCAGCACCTAATAAAAGCTAAATTAAAACTTTTTTAAAACTCTGAGGCTGCGAATACCCTTAAACTATCAATTTGCATTTGCAAAGAAAGGGCAGAACCATGCCAAGCTAAGCCTCATTTAAGAGGAAAGGCAGAGGGTATGGCAGCAAGGGCAAGAGGGAGAAATAACTTTATTTGAGAGTAAACATCAGTCAGATGTACTAATGCTTTAATTCATCAGCCTAGATGAGCTTTATTACAACACTGGGATCAAGCAATACCAAGGAGATAAAAAGCAGCACTGTGTAAACGAGAGAGAGGCTAACTGAAGATTATTAACAGTGCTGAAAGAAAAACAGAGCCAGAATGGCTTTATAGTGAGAAGAAGATAAAATGGAAGGTGGAGAGAAGAGAGGAAGAAATGGAAGATTGAAGTACAATCTACCTTTTTTTTCTATTAGTCAATCCTGGTTTTTTTTTTAATTTTCAGTGTTGATCACAGGCTATGCAGTGAAACAATCATATGACACTGTGCCAAAGGAAAACTAAACGGTGTCAAGGGGAAAAAAAACCAACAATAATTTTACTTTACAATTTAATTAAAATAAACTACTCTAACATTTTAAATGAAAGTGCATATGATACCTATAAAGGATAAGTAACATAATCCCGGAACTAGAATTTACACAGATTTTAAGTTAGGCAAAAAAAAAAAAAAATCAATTACATGAGAACATTTTGAATTCTAGGAGAGGCAGAAGTAGAACATAAAAAGCACAAAACTAGCCACACTGTCTGATAGCTCTCGAGCCAGATACTGTCAGCAGGATACATATGGTTCCCACTGACCCACACTGAAGCAAACTACACACCATCCCATGAATCTTCCACTGTGAATTTCAATTCAGTTCTCCTGTTTAAATTAATAATGTCATGTGGACTTGTATTTGAACAGCACTGTAGCCTCTAGTAGGCTTTGAGACTGAACACGAAGAGAAGTGATTGAGAGCCTGAACCATGGGAAGGAAGAGAAGATTACTGGGGGATGCTTCTACAGCTGTGTTCTTCCAGGGAATGAAGAATGGAGCCTTTATAAATGTGTGATTCTCCTTTTCCTCACAAATTAGCAATACTGTTAAGGGAAGCATGTCATCTCTTTCTGTCATTCCTTCTTAGAGGGTATTCTTCCTGTAGTCTTGTCTTTTACACTGTGTCTTGTTCTTACTACCCAGTGATAGCAACCATCTGGATGAAAGGAAATTAATGTTTATCACTTATCCTTTCATTTAATTTTTATTCACACAAGTGCTGTTAATTGGAACTTCATTTATATAACTATCTAAAACTGAAATTCTCTTCTCACTATTCCTTTCACTTATCCACCCCTATGTTTGACAAGAATTATTTGCCCCTTAATCTTTTTTACTCAGTTTTCCAGTTCTGGTAACATAATACTGTCTCTTATGCTTCTGCTTATCTCCATAGAGTCTGAATAATTTCCAAAATGAGTGTTTCCTGGATATTTTCTAGAAAGTTCATTTAATGATTTCATCAAGCATGTGCAGGAATAGTGAAATTAACATTTAGAATAACATATTCTAAAGGAATAAGGAAATCTGCTTAGAGCTCTTGCCTAGAGGCTGTTTGATAGTGGGGCTGTGATGCTCTGCAGATTTTGTAAGCTATAGAAGCTATAGGGGAGAAAATAAAGCTTCCATTAGCGAGCAAGGGTCAGGTCCACATCAGTGAATCTGTGTGACATGTGTGTGCATACATTTGTTCAGATTATGGGTGTACTTTTGACTTATATCACGGGTGTACTTTTGACTCAGATCTTTGGATCACTCACTGTGTTCTGGTTCACATCACCAAGCATTTATAAAGTGCATGAACTGGTTTTCTTTCAGGTAGTAGTGATCTGGGAACACGTGCAGTGTGTTCGAGCTGCTAGTGGACATTGGATCCAAAAGACTAAGCAATAGGGGGCCTGAAATGAACTCTCCTGTTATACTTACTCTATGGGCGCTGAACCCTCTGCAGTTTCTGTTCTGTGCTTTAGATCCACTCCTACAGGGCTGCGCTACACACAAATGCAGCCATCATAAGCATTTGTTGAAACAAACTCAGCTCTGAACCTTATAGATGCCAAGATCATTGATGGTCCTTGCAGGCAAATCCAAAGTCATTATCTGCCTGGCCTTTTGACAAATATCAGACACAAAGTAATGAATCATTTATTTACTCCTTTAAAGCAGTCTTATTTTGACTTTATTTAATCATGTAAAAACTAAATCTGTTTTTCTTTCCAGTGCATCAAATATGCAGTCTCTTATAGATTGCATAGTGTGCTAATTTGGGATCGTATTAGTCAAAGAATTCTGTATGTTATTCTATTTGCAGAATGTGCTGACCTTGAAGAAATTTATTTTAACCCTGGTGAATTTGTTGGTTTGGGGATAATCCACGGACATCAGAATGTTCATAGATAAAAACACTGCTTTGACCTTCAAAGTGCTCATCACTAACATGTCATTATGCAAGTTGGGAACTTTTCAATCCCTTCAAAATGCATCACCTAAGAGCATCCTCTCTGCTTGTCACTCTATATTATTCCTATTTGAACGTCTTCATTATCTCCTCATTTTCCATAGCATCATATGCAAAATTCTCATGCCCACCTTCAATGCCCTTCACAACTATAACCTTTCTGTTTAATCAATTTTTTTTGCTTTTCCCTTCAGGTCTATAGTGGTAAACCCCTGAGTGACTGAGTACTCAATGGTACCACAACTCTGTCTATGCTTCCATACAGAATAGTCTCCTTTTCTCTTCCTTGTTATTAGTTCCTGTAGTAAACAACAGCATATCCTGCTGTCAACTCCTGAACAACTATGCATCACAGTTGTATGGTCTGCAAGGAATCAGCCACTAATCTTACTAGGTGAACTGCAGTCTGACAGATTATATTAGTATATGTAAGGAAAAGTAACTGATTCAGAGAGTGTTGATTGATAGTGCACAGAATTATTTGGGTTTGCTCTTGCCACACTTCCTTCTTCATGCCTGCTGTTTCCATAATCACTTATGGTCTCTTTGTTTCACATTAGATTGCATGTTCTTTGGGATTGAGATCTCTTTTATAACAGTTCTCATCAAACAGTACAGACCATGTCTTTGGACAGTGCTATCAATCCAACAGTAAACAATGTATTGACACTGTATGAATTCCAATCCTTGATTTGTCCAAATAGGTTAATCATACTATATTGTTGACACATCACTTCTGAATACAGCATGTAAACATTTATCTCTGAGTTTAATGTTCCAAAAAGTCACATAATGTTATGTTTGTTTGCATCTTCCATCCTGAAAGAGAGTGATATGTTTTTAGGAAGCCCAACCCCTAACAAACGACATTGGCATAAAATGTGGGCTGTTAATTACACTAGCATGGCAGAAGTCTGATTATTTAAAAAAGAATGAGGGTGCCTGAGAAGAAAAAAGTGCATATAGGCACATATTTTCCATGCCAGCAGTCCAAAGAGCCTTTCTTATTTCCCTTACACAGAAAAACTGGGTTTCAGGGTCGATGGAAGGAGTCTTGAAAGAGTGTCTATTTTGTCACCCTCTTGATAAGTTTCTTAAACCCCCTCTTCTTCTGCTAAAGAAAGATTGTTAAAGACAAGGAATAAAAACAAACAAACAAACAAAAAAAACCAACCAAAAACCAAAACCCAACAACAAAAATTAATTTGTGCTATTATTCTTGCTATTTTACTGAGGGGAAAGTAATTAAAATGCTGAGTTTTGTTCCTATGTTGAACTGGGCTTGATTTCTCCAAGCATTATGATAAGTTCACTAAGCCTATCGGGAAGTTGGAATATATATAAAAAAAATACAGGCTGCTAATAGAAACAGGCTGAATTTACCCTGTCCTTTCGTGTTATTTTTTTTTATTGAAAGAATTTGCAGGCTGATTAATTTTGTTCAAAAAGCAGAGGCCAGTTTGTACATTTGGATATAAGGATTTTGCTGGATTTTATGTATGTATTTTTTAGACAAAAGCCTTTATTCTAAATTAAAATACTGGTCTTCCGAGGTGTCAAAAAAAAAAAAAAAAATCATCAATATGATTTTCATAAAAGAAATACGAACATTTGTCCTTGTAGTTGCTTGTATTGCAATTTTTCATGTTTTAGGAGATTTCCTATGTGTTAGTTTTCAATACACAACCTAGCCTTTGACAGTCAAAAACAGAAAACAAAGAAAACAAGCTACAGCACCACAGCTTGGTTTCTATTAACATTAAGAAGAGCACCTTTATTTGGAGTTAGTTGCATAACACGTTGAAACGATATTCATTGACTCAGCTGAATGAAATGGATTGGAGCCATATGTGAATACCTGCATATAAAAAAACCCATGAGAATCCTTTTATATTAAAAGAAGAATTGTAGAAATGGACAGCATATGCACCTCTTTTTATGTGCACGTATTTCTGTATGGAGCTCTTTTGCAGTCAACATAGTGAAATAAAAGTAACACCTTCTTCAAAACAGATTTAGGAACAGGCAAGTTAAAGAAAGCATTTGTCTGGGTCAAGCAAAAGAATGTCATCAGTTCTCCTAAAAAGAGCAGTCCATGACTAGAAAGTTCCACTAAACTCCTAATCAGGTCATGCACATCTTTAATGCTAACATATGTATGAGTAACATAGCTGAAATTTATTTGAAGATCAGGGTCTTTCCTATGGAAGAAAATTTAAATTTTTCTTTATCTTGGTGGTAGTGCAAAAAGAATTGCTGAATTCTTTGCTCAGATAAATCTTGGAATAAATCTTACCTGTTAATTAAACGTACCATGACATGGAAAAGTTAAGATGCCAGAAATTGTGGGTTAGCTGCATGTTATGGCAAATGGATTAGGCACAGTTCATTTGAGATTAGCACAATAACGTTATATCTAGCCTAAGTTTTACTTAAAATGTGTTTATTTTTTGCTTTCAAAATGGGCATAATCAGGAATTCACAACAAAACAAAGGCTGATTACACTGGTGATTTTCCTCCTTTTCCTGTCTTGTACCATTCGTGTTGCACCTTCATACAATTGTTCATCAGAAAGCCTCTGGTTGCACAGTGGACATTTATATTTTCGTCTGCAGACCTAAGCAAACTCTGACTATTCTGCAAGTCAGGACCAGAAACCAGAGTAAGGAAGGAAGCACAATTTTTATCTGTAAAAATTTAAAACTATGTGAGAAGATGCTAGTAGTGTTAATGGACAACTCTGTGCAATCTTTTTCATGAGTTGTGTAATATGGATGTAAAATAGAATATGATGTCAAACTTCTCATACCTCTTATGCTTATAATTTCTAACACCTTAATGTCTGTTATATAGCCATTGGTCTCTAAACTCCTTCTCTCAAAAATCTCTCCATTTTTAGTCAGTAATTTATGAAAAGTTTTACAACATATGTGAGCAAAATATTTTCTGTGCACTGGAAAATGATTGAAGGAAAGAAGAAAAAAATATACTGTGGCAAGTGGAGACAATACAGTTGCCCAGAATTACTCTTGAAATTAGCTTAACTCTGAAACTTGGTATATGAAGACAATTGCAGTAGAGCTTCTTTGGAATGCTTGGAGTAAAACTACATCTCAATCAAAGCATGAGAAAAAAATCACAGTCATAGAATCTCTCCAGTTGAAGGAAACCAAAATGGTCATTGACTCCAATTCCCTGCTTCTCACAGGATTACCTAAAACTGAACCATATGACTAAGCACGTCATCCAGATACTCCTCAAACTCTGACAGGCTTAGTACTTTCACCAGTTCTCTGGGGAGCCTATTCCAGACCGACCATCCTCTCAGTGAAGAGCCTTTTCCTAATGCCCGATCTGAACTTTCCCTGATGCAGCCTCATTCCATTTCCTCCATTCATTCCTGTCACTGGTCACCAGGGAGAGGAGATCAACACCTCCCCCTCCTCTGCCCTTCTTGAGGAAGTTATAGACTGTGATGAGGTCACCCCTCAGCCTTCTCTTCTCCAAGGTGAGCAAGCCAGGTGACCTCCGTTGCACCTCACAAGTCTTGCCCTCAAGACCTTTCACCATCTTGGTCACCCTTTTCTAGACACACTGTAATAGTCTGATGTCCTTCTTACGTTGAGGCACACAAAACTGCACACAACACTTGAGGTGGGGCCGCACCAGTGCAATGTAGAGTGAGACAACCACCTCCCTCAACTGGCTAGCAGTGTTATGCTGGATGCACCCCAGGACATGGTTGGCCATTTCTACTGACAAGCCACACTGTTGACTCGTATTTACCTTGCCATCAACCCAGACCCTGAGATCCCTTTCCATGGGGCTGCTCTCCAACCTCTCATCCTCCAATTTTTATGTATAACAAGGATTACTCCATCGCAGGTGCAGAATCCAACACTTGCTTTTGTTAAATTTCATGTGGTTGGTGACTGCCCAGCTCTTTAGTCTTCCTCTGAGGCCTCTCTACCACTGAGTTTGTCCACAACTCCTCACACTTCAGTATTGACAACAAACATATTTAATGTACATTTGATCCTTGTGTCTAGATCATTTATAAAAGCTAAAGAGCACTGGCCCTAAAACGGAACTCTGGGGAACCCCACTGGTGAATCATACATCTTCATTATGTCAGGCTTGGTGGAGAATCTATTGATTTCTATTTAAAGGTAAATTCTAGCCTTCCTGTTGGCATTCCAGTACCATGTACATCATTTGGATGATCTAAATGATTATCCAAGTAGCATTTTCAAAGTTTATAGTTAGATATAGATAGGGGAAAAAAATAAAAAAGAGAAAAAGGACCAAGATTTGGTAGAAAAAAAAAAATCGGGGTAACTTCACCAGCTGATACTAGGTTCAACTTTTATGTCATATGGTGAAAATTCAGTGCCCTAGAAACTGCAAGTTTGCTTTATTTAATAGCCTCTAACAAGACTGTTATCCTTACAAGTATGTCAAAAACATATTCAGTCTGAAATCTATGAACCAGAAATTATTCTCTATGATCTGATACAGATATTAGAAAATTATCAGTAGATAACAGGTTACTGATTCTTGAACATAGGAGAAAATAGAAACACTGCTTACAAATGAGTAGAGTACTCAGTGAACAGAATTCTGAGTTTTTTTCTCAGCAGTATCCTCCTGACTGCATTAGAAACTAGAAATTCATGCAAAATATTGTAAATTGGTCCTCTTTACACAGAGAAACAGAAAAAGGCAAAGAAAGAGAGACGTGAGGGAGAAGAACATGGAGAGAGGAGGAAGGGGGGGAGGTGAAAGGAGGAAGGGGGAAAGTGGGGATGTGAAGTTATAATTTTCAGACTTCTTTTGTGTATTGGGTTTGCATGGCAAGGTTTTGGTAGAGTGGCTACTGGGCTGGCTTCAGTAAGAAGATGCCAGAAGTTTTCCCTGTGTCTGATAGATTCACCACCACCCAGACCCACCACTGACCAAAGCTAACCCAATCTGTGATGGTGATAGCACCTCCATGATAACATTTTTAAGGAGAGAATATTACTGTGCAACCGCAGCAGGAAGGAAGGAGTGAGAGAAACGGCTTTGCAGACACCAAGGACAGTGAATGAGGGTGGGGAGGACGTGTTCCAGGTGGCAGAGCATAGATTGCTCTGCAGCCCATAGTGAAGACCATGGCGAGGCAGGCTGTGCCTCTGCCACTTATGGAGGCCCACACAGGAGCAGAGATCCACCTGCAGCCTGTGGAAGACCCCACACCAGGGCAAGTGGATGTACCCAAAGGAGGCTGTGATCCTATGGGAAGCCTGCACTGGAGCAGGTTTTCTTGCTGACCTTGTGACCCTGTGTGGGACCCACACTGGAGCAGTCTCTTCCTGAAGGACTGAACCGTATGGAAGGGACCCACACTGGAACAGTTCGTTAAGAACTTTAAAGAGAGGGTGGTGAGACACTGGAACACATTGCCCAGAGAAGCTGTGGATGCCCCATCCCTGGATATCTTCAAGACCAGGCTGGATGAGGTTTTGAGACACCTGGTCTAGTGGAGGGTGTCCCTGCCAATGGCAGGGGGGTTGGAACCAGGTGATCTTCAAGGTCCCTTCCAACCCAATCTATTCTATGGTTCTATGAAGAACTGCAGAGCATGGGAAGGACTCACACTGGAGGTGTTCGTGAAGGACTCTCCCATTCCTCATCCCCCCGCAACGCTCGTAGGTAGAAAGAAGGAAATTTGGGAGTGAATTAGAGACCAGGAAGAAAAGGAGGGTAGGGAGAAGTTTTAAGATTTATTTTCATTTCTTATTATCCTACTCTGACTTTTGATTCAAAATATATTTAATTAATTTTCCCCAAGCTGGGTTTGTTTTGCCAATGACAGTAATTGATAAGTGATCTCCCTGTCCTTATCGCAAACCACAAGCCTTTCATCACATTTTCTCATCCCTATCCATTTGAGGAAGAGGAAGTATATAGTGGCTTAGTGGAAACCTGGCATCCAGCCAAGATCTACTCACCACTCTCTAAAACCTCAGGAAACAGAAATGTCCCCAAAAGATTAAATTAGAACATCATTCTGTATATGGTTTTATACAAAACGTCCTAACACTTTCAAGTAAATGTATACTGGATTGTCATGTCACAACTCAGAAAACTGAGATTGCCAGTTGTTAAGTGACATGATCAAGATGACACCACAATTCAGTTTTGGATCCAAGAGACTTGCTCACCTCCCATGTTAGTCACCAAGGCCCTTCATTCTGTTGTTCTCTCCCAGAGTAGCTGTGAACCAAAGCTGTTACAGAGACTGCTGGGAAACAAGCATGTGTAAGGGGTTCAACTGACCATTGATTAAAAAGTACGAAGTATGATCACAGAATATTTTAAATGTGTATTATCTTTCTGACTGAAGGAGACCACAGCCAAATGTAAGAGGAGCAGGAAGTACGTGTCCTCTATCTTTCAGAGTTCATCTGTCTTGTAACCACCATAGTCATGAAGAATGAAAAGAATAAAATAGTGAGGAGCAATTCTATCTTTGAGGAATAGAAAGATAGCTGCATTGACATGCCTCTAGTAATACAGAAACACCCTTAAACTAGAAGTTGATTATGCTTGAGAAAAAGTAAACTAGTGTATTAGCTTAATGCCAAGGTCTCCTTGAACTGCACTAACACAAAAGAGAATGATGACTTCTACCATATGTTTTTGGTACCGTGTTACCATATATTCTACCACTGGGACATTGACTTCCAGCAAAGTTTCTCCATTGCCTCTATTTTATACTATGTCTCGTCCAGTGTGCCGAAATACACTCTTTTCAAGGTTACATTATCTCACTCAGATTTTCATATTCTACTCAGACAGTTTTCATGAATCAACAGGAACTTCTGCCTCGTGCAATGAAGTGCATTGAAAAAATCTTAACGCCAATGCCAACTCCAAACTAACAAGTTGTTAAAGGGTAACCAGCAACTATGTTTTATTTGTAAGTAGTTTCAAAATGTACCTCCCAGAGATGAGGAATAACTAAATTACAGCCACCAGTTCACAGAATGTCTGACAGAAGATGAGGATTTCTGCTTTGTAAAATATCTCAAAAAGAATTTTGGACCACTGGGTAGTGATTCTTCATTGAAAAGAAACTCAACAAAAAACCAGATGCTCACAGATTCCAGGAGAGAGTGTCAGAAATACCAGGGCTTGCAGAAATGCAAATCAGGACTGTCGCAGAGCCACAGGTGCTGGAAAACATGCACAATACTTCATGCACACACATTAGAGGTGCCCAGAGACACACACAGTAGATATGCCCTTGGGAACATGGCCATCTGGGGTTCCTGGCTTACTGACAATCCTAAGGGAAGACACCCAAAAGTTTAACTCCTAGCAGATCACCCAAAGATCTGGGTAAATAAAAGAAAAATATGAAGGCTTGTCAGAATAAGTTGTATTGCTCTGAAAGCCTCTCAGTTTCCACAAGACAGTGTTCCCTTCCCCCCACAAAAAAGGTGTTTTAAATTCAGAAACGTCCCAACAAGCTACATTTGTGAGAATTTATTTAGTGGGGTCACTGAGATCCACTGACTGAACATACAAAGCATTCTGTTATTATATTATTTCTATGAACAAGCAAAGCAAAATGTCAAATATATAGAGGAGAGAGAGAACTAAGCACACAGGAAAATTACAAAGAGGGATTTTCCTGCATTTTCTAACACAGTATTCTATAAATAATACTTTAAATATGATCATATGATGTTATACAATGTGAAAGTCCTAGTGTTTAGATAATTAAGGCAACATTTTAAAAATACATTCTGGCTAGCAGGGACGGATTATGCATGGATTGGTTTTAATCTTCAAAAGATCAGATATAAAAAAAATTAATCTTTCTATTGCATGTATTTAACCCGATATAAAATTTAAACTGACTTTTCATCTAAAAATATACAAATACCTTATACATCAAACAGTTAGTTTGAAAACTTCCATCAGAAGATTTTCACAGTACTAAAATAGCAAAACAGGAAAATGTCTTGTTTACTAAAAAGAATCAGCAGTTTTCTGCAGGCTTGCTTAGATTCCTCACTACAGGAACTATGTCTAATTCAGATTACAATGTCATTGATTTCCACGTAGCTCTCAGAGAATCCGAAAAGGCCTCTTCCTGCAGGGAATTTCACTTGTCACTGATCACCACAGCACATCAAAACAGTATATACATTCTGTGTGATTTAATTAAACATAGTTATGCACATTAAGAAACATACTTAAAGGATTCTACTTTGATCAACCCTTTGCTCTACCTTTCAACAGTTATCCACATCACTTCATACTACATTTACATGTTAAATAGCAGATACAATGTAACTGCACACAGAAAAGACACGCACAAAATGAAAGTCTGGCTCTTAGCCCTTAAAACAGTTCAAAACAAACAGGAACAGCAAGGTAAGAATTTTAGTGCAACAGCAAAGTAAAACCTGGTTTTATTGTGAAAAACCTTTTGCACCCATAATCTGCCAACTTTTCTCTTTTCTTTCTTTTTTTTCCTTTGTGATTATCCACACCATAACCATCATCTTCTGGCTTTTGAAAGCTGAGGAAATCCCTGGCCAGAAGCCTTAAAGCACTACTGTTTGGGAATAAAGGTGAAATTAAGAACTTTTTGATAAGGTTCTAATCTACCCACTAAAAAAAAAAAAAGAAGTCAAAACTCATGGACTTCCACAACTGTTGGCTTTATAGGGCCCCTGCAAGGCAGCCTTGAAAGCAACTTTCGGCATCTGCTCCTCCAATTTGCATAAGTAATTGGTAAGTGATTAGGAGCACACGCTGACAAAAACAAGCTCAGCATGTGATGGAGTGGGCTGATTCTCTTGCTTCAAATTACACTGAATTTCAGAAAGGTTTTGAAAGAATGATTATTTATTTAAAGAGTTTATGACCTTCAGGTTAACAGACATCCATGACCTTTCTCAACAGCTATGTTCCTGAGGGTGATAAAACTGCCCATGACTAACACAGAGCAAGGGACAGAGCTTTCATTGCAGACAGGCCAGGTTATGGGGACCTGTTTCCACAGGAGACCATTGTGACCTCCAGCTCACCCTACTAAAGGAGCAGGTCTGTTTTCTGAATTCATTCTTACCAAGGTACATGATGGGATGAGAAGAAACAACACAGAAAAGGAAGCCTACTATACCATGATTCACTCCACAGAAGAGAAAGGACTGTGTCAAGGTTGTTGTGCTAATCCACAGCTGCAGGTCTGGGACTAATACCTTTAGCCAACCCTGGCAAGTTCATCAGTATAAAACAGATTTTATTTTATTTTTAATCTTCTTCCTTTCTCAGTTCTGTCTAGCCAAGGTGTACCTTCACTTCAGAGTTATCCATGTCACTGGAAATTCTTTGCACAACAGTCAGCCTCACTGGGATGTCAGCAGTACAGAGAAGAACCAAAACATGCTGGACTCCTTAGCTGGAGCTGCTCACATGATACTGAGACAACTGGACTATGACCCCAGCTCTTTGCAAGAACATTAAAAAACTTAATTTCTTATTGTGCCTCTCAGTAACTGCCTTTTGCTCCCACACGGGTAGACTTTGAGGAGTCATACACTTAGCTGTGCCGTCCCACCAAGGCCAAAGCAGATCCTTCTCCATGCACAGAGGATCTATAGCTTAGGGAGGCCACAGACTTCAGTGCCTTGACCAACTCTGGGATGTCTTTAATAAATGGGCAACAAGTACATAGCATGTCCTCACCTCAGTATGGTTTGAGACCATGCTGACAGGTGATACCTCTGTTAGATTGCAGCAGGGCTCTGAGAGGCTGCGACAAGCCCCTTGCACTGTCCCGGGAGCTGCTGTGGGGATACAGGGCCTACAAGACACTGCCAGTGGGAAATATATCACTGTACCTTTCATCCCTTCCCATTCTGACTGATTACAAACAGAAAACAACTGGGTGCTCCTGGGACAGAACAGGTGCCCTGCAGGTCCAGTTCTCCCCTCAGCTGGGAGAACTTACATGGAACAATGTTTCATTTGCCTGGGGATGCAACAAAGGTGTACAACAGGCCCTATAAACCGGCTCTGCTCCTGGTAAAAGGCAAATATCAATTAAATCTTGAGCTGGGGATCAAGCAGTAGAGAGGAGAGGAAGACATATTTCAATGGAGGAATGAAATGATCTGTAATTAAAATATAGATTCTTCAGAAATCTAGATTTTGCAGAAGAAAAATCATAATAACGACACAAATTTGGAGACTTTATTTACATAAACATAAACTGAAGCAATAATTTTATTTTTCCACCTCACATTACTTCTTCTCACGATATTCAAAGTCTAGACAGAATTTCTGAGACTACTCATATCCTGCTGTAATAACCAGATACAGTCACATTAAAATGACTACATGATCTCCATTGGAACCGACTGAATACTGGGTTAGTTTAATTTGTACAGATTCATATCCCAAGAATTTGCCCTTGAATTTCATTGAAAAATCTGAATAAGAAGTATGCAAATGAAATCTCTCACAATGACAATAAAGTGCATCATTTAGACAGAAGCATGGAGTTTTACAAGTTATGAGGGATCTAAAAGAAGAATCCATTTTGTCTTCATTTGCTACTGAACAACCACCTCTGCTCTCCTCTGAACTGCAGCAGACATTCTTGTTCTTCAAGTATTCCTTCGACTCATTACATCACAGACTATGGTGTACCAAAGCATAACTAACCTACTTTCTCCTGGCCTTTCCCTTCCTCTTATTATTGACAACCTGATGCTTGTGTGAGAGAGGGAAGGGTGAGCATAAGCATAGGATGTAGAATAATTCCTATTGTCTATTGCCCTGTCTTTGAACTGTGTATACAAACCACTTCAGAAAGTGTCATTCTTGTCTTTGTGTGCATGCTGCTTTTAACCACATGAAATTACACAGGAAAAATGTACTAGTTCCATGTACTGTTTCATTTGCACCAGGGAGAGTCTGTAGTTTTGCAGGGTGGACAAAATTTGTTACCTTTTAGTTGCCAACTGAGGCATCTGGGATGGAAAGTCAGTTGCATGCACAAGAGAGACTGCTTTTCAGTGGTTACGTCAATTACTTCTGTGTCCAGAATATAACCATCCCAATATATTAGGTACTGAAAAAAGAGAAGGGTTATAAGTCAGCATGAAATGGTTTCAGTGAACATCTGCTGTAAGCTGTCAGTGTGGCAGTAGATGAATGTGAACTCTTGGAATTAATCAAGCAGGGCATGACCTTACTGAAACATTTATGAAAAAGCAGTTGCACACCATGGCAACAGAGTCTCTTCTCTCTTCCTCCCAGATACAGAGGGTGGCTCTTCATCAGCCCCAGCTTCCACACTTCTCTGGGGAACAAAAGGGAC
Source organism: Rhynochetos jubatus (assembly GCA_027574665.1). NCBI lineage: Eukaryota > Metazoa > Chordata > Aves > Eurypygiformes > Rhynochetidae > Rhynochetos > Rhynochetos jubatus. Next base: position 44,362,749 of record CM050690.1, on the reverse strand, counting down.
AAGGAGTGCTATTGATATAATTGTTTTTGTGAACTGCACAGGTCACTCTCGAGCATTTGGGCTGGTGAATACCTAGTCTTCCTGATCGCTGTGTAAGCAGCGATGTAGAGCTCTCCCAGTGTGCTGTATAATTTTGCTGATAGTCACAAGCCTTCAGGCTTCATTATAGTCACATTCACTGTATTATTTTAATTTGGTGTCACATAGGACCACTTCAGAAGAGCAGTCTGTGTGTTGTGATGTTCTTTTCCATTTCATTTTTCTCATGGTGTAATTTTCAGTGTTTCTGGGACCCATCAGACCCTAGTGAAGGGTAGGGCTGAGTTGACGTTTGTGCTGAGCAGGCACCGCTTTTGCTGTGTTGGAGGGATGTTGCAAAGTTCTTAATCTCAGACCCTTATTTTCATGTGTGCTAAACTTGCACCCTCACCAGAGAGCTCGTCGTAGGTTAGGCTTGTTCACAGCCACTGATTATATTTTCACTGCAGCTCTTGATACTGTTGATAGTCACTCTTCATTACTAAGGCTGTCAGTTCTATGCCTACCATGGTACAAAAAATGTCCTCTCAACTCTCCATGCAAACTCATCCATGTATTTTCCAACTTTCCATAATAACCTCCCTACTGTTCTTCATGGTACACATGCTTATTTTATATTACATTCCTATCTTCATCAGTAAATTCAAAGAGGAATGACATGTCAATTGGCACTTGCCTCAAACTTGCAAGTATCCATCAAAAATCATTAGATTGTGGATGAGTGAATAGCAGGGAAAATCAAGAGATTTCATTTTTCACTGGGAAAAAAACCATACTAAAAAGTGATGTAGTTTGCTAGAACAATCAATACTCATTTAAAAGTAAACCTCTTCCTAAAAATACAGGGTACAAATCTTACAGTTTATGACAGTGTTTAAATGCATACATAATCAGGTTAACCACTGTCCCATTCTCTGTTGTGTTTTCTGACTATTAATCACTGCCAAGTGATATTTTATTTGTCCTCCTCCAAAACATCACTCTTTCTTTCAGAAGACCAGGCAAAGAGAGAATATAATTATATGTTTGTATTTCTATCTCAGGGTTTTGTACACCTTCTGAACAATGTAGGCAAAGTGTTTCAATGGAAATAGTCACCATGTATTTTCTTCTTTACCGCTCCCCTTTATTTCTACCTACCAAAAATAAAACTTAACCAAGTAAGCTGTTGCTCTGAAGAAATGTCTAGTTTGACTTTCATGGAGTTAAGGTACAGTGCACCCACAAACTCTGTCCAATATTTCCTACTGCAATAAGAAATCCTATCTGAACTATAATGTATACATGTATAACACAAAGATTTTTGGATCTTGCCTGGTTAACTTATCCTGTTTGCCCTAAAATGGCTAAACTCACCCTTTCCCTCAGTAAGGATGCTAATAACTTTTCTAACCTCTATCCAACATCTTATTTTCACACAATGCAAAAAGCTGGATATCAGGACTCTGCCTCTGTGTGTGTCTGTTGCACAGAATCATAAACTTCCCTGATAGTTTCTACATAAATAAGATAAAGGTCTGATTTGTGGCAATGGACTACCATGAGGCCCAGTGATTGACTGAACCCCTAATAATTTTCATAACAAAATACCAGACTTTTTGGTGCAGGACACCTCCAAATATAACATTATGGAGAGTCCTGGACATTCCTCCAAGCCATCCTTGCTGTCTATAGACCAACTTATCAGCACTATTTGTATAACTAAGCCATCCTTGCTGTCTATAGACCAACTTATCAGCACTATTTGTATAACTAAATCATGCTGAAAAACAACACAAGGGAATTTGGCCATCCCAGCATGTAGATCCTTTTGGGAAATTAGCCAAATTATATAGGCAATTGCTAGAAGCTTTTCCTACAGATGCGTGAGTTGACAGATGCCCTCTATGTAATTTGAAATAGTTGATAGAAACAGATCATGTGTGTGCTGGAGTGCCACATAAGATTGCAGGTGATTTGAACTGCATATATCTGGATGAATGGCAGACTGAGAACCTCTTCTGAACCAGCTGAAGTTGTTGTAAGGAGCATTGCATTGTAGGATCCCATCATCATCCACACTGTGACTAACCACTTCATCTGAGAGATTCAGTTCCCTATGTAAGCCTCATCCTCTGCAAAACAACTCAATAAATTAAGGATTTTATTTTCAACCAGAAAATCTATAGGTTAATGTCTACACAGCAAAGAACAGGTGAAGCCAAACAACAGTTCCAAAAATTCTTCAGGAATATTTGACACAGAACACAAACTATACAATACTATATGATTACCTGGTCATTTCCTTAAGAAGCCAGATATAACAGAAAGAATTATTAATTTATGTTTGTATTTCATCCTCAATATCAGAATTAAATCTACATGGGGATCTCTGTCATGTCATGTCAAAACCTTTGCTTAGGATTAAAAACCCTTTGCATGACTAAAATGAATTATTTCCGTTTAATATTATTGTCTCATCATATTTTCATTTTTATATTAGCATAAGATCACTAAGTTACAAAATCTTTGTTGCACATTGGAATAGATAACAAAATGTAAAATATTTTGATTTGAAATGGTATTTAAAATTTCTATTATTTTACAATTTTTGTCCCTTTTTTCTTTTTTTTATAGTCTGGAAGCTTTTTTTTTTTCAGCCTTGCTCAGTCTCTCAATTTATTTTTGTCATGTTATTGTCAACATGAATGACCAAAGTCAGTTGAAAATGTCCCACTTATCTAAAAATACCACAGAAATCACGATGCCTTCTTTAGATTCAGTGAAACATCACATCTTTCTATAAATGATTGCCTTGATTTACCCATAACATAAAGGTAATATTACCTTTATACATACATAATATTTGATGCAGTGTTCTCAAATTGAGAGGATTGACTGAAGTAAAATGCTTTGACACAGTTGAGGCAAAATAAGACAAAATATTTTTATAAATTTAAAATAATTGATGGGTAGTCTAAAAAAATTTATACTATAAAAGATTTCTAAACAATTATTTTTTCTGCCTGAGAAGAAATGGCAAAATGGCAAAATTTCTTAAGTGGAGAAATTAAATTTTCGTAGTAGATTGAAAAACTATTTGCTAATAGATACTAGCTTAAGTGGTTGTCACACAACATTACATGGGAACATGAGATTTTTCATTCTCTTGGAAGAATACAGGTGCCAAGTGAAGTCTCATTCAGCTCTGATACAAGCCAAAAGTGTAAAACAAGAGAAGAGTCTAAGAGGGCAGAAAGTTCCCTTTCTTTAATAACAGTAAGTAATATAAGTAACTAGAGGAATGCTTTGCATACCAGCATCCCTTTCATTTGTTGTGGTTTTTAACCTGTGTTGGAATTGATTCTTATGAGATCCTCATTTCACCATTTGGGCAAAGAGGTAAATCATAACCAAGTCATATTTCATGCCACAAGAGTACACAAAATAACACCTTTCATACTCTTCTAAATGTGCATTTAAACCAGTAGTGAATCAATATTTTATGATCCCATGCACTGAGACTAAAAAGGCTTTCTCTCCAGCATGCTTGACCTAAAGGGAGGAAATGAAAAATGGTCTCTAGCTTATCTCTTACTGCCTGCCTAGCATACTAATGCTGAATCTGGAAAAATGGTAAAACTTAAAATATGCATGAAAATCAGGCCCTGGGTTGAAGCAGAGAGAGTAATTCAATACTCCATAACCAGCAATGCCTATTCTGCAATGGACAATCATCAGCAGCATTTGTTGCAATAGGAAATGGGTCTCTGAACCAACAGCTTGATAGCTTAAAAGCTTCTCAGGTCTCTCTGAAACTTTAAAGCCTGAAGAAGAGAACATTATCCTTATTCTGTTTATTTTCTGACAATCTTTTTTCACTGGATAAACATTTGGTCCTCAGACTCACTATTCATACATCCATGTCATTGTTCGTTATCTTACAAAATACAGAAACCCTTCAAAGACAATTTAACCACCTTCCAGTCCCAAGAAGAATGTGTATGCGTGTATGTGCGTTATTTGGCCTAGTTTGTATTTATGTTCTACAAAAGCTTAAGAATCAGCCATGTTCAAAAAACAAAGAATGTGTTAATTGAACTTGATAGTACGTAATATATATAATACACATTTACAATTACATTTACATATACATATAAATGTAAAAGTGAAAACATTTAACTAAGGGGTGGTTAGAAATAGATGGTAACAATGGGTGTAAAAAACCCCAACCAAGCCCATTTTATTCATTTCTCAGCATAAAACTAGCACAGAACAGATAATGTGCAACTTCTATTCATGAATCCTCACTAGCTTATTAAGATCACTAAGTTTTCTAATCGAGCTGGTACACTGACTTAAGAAAAAAGATGGATTGGCATAAGCAATATTTTACAGCAAACAAATAACATCTTACATTCCTTGATGTGGTTAAGAAGAATTATGCTGGCAAAACAGATGAATGTCAAGCCAGGGGGAATTACACAAAATGCTTGAACACTACTACTCTGAAAAAGGTAGAAAGGTCATCTTTTGGGTAAAGTGAAGGTTAACAATAAAGCTACCTGATTCCAAATGTTATGAATTAGAGGGTGTTTCCAGGTTTATAACTGTTTCATTACATTCTTTTAATGTATGAAAAAATTTTTTCTCTTCATTTCTTCGAAACTAAGAAAGCCCCCCACATTTCTGCCTCTTATGGCCTGGAGAAACAAGTCTTGCTGATGAAGAAGCCTGAGGTAGAAGCAGCAGATAAAGAATTTCTGTCTCACTACATCTTCCTGTCAATAGAAGTGCCTTTGCAGGGGGAAGAAAGGTAGTCTGCTTGGAAAATCTTTTACTCTTTCCTGTAGAAATATGTCAGACTCCTGTGACCTGGACATAACATAAATATTTCCTGACTGGTCCAGGATTTTGGTGCTGATATCACCTGAGAAGCAGCCTGGATACTTAGGGCCAACCCACATATGTACCATTTGAAGCAGATTCATTAGCAAATACACAGTTTTATATCAGTGTAATAAGTTCAGCACTGAAATATCAAGGAAATATGAAGTAATCCACAGGTTTATTTTAGACCATTAAAGTATTTATTTTGATTCCCACAGACAGGAGTCATTACTTTAGTGAATGCACACTGGGAAGAAAAACATAGACTTACTCATCAGATTTTAAGAACAGAAAAAATAATGAGTTAATATCCATTAAAAATATAATATAATTCAAGGGTTTTTTTTTTAATCTATAATCAGTTGATATTTCCTCAGTGGAAAGATCTTCACTGTTTGTTCCTTTTTTATGCCAGATATGGATATTCCTGAGGAGGATGTCTCAAAGCAATGTGCAGTTCAGTCATTTGAATCTGAAATCGGTTGACAGCGTGAAAGGTTTGCCTCATGAGCATAGACTAGATTATTTGGAAAAAAGATGAAGCATGAAGCACAATCTCAGGATCACCACCGGGTTGATTAATGGATATATTCTGCTTTCAGTTTTAACAGTGGAATTTTCCTTCAAATACTGTTGAGATCCTTCTCTCTCTACAGAGCACAGAAACTCAAATTCTCCAAGCGAAATGGACTTGAAGGATTTTTCTTTTTAAGGTTCTTTTCATAGTCACTTTATTTCATCTTTTGTATTGAGATACTACTTAAAACTCTCTTTCTCATGTCCTGTTTCTCATGTCTGTGTTAGACCACACGAGGAAACAAAAGTTTGTTTTGTTTGAGCCCTTCTTGTGGCTCATTTAATCATTTCCAGTGTAACAGACAGTAATGAGAGAAAAACCAAAATGATTCTGAAGGGCAAGCCAGAAGAACAGAAACCTAACTATCAGGTGCAATGTTTGTGTCTCAATCACTGCTTATACGCTGAAAAACTACGAAATATGTGGTTCTTCATAAGATGTAGGTGTGACTGAAAATTTAATGAGACTACTCATTTATTAAGATCTTATCTGAAACGTATTAGAAGTAATAGGTAAAATGCTTAGGCTTTGCTCTGAACCCCAGAAAGTGTCCATTATCTAAATATCATTTGAATTAAGATAGTATAATAATTCTAGCTGCCTTATCAACTCTGTTAAAATATTCTCACTTGTTTGCAGCATATTATGGGAAAAATAATATGTGTTTTAAAAAATTAAATGCATACCAAGACAGAAGGCCCTTGTCCCCACATGAAAGCCACTAATGGTATAATAATCAAATGACCAGCCTAGCCCAGATTCAGTATTTTAAAAATGTCTTTCTTTCTATATGATATTTACTATGTCATGAGCTTGTCTGCATAGTCAATAAGTCTTGGGACTACTTGTATATGTGAGAGCTCACCAAAGGGAGTCAAGGTTACAGTGTTATCAAACTATATGAGTTAAGAGTAACTTGGTTAAGACCTGAGAAATCAAATCCTAAAAAAGCAGAAACGTGTACCTATCCAGCAGGCATAAATTCTAGAGAAATAAGCAGAGACTAGAAGGAGAATTTATTAAAAAACAAAACAAAACAAAACAAAACAAAACAAAACAAAACAAAAACCCAAATATCAAACAGAAAATCTGAAGAGAAGCAAAAATAAAAATGTCTGTAGCCCCCCACCCGCTCCCTATGTATTAGATGTTCTCTCTGTGTAACATTGGCAATATAAGGTATAAGAGCTGATGTTTTAGGGGTATTAATTTTACCAACATTATCAATAACTGCCGTTGAAAAAGTCAATAAACAGAAAGGAAAAATAAATAGAAACGCTCTTGTCATATCTCGATATAGTCCCTAGGCAGACATGCTTTCACTGAAAAAAAAAGAGCCACCAGCTACAGAGAGGCTTTGGCTCTGCAGCTGAGATTTCCATGCAAGCCCAACGTATTCCAGACACTTGTCCCTAAGCATATTGCAATTCCTTGATTCTTCTTCCACTTCATAAATAATGTCATTTATATTTCAGTAGGATAAATCCAAGAGTAGGTGTGTGCTAACAGAGTTTGCTGGTGGCACAAATTGAGTAGGCATTTAAATAAAGCATTCATAGAAAAATATCTTATGGAAAAATTGAATACTCTTGAGAACTGAAAAAGCAGAATAAAATGCAGTGGTGCATCAAATAAAACAGTGTATTTAGTCCTTAGTTTGCTTTTGCTCTGAAGGAAAGAAGTACATTCATTAGCTGGTACCAGAGGACAGAGAAGAGATCATAGTCAAACATCTGAACAATCAACATAGATGAAGTGAATATACAGTAGATGAGGTACTTCCATTACAAATAGAAAGGTATTAATGAAATCATGCTTGGCATTATCAAGACCTCATGTGGGATATAATTTTTTTCAACCCTGTTTGAGAAAGACATATTTAGACTTAAAAAATTGTCAACAACAGAAATTAGGCAGACCCAGAGAATGAATTTTCTCAGTTATGGATGGAAACTGAAGGAGATTGGCTGTTTTAAGCAGCTAAATGAAGATTGAGAGAGGATGTAAGGCTGTCTTAGATGTACATGTAGGATTTAAAAGCACATGGAAGGAGAAGCTCTACTTAAGGCAGAGGATAAGTGGGTGTGAGGGAATGAGAAGAACTTGAGGTTGGAAGCAGGAAGTAGTTTCCCATGGGAGGGCAAGCCTCTAGCTCCACCCTTTTTCCCCTGTCCTTCCCTTGCACACTTACTGTATTGCAGGATTTGTTCACATTTTTTTGTGCAAGAGAGACTGATGTAATTGGTTTTATATTTTCCCTGCTTTGTGTCTTGGGTAGTAGACTAGACAAGCAGATCCCTATAACTACAAATCACTCTTAGGGGTACTGAATAACAGGCCAGCAACTTACTTTGATACTTCTTTTCTGTGTACCTTTAGACATAAATAAATTTTAAAAAATCTACAGCTTTACTATGAAGTTTAACCTCTTAGGCGAAGTTGTATTTCTAATCAATATTTTTCAAATCAACGTCTTCTCAATGAAGAGAATAAAAGGCAAAGGTTAGCAAAATGTATTGGCCAAAAACTTGCAATCCCTCATAACCTACTTTTAATCTAATCCTGATACTAAGGAGTATTTAATTCACATATTTTGTTAATGGCACTCAAAAGTAGCATACATTTCTGATCATAAAAATGTAAGAACATCAAGAACTATGCTAGACTGTGGGAAAATAGCATATTAGTGACTAGATGACTTCTGTTTGATGTCATATCCCCCAGTGCTGCTGGAACACACAGGGTTTATTTTTCTTCAGCAAACACATCCTTCCAACAATCAGACATGAGGAAACAGGAAATGAGAAATGTAGCCAGTTAGCCCTGATGAAATTGGAATTTTGCAGTCACAAATATAAATGTAAACTTCATTTTCAAAGCTAAAGTGGGAGGAAATTGAGTGCTACTCACAAATCATGCTGTTCTTTGCTTGTATGTAAATCTCCAAGCATCTTTTTATTCCACCTAACTTTACATTTAAGTATTGCTTTTGGACTCTGACCCAAAGTCAATGGAAAGATCTGCTTTGGTGCCCACAATAAGGTGTATAAGTGTATATGTTTGCATGGTTTTTAGAACTGTTGAATAGTTCTTGTTTCCATCTATTGAGGTTTTAAAAAACTATTTAGAACTCATGAACATTGGGCCAATTAATTGCATGTCTTCACATGGGTTTGCATGATTGATTAAGGAAACCTAATTTGACCAACCATGGTGCTTGTGGTAAAAATAATAGTCTCAAAAGTACTCCAGCTGTCACTGCACCTTTTGTACATCATCCACTGAAGCATGACCATGATCAGTAGGTGTTTCTAAGTTAACTCTGCCATGGATGTACAGTGTAGTTAATGGAGTTACAAATGGAGTGCAATTAAATTGTTTGTAATGCTTTGGCACCATAGTGTGATGGAAACTAGTGTAAGAACAGAGATCACTCATTCACTTTGCAGTTGCCACATGACTCCAATAATTAATTTCAGACTTTAAAGGGTTTGTTTTAGAGGATTGAGGAAATATTTTGGTTTACTGGGGAAAGGAGAAGGAATGGTTTAGCTGTTGTGTGGTGAGTGTATTTTTGATGCTATGATTAAAGGAATGCAAGAGATTACTGAGACTATAATCTTTGCATGTACCTTGTTTTGAAGGGAGAGGAGGTTGCCTCAGATGTAGAAAGATACAGGTTGCTGAGGGAGGATGTTCTTCTGATGAAGATGTGTACCTTCCCTTGTGGTCCCACTTACTCCTTTTGCCACAGGAGAGGTGAGAGAAAACACACTACTGAGGAGGAATGAAGGATCACAGAAAAGAGATTTTGTGCTGTAGAAGAAAGAGGTACACAGCAACAGTAGAATTTTGTCTGAATTCATGGCAATAAAGTAACAACTTGAATTATAAACCCTTGTAAGATTATTCAGATACCTAGAAGGTCACAACTGGGTTACTATAGTGACAGGAATGAATGACAACAGGAAAGACCAGCCTACAGTCCTGAGATTCATGGTATCATACACAAGTGACAAACTGCAGTTACATGTCTACCTTTTCATCCAATACAAAGTCGACACAGAAGCAGCTACTTAAGAGTTGTTAGCAAGAAATATTATTTAAACTGTCTGGGAACTTAATTTTATATTGTTCCACATCTTTATGTTGGTTATAACGTTCAAGGAAAAAGAGCAAGAAGCATAAGAAATGCAGTAACATAAAGAAAATCACTGTCTTAAGAAGCTGAATCTTTTGTCTCTCTTTGCTGATTTAGTATCTCTCTTAGCCCTGTGCAACCTTAATATGGAGCAGTCTCTAGAAGTCTGTGTAATGCACAGAAAGGTGGATGTGCTTTTGACTTCACAAAAATATACTTATTTTAATCTAAATGAAATACTGGTATTCTTTTCACCACTAATTATGTGATGCCTAGCAGTTTGCCAGAATAATATTTGTCACTTCTGATCAGGTTCTATTATAAAACAATTCACTCAAATACTAACAAAGGAAAGAGTATATAAATTAGGTTAGAACATATTTTACTGTATAAGAAGTATTAAACTCTGTAAATACAAGAAATAAACTAATTGTATCAAGCTATTATAAACCAGAAGATTATGAATTTGAATATTTATTTATTTATCCAAGGCAATGTAACATGCATACTGGTTGGATGTCCATGTCTTCTAATGTATCCTTCTGTTGCATTCTAGTACCTTTCCTCAAGCTGAGATTTGACTTAGATAAATCAAACTCCACACATTTCCCATTCAGTTTTATATTTGTATAGTTTTAATATTTAACTAAAAAAAAAAAAAACCAAAAAAAAAAACCAACCAAACAAACACAAAACCTCCATACCTGGGTTCACTGTCTGCTAACATATCCAATAGGTTCTCATTTGATCCTTCTTAGGTACATATAGATACGCACTTCTGACATTTCTTTTACACAAAATTTTAATTGCAGAGCTGCAAGGAAAAAGTTTGTTATGCTATGAGAACAAGAAGCAACTTTACAGATTTGTTGGCTTTAACTGGTTCTACCTTTTTTTCCCCTAGAAGTCCAACAACTCATAGAGATATAGAGTATTCTGACTTCATCTCGTAACATAATGAAATAGAGTGGTAAATGAATGTTGATTTGTTTTGGTTTTGGTTTTATTTTTTAAGTTAAAATCACCTCCAATACCGCAAACAATGTGACAATTGAAACTAAGAGTGGGCATCTCTTCAGCACACACATCACATGGATGTTTCCTTATAAATAACAGCAAAACATTTTGGTGAGAGCAATAACTAGACATTCAGAAAAGCTGACTAGTGGAGGTGAGTGGTGTGTTTACAGAGTCAGATGGGGCTTTTTTGTCAATGCACTGCATGACTTACACAGCAGAAAGATAAAGAAGAAACCATAATAGGGGGGGGTTATTTCCATTAATTCATCACCAAGGTTTTTTTACAGTAGTGCAATGCCAATCACTTCTGATTCAGAGGGATTGGAATTGTCCCTGTGTTTTTCCATTAGAAGTATGTGATTGTTATTTTTTTACAGCAGAAACTTCTCTAATGCCTCTAAAATGTAAGATCAGCTGCAATGCTATATTCCAGAGTTAAATTGCAACTGACACATTCCACTGCAGGTATCCTCTTGCAGTTACTAGAGGGCCTTACAGCAACCCCATTTGCTATGGTCTGAGAAGTAGGAATACTGACAAATAAAGAGGCAGAAGTATTTACCCTTGTGCATTGGCTTTGGTTATAATTCTAATAGGCTGAAGTGCTTAAGGAACTTGCTCTTCCTGTCTAAATTTTCGTTACAGTCAAATCTAATTTTGATGCCCTTTTGCTCAGCTAAGAGGCAGAGTGATTGATCTGGGATTGGGAGCAAAGGACTGCTGAAAATGCTTTCCCTCTTGTAATTTCTGTGAGAGCTTATAGCCTTAGTGTTCTCCTTTCACTTTGTGAAGGGAGTGAAAAGGAAAGGGCAACAGTCTCAGCTGTATTTTCAAACTAGTCTCATCTGGGCTCTGCAGGGTTGTGATATGGTGATAGATGGAATCTACCACTCCTGTCTGGGGTCCAATGAAGTCAGTTGTTTTTGAGCTCTTGTGTATCTGCTGTAGCAGTGCAGTTGGGATGAGGGAGTCTCTTGGTCTTGGAACAGAAGGACATCACTCTGAGTCTGGTTTGTGGACAAGCCAGCTTCACTAAAAGAGCTTTCTCCTTAGTCCTGCTACCTTCTCCCTGAATTAGTCCTCTGAACAGCAACAGTAATTGTCTCCAGAACCTCTTTGCTCTTTCAGTTCATTCCTATTTCCTTACTTTAGAAGAGCATATGCAGAGAGACATCTCTTAAAACTCTTCCTATGAAGCTAATTCCCTTTTTTTTTCAGATTCCTCCTCAAATTTTAATTCTTCAATGAAAGTGACAGGAGAATTTGTAAATATCCTGTTATTTTCACAGACTATAAAAATGGGTAGGCATTCTTCACGCAGCTGAATAAAATTATTTTGTTTGAATAAATTGCAGTTTTGATACAGAAATATGATTGATATTTCCCCTATATATCAATAAAACCAGTTCCCCCCCCCCCGCCCCCAGTTAGAATAATTGAGAATACAATATAGATTAGTACTTTCATTATTTCCTTCATTTGCCTTTATATACATGACCCTTCCTTATATTGTGATAAATATAGGCTTATAAGCCCTTTGAGGCAACCACTGCATCTCTTTGCTACTGTGAGGAACTTGGCAGCCTAGGGTGTACTCATGTAACAAGTGAAGCCATCCACACAAAACAGAAACAGGTTTTCATGGTCTAAGGGTTCTTACATGGGGAAAAAAAAAAAAAAAAAAGAATAAAAGAATTATAGATGGTCCCATGGCTTACCCAACGAGTTGAGGAAGAGTGAACCCAGTTTACCAGTCAGGCTGGAAAAGACAATGTTAGGCCTGAATAGATGGCACTCTGCAGAGGCAAATATGGGGAAGATTTGATTTATTGTCCTTTTGTCATTGTTTAAATACTTACCTAATATTTATGGTTTTTTTTTCCTTATTGAATAATGCATTCTTGAAATAATGTGAAAAGGAAAAGCCAGAATAATAAAAAAGCATTCTCACATTTCTGTGTTTGAGATACAAACCAAACAGGAAACACAGGTTTTCATAAGCATAGAAAACACTCTTCCATGTCCAAAAAAAAAAGTATCATTTTGGTGTTATACTTGCTGGAATAAACCAGTCTAGTTTTCAGTTTTGTAACAATGTCAGTAGGTAAACAACCCATTATTGATGTACATGGATATGTGCAAACCTGTTAAGTTCATCTTTAATTGAAATTCTGAAATAAGCCACTTGGCATTAAGAGGCTTTGCTAAACTCCCAAACTGACTCGTATTAGCACAGTCAACCCTGCTGTACTTAGCTGTTTGCATACTTAACTAGGTGATCAATTTTCCTTTATTTTAATGCTTAAAAATATGTTGTCCTGCTGCAGTGTACTCTTCTTCTTAGTCTTTCATGAATAATTAGCAATCAGAAAGGAAAAGTACTTGTTTTTTTTTAAAGTAACTTCTCCAACTCTTATTAATCATATGTAATTAGCTGAAAAATCTCTGGGGCTACCATCATTCTTTGAAGCTCTACTTAGTATCATTTGGTTAGTTCTTACCTGCTGAGCATGCCAGGGATAGGATTGACATGGACATTTTAGAAAAGCTTGATCTGCTTTTTGTACTGAACTTTCATTCATAGAATGCCCATATACACGTGGGCAGACATAACCAAAGAATCCCACTATACTACAGAAATTTGAGATACAAGAACATACACAGAAGATGCTAATACAGTAATAATTATCTTATTGCACTTTATGTATTAGAAGTGTTGCACAAACATTGACTATGTGATCCACAGAACACCCTTGGAAGATAGGCAATTATGAGTTGTTATTATTCCAATTTCACACCCAGGGAAAGTCAGACATGCAAATCCCTGATCCTGAAGTGTTCTGAGCACCAGCAGCTGAACTGCACTGTGGATTAAGGAAGTGTGCTCACTTTTGGGAAGCCCTAATAGTTCACCAGTTCTGCACCCAAGTGTTGATTAAATGGCTCAATTTAATAAACACATTTAATTCACCACCCTGGATTGTCTGTAAGGAGCAATAAGGTGTTTGCAACTGCTCAGCAGGGGTGACTGTTTTTATTAGACCCTTAAACATGAACAAAACTCTTTTGAACATCCTAAGATGTCAGAAATTAACTTCATGTCAAAATGGGAACTTGTGCATTCCTGTCACTGTCTTGGATTGCTCGTGGAGCTGTGCCACCCATTCCTCAGCACTTCCTCAAATCTATTCTATTCTCTGCACTCTACAGTACCAACAAAGACCTAAGAAGCAAAAATTACCCTAGATCCAAGGCTGTTTTGAGAGAAATTAATTCTTGTTCTCAACACTGGAAATAATTCTGACTACAGTGCTTGTTGGAAGCATAGAGATTACGTAAGATTTCATCATTTGAGAAGTGTAAGAATCATAGAATAGAATCATAGAAACATCTAGGTTGGAAAAGATCTTTAAGATCATCAAGTCCAACTACAAACCTCACACTGTGAAGTCCACCACTAAACGATGTCTCTAAGTGCCACATCTACACATCTTTTAAACACCACCAGAGAATCACGCTTCAGAGAACATGAAACCTACTTATCTGTTTATGAAATGTTTAGTCGTCTCCAGCTTAATTTAAATATAAAATAAAAATTAAATTAAATATATATAATTAATAATAATGGATTCAAAATAATGACTGAGGTATAAGACATAGGTATCCATGTGGACTGACACGATATACACACTGTATATGCTCATAGCTTTCTGCTAGCTTCAACAGTCTTCACGTTAAAATATTACTGTTAGTCTAGATATGCTTCCCTGTGCTAAAGTCATATATTTCCAGAACTGTGTAGATAGCTTTTGGATAAATTGATGGAGAGTGTCTACACATATGTGTTTCAGTCACGTCTGGAACTACCAGCAGGTTGATGCCCTCCTTTTAAAGAGTCTCTACAGAGAAAACATTCACAACCTCACATTCTGCAGGAAGAATTCCACAAATATACTGGCTCCAGCTTAGAAAACATAATACTTCTCATATTTCAAAAGGATGGAAAATCTAAAAGTGAATATAGCAAGCAACAAGATCCAAAACTTTTGGTCAAGTAAGATCTTCATGTCTACTTTTTCTAGATATACCTCCTGATCTATCTAAACACATTACTTCCATTCCCCAATCTTGTTTTACCAGATCCAAGAAGACTTTAGCCTATTTTTAACAACCCACTTTTCAATAAATCTTTTCTTTTGAAAGCTGAACTTTCTGCAATTTTTGTTGTTGGTTTTAGGTTTGTTTGGTTTTTTTTTTATGAAAAGTAAACTAAATAATATTTTTATATTTTCAATGTAATTGAGATGTTAAGGAGTCCTAAAATATTTGAATGGCATACACAAATGAATGACCTCTCTGGGATGGTTTCTTGTACTAAAACAGATACCCACCCTCTAACAAGACTAAAGAAACTGTGAAACAATAAAAAGAAAATAAGGAGTGAAGGAACCAGAATGTAAATCCTCTGGTTTTACTTTGGCTTATATATAGAAAGAACCTTAAATTTTTTAAAGGTTATTTTTTTGTTTCAAGTTTGATCTATTCCAGGCACTCCTTTTGCAAAAGGCAGCCAGCCCACAGACTAACCCAGTACAGAGCTATTGGCAGCTAGCTGTAGTTCACACAAAGGGCATGTTTCAATTTTATAGACTCTATTTTTGAAAGGACATTCTGGGGAGCAGAATCCTGGTATTTTTAGGAGCTTAAATGTGAAATAAAACTTACACTTAGTGTCCATTCAGTCAAATTATATTCCTAAAACGCAATCATTATCCATACTAAGTATAAAAGTAGAGACACTTAAGGAAGCTCTTCATACAAAATAAAATCTGAAAAGTATGATATACACCCCGCTGACAAATAGCACATTTTCATAAAGACATTAGTTCTCTTCTATACAAACATAAACCTTGTTAATTAATATTAGTGCTTGAATTTTAGGGTCTTGATTGGGGTTATTTTACTTTGCATTTGTAGAGAGAAGATTTTGTTGGTTTTTTTCTTTGATGAACTGTAAAATACATTCAACTGCTCTGTACTGATGCCAAATATAGAGAGATAGAGTCTGATTTTTAGGCATTTTTCTTTTTGGGGGGGCGAGTTTTTTATGAGAATGCTTGAATCTACAAAAATATTTGTTAGCAAGCTTTTCATGTCTGTTAAGGAAGGCAACACTTGCACTGCCACTGAGATACAAGCCATGCTTCTCTTAGTCCTGCAGAAGAAAGTGATGAAACCTACAAAGGACTTTCATATTCACATTTTAGTTACCTGTCCCTAGCAAGAGGGAACTTAAATGAGGATACCTTGGCTCCGGTGAAAGCAGTTGGGCATCTGAGATCCTAAAAGTGTCTCTGAGAAGCAGACCTATTGAAATCTCATTTCCTATGGGGCTTCACATAGCATCTGATTAACAGATTCCCTTCTCTCTAAAAGTTTGGAAACTCCCCATGGAGCTAAAGTATTCATAAATTCTCTCATGTGGTCTTCCTGGTGCCTAAGAAAAGTAGGATGGATGCTGCAGTTTTTCTAAAGATATTAACAGGAAAACTCTCATGCTAATTTCTGTGTATGCTTGTGAAAATTGCAGCTCTTAAGATTTTGGAGATCTCTGCTCTGCCCAATGTGAAAAAGGACTCAGTAAGCAGATCCCACTGTCCTTGTGGAAACATGGTAGTGGAAAGGTGTAAGGGCGTACCTCGATCACACAAACCTGCTTCTTCAGTAAACTGGGCTAAAGAATATACAACCAAACCGTGAACTTGGAATAATTGGTAATTATGAAGGGACATTCATTACATTCATTACTAAGGACCATTCTCAGGGGTATGAAGGGAGAGTCCTGCCTTCTTCGTTATTTCTTCACATTATCCCAGACTGTTCATGAAGGCAGCATTCAGAACGTCGTTGTGCCCTCAAAAAGGAAAATTACTTGATAACCAAGCAAACACTGTGCTCTTCTGTCTCTGTCACTACATGTGGATGAGTCACATTGCCCAGGTTCCCCAGATGTCTCTGCTCTCTCTTTCCAAATAACATACATGTACTGCATGTACAGTATTAAAATTGACCACACTGGATGCAAGTATAAATCTCTGACTGTGAACAAATAGTAAGGGCAGGCAGTAGGAAATTTGGCCCTATTAATTTCTCAGACATAAGCACAGTAAACAAGGCTTTTTAACCTTTTTAGATGTTGTTGATATCTTCTTTCAACCTTCATTACAAAAACTGACAATGAAGAAGGGTTAAGCAAAATTCCCTCTAGTGTCTGACAAGATTCAAACTCATATTTTCATGCAGGAATAGATCTGTCTACCTGTAAGCAAATCTGGCATTTCTGATGGCAAAACGCTTTGCCACTTCTTACTTATTTGCAAAAATATTAGGACTGAATTCTGAAAAGTCATTGTCTCAATAGCCACATTTTAATCTTTTGAGAGGACTCTAGTCTAATACAAAAATTCAGGGGTGTCTCCTATATTTGGATATTTTCAGGAATGAGTTTGTTTTCTTCCACAGTAATATGTTGTAGCTACACACTAACAGTACAAAAATATATTGAAGAGAAAATAGAGCAGCCATCCTTTAAACTCATTAGAATGAAGCAGTGAACATTTTTAGTATGATCTCTGTTGACCCAAATCCATAAAATCTCCATCTTATTTAAACTAAAAATAGATAAAAATAATTTATGCATGGTTTTCTTCATAGCATGCCTGTTTTCATTTCTTACCACCAAGAACTAAGCCAGTGGGATTTGAAAAATTATTTAGAAATATTTGTTTGTCTCAAATGTCTTTGATACATGAATGCTGTCCAGTGCTGGTAGAGGTGAAAAAGACCTTGTGGTTGTATTCAGTGTCAGTACCAATGACACACAACTTACCAGCCCCAAGGTTTGCAAGAAGTAGAGAGATCTATTGCTGAAAATAAGATATCAAAAGCAGCATTCATTCTTCTGGATTCCCACAAAATGCAGACTACACCTACCTACATTTCACCCAGCATCTCAGGAAATTGTTAGTTGAATAAAACTACTTCTATTGCTAAGATTTAAGACACTACTTGCATAGTTTGTCTTTTCCCTGTCTTCAGAGGACCAGTCTAGTAGGGAAGCTCAAAGAAGGAGAAAATCAGACCCTGATTAAATTAAGAGCCACAGTCCTTATTGCCAAGAAATATTTATAACTTTGAAAAGTGATGATGATTTTACTTAAAGTAAAATGTGGAAAACATGAGAAATTACTAATTAATATTTAGGAAGGTATTTTACTATGTAAGAAATTGAAGAAATAGTGAATTCAGGTTTAGTTGCCAAGCACATATTCATTGACTCTCTGGATGAATGTACAATGAACAATACATCAGTGAATAGGGAACTGTCATTTCATTAAGCTACCTAAATGAATTTATACTACTTAATATGACTAAGTATTATTGTACACAAAGGCTTCATGACACTTGCTGCATATTTATGCAGGATCCTGGGACTTGCATAGAATCCTGTGCTGTTGTAAAGCAATTTTATGAGCCGAAGAAGCCCAAGCCAGATAAACTAATGGAACCTAGTTACAAGTACTTTCATTTTTTGGACAGAAGACATAATTCACAAGATTCAAGGCAGAATATTACAGGATAAAATCTTCAAACCATTTATTTCTAATACTTATATACTACGTGGTGGAAAAGTAGCATATGCTATAAACCAGAGATAATACTCTATCTCTAATCTTGATTTGTATCCACAATTTAACCTATCTCCTAATACTTGGTAGGTACAAATAAGAATCTGCACCTCATAACGATTTTTTAATTATTATTCAATATTTCTTTTCGTTTTGATTTCAGATTTGTACTCTGTTGCCATAAGCCATGTTACATGTCTCCTAGAACCGAGGTCCACCAAAAAAGTAAAAGAGCAAGAGGCTCTTTTTTTTTTTTTAATACTATGCAGCCATTAAGGAAAACAGCGAAAAAAAAGAAGGTGACAGAAAGAAGAAAAAAGAAAAATGAAAATACTTTGAATATGAAAAGTATTTAATTCAAGTCTCTGGTTATTTTTGTTCTCTCAGAAGTTTCTTTCTTCTCTCCTTCTGTACCGTAAGTGATAAAATAGTGACCCATTGTTTCACTGTACACTACTAGCAATGGTTTGTTGATATCGGATCACACAAAGACATTCATTAGCCGAACTAAGCAATCGCTTTGGTTTGTAACTCACAAAAAATTTAGAACAATTCATTTCTATTTTATTACCATGCATAGTTCTTTTAGAGTTTACTAATAATGAATGCCCATTCCTGATGAAGTGGCATTGATCACAAATTTACACTGTTGCCTAACTGATTCAACATGACAAATGTCACAGATCACACTCTCAAAGCCATTGCTTTTGCATATGGGCAGAAAAATCAATTTGTAAGGCAATCCATACTATATGTGTAGAGAACTTGTTAATAACACCATTTTATAAAAAAGTCAATCCCTTCAAGAAGATTTACTCTTCCTGAGCAGAAGTATGCAACTTATTTCATTAATTTAAAAGAGGTGCACTGACTTCTTTCCCTTCTTCCTCCCATATTACCTCTTTCTTAACCCTGCATCTCCACAGTGAATGTCATGAAAACTAATCGATCCATTTCAGTTTAGGAGAAAATGCCCCCAATTGATGTTTTAGCTGTCTTTTTAACAATGTTAAATGGTTGGAAACTGTTGAAGTGAAAGACTTTTACTGCTTGCTGCAAGTGAATAGTGTAAACGGTATTGATCTGCTATGAGGGCTTTACAGTAGAGAAACATTCAGCACATTCTTTAAAGTGTAAATACCTATATTTGATTTATTTCTGACTTTTAGCCAGATATTTATAAGATGGCTTTTCCCTCCTTTGCAAAGCTTTCTTTAAAAATACACATGGCATTCAAGCCTCTCTTACAGATGGAATTACTCCTGTTTTCATCCGTAGAAGGTGAAATTCTCTTGAGGAGAAAAAGAAATAAAGCAGAGGAGGGAGGTTTGACGCTTCTTTAAGTGATGAAACTGAGAACTGAGCATCAAGAAGAGGAAGTGAGAAAAGATTCACAGCTTCAAAGTTGGAGCCAGATGCCAGAAGGCAAAGCTAGAGATACTAGAAGGCACAGCCTTGTATCTTCAAGTCTGCTACATCTTTGCTTTTCATAATATTCATCTGGAAAACCTTAAAGGGACAACCCAGGATCACAAACCTGGAAAAATGATAGCTAAAAGGACCCAAGAGACTGGGATTGTGACACAGGGAAAAAATCAGCATATATGAAGAACTATTCTCCTTCTCTCATGACTTGTTCAATATTTCCCAGAGAAAGGAGAGGTTTGGCTGTTCTCAATATATTACCTCTATTTTCTTTATTAATAAATATATTAATAAAGCAGAAAGTGTTGTTAGTAATTGTATGATTTGTTTGCAGTATTTTATACTTTTATTTGTATTACCTGGTTATGCAGTGGCCTACTGGCCCCAACCAAGAAGTCAATCCATCAAAGATACTTTTTTCTTAACTGTTTGCAGTCATGGACTGCAGGCTGCAGAGCAAAGTACTTTGAACCCCTTCACAGAGGCACACAGGGATAATATCTGGCTTCAGATGATGTGACAGAAGGCTTTTTCTCCTCTCAGAGAACGCCAAAGTGTGCCTCAATGCACCTAATGTAGAAGACCTGATCTGTACAAGATTTCTATGTAAACTGACAATAAGAGAGATGAATTAGCGTAACTCACTGTTTCACTTATGAAAATTAAATAGCCTTTTACTGTAGATGTTTGCCAAGGAAAATGTTCCCTAGTGGAAGACTATAAGCAGTTAAAATAGATTTGATGAGGATTTTAATTGCTGGTTTGCAATTGGTAATGGAAAGGTTTTATTAAATATCACACAAAAGACAATCGATATTTTGAAGAAAAAAAAAGCTCTGGGTTGCACAATACATGGGCATTTTGCTAGCAATATTTCAGGCAGCAGGGAGTTACCTTCTACTTCCATTCCTGCTCTCTGACTTTTAAAAACAGTTTCTTTAAGAAGGCCAAGTCACATTTCAATGAAGAAAGGGTAACTGCCTAAAAGCACAGAAACCTGACATACATAATCTTTTTCTTCTGAATGAAGCTGAAAATACTTTGATGTGGACACTTGCTCATCTTCCTCTTCAGAAGTGACTAAGTAGTTTGAGCAGTCCTTGCAGGAAGGACACAAATAGGTTAACCTAACTTGTTCACATGATGGTAGTTTGCTTTGCACAGGAAACAACTAGGAGCAGTGGTATAGGCTGTTATAGGTTTTTTTAAACCTCTTCTCTAGAAGCTGTTCCATTTTGCATGAAACTATTAAATATTCACCACCTCACTTACTAGAAGGGGAGAGTGAGGGAATATAGCTGCGTAACATAATGGCTTACTCTAAGAGACCTGGCTTTCTTGGTCCAACGAATACTACAATTCCCTGCTCCAGTTGGTTCAGGAGCTGGGACCCATGTCTTCTCTCTCCCAAGTGAATGCAGTAACAGACAATAACATCATGCTTAGCTTCTCCTCTGGAATTACTGGGCCTTGCAAGGTGCAATAACAACATTAGATTAGTAGAGCACTCACAGCAGAGGTGCATATTCAACTCTGCCTTCTCGCCTCACTGAAGCCAAAGAAAGGATCTTGCTCTCCTACGTGCCCAAGGACCGGAGCTACTGAAGTACCAAGAATAAGGAGAAAAGAACAGTACTCTCTTGATCTCACCTAGAATTCCTTTGTGTAAGTGCAGTGATGTGTCCTCCAAAAATTTGCCTTAAATAATAAGTGTGAGTACACCAGTGCCATTTATGCCTAAAAGAAGAGTGTAAACGCTCAGCGTTGACATTATCTGGGAATGTCTTGCAGGCACTGGGGCCCCGAAGGACTGTATACTCTATTGAGGTGGGGCTGCATCTGAGCAGAGCATTTAACTAAAAGAAAACTCTGGAAGAGAATATTAGATAACCTTCTCCAACAAAATATGAGATAGAAATTATGTTTACTGAGATTGCTTCATACTGGTTGTTTTGGGGAAAAAAATTATGATTTTAAACATGAAAACATATGGGGAACCAAACAAACAATTCACTGATGCTTCTTCTGAGGTGGACACTTTCTTGGTAGGCAGCCCTAATTACTGCAATAGCTTTTAGGTGTTCTAATGCACTCAAGTGAATTATGCGCCACACTGCTTCTGAATGACACAGCCATTTCTGACTCCATTAATATGGAAGATTTCAGCCAAATGCTTTTAAACGATAGCTTCTCTTTATTTGTAATTTCAGACTCTATTGATTTCCTTCTGTTCCCTTCATTATGATTTCAATTGATTACCTTGGCAACTGCAATAACAATGATTGCACTTGACACTGTCTGAGACTCTCGAGATGGTATTTGAATAGGAATGGTATAATTTGGGGAAAAATGCGTGCAAGAACCTGCCATTAACAGTACACTTACACTTTACTTTTATTGACTTCCCTCTCTCTCAAACAGGCCCTTGTCAGGGAATCTGTTGCTACATATCGGTTAGGATTTCAGTGACTCTTGAAGTGAAAGATTCTTATTAACAAAGAGACCAGATTTTATATTACTAGGCTTTTTTCAGCACTGTGGCAGTTCAAGGAAACCTCCTATCCCAGATAAGATTTTTGTTCCCTTGGCAGGAGGGCTATCAAGTCTTTGTAAACATTGTCCCTGACCAAGGCTTTCTTCTACTAATTGTATTATGTCCTTGCACACAGAAGAATTTCAAGTACAAAGGCATTACATTGGATTAAAAGTTTAGATGGCTTTATTCAGTTTCATTGCAGTTTACACCTTGTAGAGGAGCAATTAAACATGCTTTTCTTAGAGGAAAATGGCTATTTAGCTTATTTGGCATTTGTATTCATCAGTCTGTACATACACCTTTCAGTTTTATTTAAGAACTGTCCTCAGTGTAGTAGCAGTAGCCTATTCTTATGGACACAATATTATACTGGAAGTTTCTTATTGAAGGTATGTCAGAACAGTATTTATGTCAGAGCAAATATCACAGGAAAGAGAGGGTAAAGCAAAAGAGGGTCATTCTTCTCTGCAAATTGCAAAGGTAATTCATGCTTATGAATACAATATGAGAAAGGCACAGCTTCAGTTTACCCTTTGTCACTGTGTCCATGACCTTTGATTTTGATTTTATCCCGCATCACCAACAGTATCTTCTGAGTAAAGGTACCTTCTATGAATGTCAGTCGTTTCGTACTTAATATAATAATAACATTCTCATTTCTAAACCTACTATTTCATTTTCAAAAAGAAAGAAAGGCCATCCCTGAAAATGTATCTTTTTCCTAAAAGCTAAGGAATTGGATGTGATACATAGCAAAGGAGTAATTTTAGCAATCTGCCCTTCTGTTATCTGTTGTGCACTTGGAGTGAAAAGCAGTGCTCTTCCTTCCCAGCCACTATGTTACAAGGAACCTGTATAATTACAATTAGTGACTGTTGATAGCTTAAAGTCATAGGTTGAGAGAGGAACACTGTTCAACATGATCACTTTCTTTAACATGATAGCCCAATTTTGCTATCTGACCAGCAGATTCAAGTACGATGAGAGTAAAGAAAGGTAATTGTAAAGTAGTGAAAATTTCATGCTGTCACCATACTTTTGGAGAATATTTATCCATAATTATCCATGTCAAAAATGAAAGTGAACCTTTCCTTTCATCCTTTGGTCTGATATGTTTGAGGAGGTAAAAAATTCTGCTGGGCAGCCCAAGTCAGCCTTTGATCAGACTTTATAGACATGAACTTCAACTATGCTGAAATTTTCAAAAGTGATTCAGTCTTTTACTTTATCTCTGATGTCATTCAGAGCAATGCAAATTTTACTCTAACTCACATGAACACAGCTTTAGAAACTGTTAAATAAGCTCTTGAAAATTTCTGACTCACTCTGAATAGACAGGCCCAAGAAGAAAATAAGTAAAGTCTTTGAATTGTCCTATATAGCCTTTTACATGACTCATGAAGAGATCTGGGTAGGAGGCTTATTTTATAAAATGCCATCTTGTCTTCCAATCAATAGTCGCTTGTTACAGCCAAATCAGGAAAAACTGGTGACACCAGTAACTGAGTAGGCAGACTTCTGAAAAGGTAAGGTCTTTTGGAGAATAATTAGAAAATACATAACAAGCTATGGTACAATAGAATACTGTATGGAGTGATATGATCATCCAATAGGAAGAACCCAAATAATCTGAAAATAGATATGTTGCCCCGACGTCCTACTTTCATAATTTATTTACTTATGTATCCTGGATGAGTTAGACACAAAGCCTGAGATGATCCAGGGTTGAACAGAGTAACAATTTTCTGAACAAAACAGAGTGATAGAAGAAAACCTGTAGAACTCTTTGGAGGAGAGAGGAAGGTAGATTTAAAATAAGAGTGAGAGAGAAGGATTTCATGGCAACAGCTTACACATGTGGATGTAGCATCCCATTGTTGCTCTCAACTAAAGCAATGGGAAGGAAAGCTCAAACTGAGGTGCCTCAAAGAAATGGTGATAGGGAAGGCTAAGAGAAGTGAAATTATAATAATTACTATAATGAGTAATTGAAGCTTAAACTAGTTAAAAACCATTAAATATTAATTAATCTAGTTAGATGGGTGGAAGTTTTCTACAGTTCATATGGTCTTACTTCTTTAGAACAGTTCTCACTGCTGTGTTACCAGAGTTGGACCCTCAATTTTCACCTCACTGACAACTAAGAAACCCTGAGATACCTTGACTTGAACCACCTGGTCAAGTATAGAAAATGATAACTTATCTCAGTTCAGTTTATCCGCAGACATTGCAGAGGATTTATTTACAATACAGCTTTACAATGTTTATATATCGTGAGGGTGTCTAGAAGAAGAGTGTATGCTTCTTTAAAGGCCATCTGGTCAGGGACATTTTTCACTGCAAAAGGCAGGTAATAAGGAAGGCAGGAAACCATCAGCAAGAACATACAGGGACACAAACCTAACTGTCAAGGGAAACACTGAGGAAAATCAAGCCTGGTCATTCACACTAATTTATGAGAACTTTTAAGAGTGTGAGAATGTTTATTCCAAAAAGGTTTTCTGATTGAGAACATGATCAGTTGGGAAACTGAGGGAAAAAGGA
This sequence comes from Rhynochetos jubatus, assembly GCA_027574665.1. Taxonomy (NCBI): domain Eukaryota; kingdom Metazoa; phylum Chordata; class Aves; order Eurypygiformes; family Rhynochetidae; genus Rhynochetos; species Rhynochetos jubatus. The sequence goes on along the minus strand of CM050690.1, from coordinate 44,337,910 downwards.
GGATGACAAACAAAATATGCAGAGACACAGATCTAACAAAACAAACATGGAGACAATGACAAGACACAACCTCAACCAGTCACAACTGATGGGCTATCAAGAGACTGCAGACACCCCTTCCAGGAAGATCAAGCTGGACTTCACAACTCATATGACTGTAAACCAGAAGAAACCCTGGGCATTGATCTGGGAGGAGTGAGGGAATCAGTGGAGCTGTACAACCCACAAGGGGATATAAAGACGAAGGGGAAACCACAGGACCAAAGAGCAGAAGGCAGAGAGAAAAGGGGTATAAAAGGGTTTGGTTGCATGTAAAACAGGGCCAGTCTGTATGTTTTTCTGGCTGAGTCCTGAACCTGACTACCGTAGTGTGTCATATCTTCTTGTGTCTTTTTACTGAATCTTTTCTTAATTATCTCTCTGCAAAATCTCACAGTCCATCCCACGTGTATGTGTGCTGCAAGGACTAAGTGCTAGCTACCTGTGAGACCTCTGTGTGTGAGTAAAATCTGGGGCCAGCTACAGGAATCAGGATGGTTCTGTAGGCAGCTCTGGCCTTTAGTGTCAGCTACTGAAGTGAGTGGAGACTCAGTACTCGGGAGTACAGTAAAAGACCTCCAGTCACTAGGGCAGGAATTGTGTGTCCTCCAAAAAACAGCTGTAGGGGATCTAGCATGAGTGAGATGATTGAGGGTTTCAGTGCTGGCAGCTGGAGCAGACCTGCTGATCACAGCCCATGTGCCTGGTGCTGGCTGCTGGGTGTGAAGTGTCTGCACCTTCCCTAAACACAGGTACTCACCCAGTGAGTGAGCAGGGAAGGTGAATTCATGGGCAAACTTCAAGCTGTACTAATCAGCCAGTAAGACTTGTGAGTGTGGCATGCCTGAAGGATGAAGGTATGAATGCCACATGTTTCCTAGACAGCATCAATCTGGACCAGCCAGTGAGCAAAAGGCCCATGAAGTGGGTAAGAGGGTCCAGGATGTGAGCAGGCGTGGTGGGTAAAGAGAAAGTCTGTGCCAACACTTAAGGGATCTGCAAATGTGTGTGTGCTTGTGAACCTGGAGAGTATTGTGCATGTGCTGGACTAGTGACCTTTTTCCTCTGACAGCCCAAGAAGAGGAGGGGACTCATGTGTCTGTGTTTGTGTTTAGGTGAGTCCTGTTTGAGGGAGCTGTTGAAAGCAGTGCCATGTTTGTGTCAGCCTGTGTGACAAGTTGTGTCAATGTCCTTCATGTGCCTCTGTATGTGCCTATGTCCATGTCAACATGTGTGTCCCTGGGATATATGCTAAGCTTCACCACTGATTGAACCAGAAGTTGGAACAATGGCAGTCACATCCTTCGGTTTGGGCAGAGAACCCAGATCCCCAAGCACACCTGGCTGGGCTCCAGCAGCTTAGCAGGAGTGACTCTTGGCCAGAGCAGCTGGATGAAGCGGCCACATTCTTAACACTCTTTAACAGCTAGCACAGGACCTCCAGACCTTTTCAAAAGTTCACCACCTCTGTCCATTAATCTACTTGCATCTTGGTGCTTGTCCTCAAGCAAGGGCCCTGAGTTTGCCACATGGTTAGTGGACACCGTAAAAATGTCTGCATCATATCTTAAGTCCTGTTACAGTTGACTTTTTCACCCTCCAAATGTTGCATGTGTTATAATTATGGCAATATTTGGCATGGATCAATATTTTTTTTTATTTTTATTTTTTTTTTATTGCTAGCCAAGCAAGGACCAATTCACCCAGTTTCCCAGGTAGGATCTACATGCTTTGCCAATACATACACAGACAGAAGGAACGTAGAAACTGTGGCATTACACAACACAAGGTAAGACACTGTCTTTTCACAGCCCTGTAACCCCTGTTGATAGTAACAGGCTATAAGCTTTTTATGTAGTTTGCAATGGTTGCATTTGCAGACTTTCTGTGCCCAAATTTTTTCACCTGTCTGAAGACAGGCTGGTGTAGCTCAGAAAGCAATTTTTCCAACCAATTTTACACAGATAACACCAATGAGCAGTTATTCATAGACTCATAGCATCATAGAATTTGTGTAGAGTGAAGTACTTAAAACTCTAACATAATAACATAGAGAAACAAAGGTCTCATATGATAACAGGGGCTTGAGAAGTGGAGACACAAGATGTGGTATAGAAGAGTACAGTAATGGGATGACAAGACATGGGGCATAGGCTCAGCGCCGAAGACCCAACAACCTTGAACAACTCACTGATCGTTGGTTAGAGAAATGCAGGCCTGAAACTGTAAAACACTGATATGGGGGTTAACAAAGAAATAGATAGTATTCAACACACATAAAGGCATCATACAGTGAATTCATATGTAATGTGGAGCTGCAGACCAGTGAATCATGTTTGCAAATATTAAAGAAAATAGTCCAAGTGTATCCCAGAAGGAGGAAGAAGTAACCATCGACATGAACATCATATTCCTCCTGGTAGAGAATTCCAGACACTGAAGAATCATTACAACACCTGCCCTCCCTGTTCTGCTCCCCTCACCCCCACCCGGGCATAGGATCTAGAGAATTTGGAGACAAAGGTGAGTGCAACACCAGGAGAATAGTTACAAACTAAGTGTGTGTATGTAACAATTTTAACTGTATTACTATTCTTTCTTGTTCTGTTAGTTACTTCTGGACTAGTTACTTGCAGCCCTGAGGAGAAGGACTTGGGGGTATTGGTAGAAAAAAAGCTGGGCATGAGCCGGCAGTGTGCGCTGGCAGCCCAGAAAGCCAACCATATCCTGGGCTGTATCAGAAGTGTGGCCAGCAGGTCAAGGGAGGTGATTCTCCCCCTTTACTCTGCTCTTGTAAGACCCCATCTGTAGTACTGTGTCCAGCTGTGGAGCCCTCAGCTTAAGAAGGATATTGCCTGGTTGGAGCGAGTCCAGAGGAGGCCACGAAGATGATCAGAGGGCTGGAGCACCTCTGCTATGAAGAAAGGCTGAGAGAATTGGGTTTGTTCAGACTGGAGAAGAGAAGGCTTTGGGGAGACCATATTGCAGCCTTCCAGTACCTGAAGGGGGCCTACAGGGAAGGTGGAGGCGGAGTGTTTTACAAGGGCTTGTAGTGACAGGACAAGGGGTAATGGGTTTAAACTGAATGCAGGGAGATTTATGTGAGATATCAGGAAGAAATTCTTCATGGAGGGTATGGTGGAGCACTGGAACAGGTTGCCCAGAGAAGCTGTGGATGTCCCATCCCTGGCTGTCTTCAAAGCTGAGCTGGATGAGGCTTTGAGAAACCTGGTCTAGTGGAGGGTGTCCCTGCCCATGGCAGGAGGAGTGGAACTAGGTGATCTTTAAGGTCCCTTCCAACCCAAACCATTCTATGATTCTATAGTAATGATTTGTATCTAGTTTGCAGTTCTGCTAATAACAATTTCTTTGCTTGACTTATATGTACAGTGGTCTTCCTTTATACCTGTAAAAAATATTTTGAGCATAACATCAAGAGAATAGAAGTTTTATTACAAGCAACAAACATAATTAGGAACTTACTTACAGACAACTCTGTGGCAAAGGTTTACCCTCTCAAAACTTTCCAGTTTTCTTTGGTTTTGCTAGTTTTTGGTTACCTTCTTCAGTTCTCCTTCTTTTATGTCTTGCTGATCTCTCTGTCTTTTTCAACTCTTTTCCTTGCCCCTCCCTCTTTTGCAGGTTCTTATTGTTGTGTCTAACAGTTTCCTGTTTTACAGTCCTTCTTTCTCCTCTTCATCTGGCTCCCCTTAAAATATTTACCAATACTGCTGCAGAAACCTCTGGGTAGAAAGAAGCCAACATTCTTTACTGGACTGCAGGACAATACAGTCTGAAGCATCTGCTAAAGAAACAGGAAATAATTCCCTTTCTTTGAGACTACGGTAACAGGAGAGTGGAATCCCCTATGTGGAAAATCCTCCAGTCCTCAATTCTCACTTGCTTACTCTGGAAACTTTTGCTGCCAAGCTTTCCTGTTCATTTTCTGGCCTGACCCTTGGTTCCCTTTTTATTTCCCATAGACATTTCCCAGCATTTTTATGGAAAAGTCTATGTTCCTTGGCTTATACACATTATTGAAAAAAACCTCCAGATTACCTCAAAAGCTTTGAGAAATAACTGAGAATAACTGTTTGAAAGGTTAAAAGTATTATTTTCATCAACTAAATTTTCATCTATTCAGTACAACTAAGTAGACAGCAAACATCAAACATATGCTTGCTTCACTGAAGTTTTGCCACCAGTTGTTAATAGCACCACTTTACAAGCCACATTTCATCAAGCCAGTTTTCCATAATGATTTTAAGATTTAAATGTAACACCCTGTTGTAAGTCTCTTGTCTGTACATACACTTTTACAATGTTATTAAATCTTTATGCAGGCGTGTACAGAACTCTTACACACTGTACTGACCTCATGATGCAAAAAGTTTATACACACAGGCATGCACGTGCACCCATGTTTTTGTCAGAAATAGGAGTTGCCATTTGTTTAATTTCTTCTAGGTTCCAGCCTTCTCTGCATCTCATAGGAAGTACCATTCTGGGTCATATATCTGAGTAGTGCAAGTAAAAGATTTAAACCTATGTATAAGTATACACAATGCTTTTAAAGGCCAAGTAGCCACAGATGCATTTCTATGAAGAAAATGCGTTTTTTTAGAAGCCATGTTGACTTTAGTGGAAATATTTGAAGGAAATATAGCTTTCAATATACTGTATTGTATTGAATTAATGTATCAAGGCTTGCCTCTTAGGATATTGCAACAGAACAGTACCATTATTTTCCTAAATACAATTCTTGCCTGACAGTTTAATCATAGTGTATAATTGTCACGCACTTCCATGACCAAAAAAGATAGGGTATTATAGCTAGTGTAGTTTTCTTCTTTAAAGTAGAAAAGTTTTCAAACTCCCCTAAAGAGTGAGCTTGTTTGAATAAAGAATTTTTTGGTTCAGCCTCATTTCCACTTTATGGTTCCTCTTTCTTATTCTCTTCCTAAAACATACAAATTATTGAATTTCATTCTGATTTGCCAGGTTGCTGACTACAGTGGAGAAAATCACTTCTCTGAATAGCATTCTAACACTTAAAAAACAGCCTACAGGTGCACTTAGTCTAACATTTGATGTGATGGAACAATCATAGTATCTTATTACGATGACTTGTCTACCTTACCACGAATGGAATATCAAGATATTTTTTCCTTTTCACCTTTTTTTTCCACATATTTCTCATTGATCTGATGATGCGTTACAAATATTGCTAAGTAAATAAAGTTCTATTTGGTTTTTGGTGTAAAGTAATCTAACAAAAGAAAAAAATAAAAAATCCCTTCCATAATGGCAAAATTAATGGAAAATTCTTCGCTTGATAGAATGAAAAGGTTGTTATGAAAATGATAAATCCATTACAGGGCAGTACTTGTTCTTAGCTTCTAAGTACTGTAGCTTAAAATATATTTAAGAAGCTAATGGAATTAGCTGACTATAATTAGCTCTGATAGGAACAGCAGATTGAGGTTGGCACAATAAAGTATCTCATTCTGTTGGGCATTTTTTTAATGCTTCCTTCTGTGGTAAGGAGTAGTCTAATCAGGTATCTGCATGGACTATGTGCTTCATATAATGGATGTCATGAACTTTCTTGCAGTGGTTCCCCTTATGAAACAGGCTCAATTATGTGAAAAGCTGGGAATCAAAGAAATTAATCCTAAAATATCACTTTAAGGAGCTTTGAGAGCTGAAGAATTAAACTTTAGTTTAGTTCCTTGGTTTGGAAAAGTGAAAGTGCTGGAAAGCTGTAACTGTCACCAACCCCTCTGTTTCCTCTTCCCAAAAATGGCCTCTCAATTCATAGCACTTCTTCCTGAGTCCTGTCAGATATGTCTTCCCTTTTCAACTCATCTGCCTCTTGCAGAAAAAAAAAAAAAGGAAACTATTCTGAACCATCCCTCTCCCCTTCCGCAACCCCAAAAACTAGAAAGGCAAGTATGTTTAGAATTGTTATTTTCTTTAATTTTGCTCCAGTTTATATCACCCTTTTTCTAATTCTCAGTTGGACCTTTTGTCACCTCTCATTCAGCCACTCCTGCCCCTTTGCTTCCTTTTGTTACCATCCAGCCTTTCCACTGCAGGAGCTTTAACAACTTTTTGAACAGGCACAATATGCCACCTTGTCACATAGTGTGAAGGAAATAAGTGGGAGAAGATTTCTGTTTCCTACGTTTTCTGGGAATAGACCTTAATCCATGACTAAAGCTGTCAGAATGTAGGTACCTTCCCAGCTGTACTTGGTCACCAGCCACAGATTGCATATCATGAGAGGATTTCACTCAGTAAAGGTTTTGCTTTCTTGTGCACTGTACTGCCTGAAGCAGATCCTCATATTGTGTCATGGGCTCCCAGCTGCAAGTCAGAAAGGAGACCTAGAGCATGCAGACAGACAAAACATGGGATGATACACAATGACAAAATGTATTTCAAAGTATTGAAAGCATGATATAGTTTCACACTTTCATTAAAAGAACATTGGTTAAGGAAAAGAGTTTACATAAGTATTTTTAATCTTTTCCTAATGAAAGTGCTATGGTACTAAAGTACATTGGCTTTCAGTAAGGGAAGTGGCAACCTGGACTTTTTAATTTGTGTCAAGACAAGGTAAAAGCATATGGGACATATTATGATACAACTCCAGGACGACTGCATAATAAATATGAAAATAGTTATAAAATCCTATAGGAGCCCTTAGGTAACTCTATGCATTGAGAATTATTACAAAGTATTCACTTGCATTTCCTTGCCTTCTTTCCACATTGCCATACGTTCAGATCAGTTTTTATAGAGCCAGGGACATTTCTGGATATACAAGAATTTAAACAAAGTACAATTAAACTTTGTCATTACTTAGGTACAATGTTTCTAATAAGAAATAAATATCTTGCTACAATATTGCTTTCAGTTCTCAGAACTAGATTATGTAAAATAGTTGCAAACCTGATCATGCAATGTGAATAAAATTACCTGAAATTTGTCATCTGAATCTCTTAGCAAAAAGCACAGATTCATATGGAACCAAAATATTTTGCAAATTAATTTCAGTTTGGACAAATTTTTTTGAAAGTACGAAACACCTAATGAAAACATAAGATACTTTAAATAAATTTTCTGTTCATCTTTCTTGTTACTAATTTCACTTTTATGAATGGTAACTGAATAGAAAAATGTCTAAAAAAGCCCCACAAATAGTAACACCTGACAACATAGAGCACAGTTTCTTAGTCTATACTCTTGATAATCTGTTCTTTGATCTGCCCTGAAACAGTATGACCCTGAAAGGTTTTGTTTTCTTCAGTTATAGTAGCTGGTCTAATGCAAACTATTGGTGCTGCTACAGGTTTTGACTTGGAGCCTTACAATAAGAAATATTCCTATATAGTGATCTTTCTCCCACTGGTGGCTAAAAACATATGTGAGAGTGCTCAGTCAATCACACAGAAAAAGAATATTAATAAGTTATTTATTGTTAACTCAGTCTGGAACCATATTAGCAATGATTTCTGTGTGGACCCTTAGGAAGTTCTGAGAAGGCCACTTGCTCCAGATGGGGAATTGTTCATCTGCACATCATAAAGGAAAAATTGTTGAAAGCCCCAAAACCATGGTACTCAAAAGGCAATTTTTTCTGTTATCTGATTGGCATCCACACATGTAAAAACTGAAATAAACATTTCATGCAACAGGAAGAAGCAACTTTTTATATTAAAAATATTGTTCAACATTTTCCTTACAATCCAAATGCATTTGACATTTTCATTCTGCTTAAAGTGAGTCAGTTAAGGGTTCACAAGCCACAGATTGTCACTGTAGATTGTGAATGAGAAAAAGCAGGCACTGAATTATTTTCAGAGTAATAAATTCACTTGATATTTTCCTGGTAAGCTCCTAAATAATGCTGTTCAAAATGAAATTTATTGTTAAGTAATTAGACATTTGGATACCTAAAAGCCTCTCCCATGCAAAGTTGAGGTGCCTTCCAGCCACAGCCCTAGATGGCTGCTTATCCCTGAATAGAGAGTTTACAGTCCTTTGCTGAGACAGTATCATCATGTCAGCAGGACTCAGACATATGCCTGATCTTATCATCCTTGATATACTGGAGGAATTCTTTTTTTTTTGCAATTGTTGAGATTCAGACAAGAAAATAAAAGGATCCTCTAATGAAGTCACCAAGCCGGGAACATTTCCACATCATACGCTTGGTCAAGGACATGGTGTAAGCCTTGAGAATCCTAAGAATAATTGCATCTTCCTTAGAAACAAGTGGCATCTGACTAAATGCTGTTTGGCAAGCTATTGTTATCAGTAACATAAAAATAGTGTTAGGCATCTTGGTGTGAGCATTTGCACCAATGATCTTGAGAGCACACAACATCCACCAAAGACTGCTCCCGAGCATGCAGAGACATTGTATAATGCATGAAAAGTCAGGCCTGCACTTACTAACATGGCTGATAGGCAGGTACAGTGAGGGTCTGTTTCCTTAATTCTGTTCTGCATCATTCTCATAGCTCAAATCAAGAGTAAATCCTATATGGAGTTCTTCCAGCCAAAATATTTTGCATGGATACTTAATGAAGTGTTTCATTTTAGTTTCCAGGGTTGCTTTATTTTGCTTTTCTTCAATATACTTTAAAATTTAAATGTAGGCAACTTGTATCTTTCCCTGCCCTTTTCTTCTTCCACTCCCTCTATACTTCTGTATGTTACTTTTTTCATGGTTATTTTTCTTTTTGGAGGATGGGAGCGATGTTTGAAAAGTTAATAATATCTGCAGTGAGCTACCATTATTCTGATAGAACCTATGCACATTATGTTCAATAGAAAAACTGCCTGTCAAAAAACTATAATTTTGATTGTCACTGCAGCACTGGCTGCTTTGATGACATGTTTCAGTCATATTCACTATTAACTCTCCACACACATTTCTTTCTGCTGCAACTGTCAATGAGACTTTCAAGTGGAACATACTACATATTTCAAATACTTGTAACAGCTCTGTCCTTTCTATTGTCCTGCAGGAGAGATGGAGATGGACTTAGTTCAACACATCTGTGCAGTCACTGATACTGAAGTCACAGTTGTACAGTATGTCTATAACAAGATTTTGAGTCTTGCCTTTCTCAACTTAGCCATAATGCCCATTGGATAAACTGCAGTTCTATATTTTAAGCTTTTTTTTTTTTTTTTTTTTTTTTTTTTTTTTTTTTAAGACATAATTGCTGTTGAACTGCTTTGTTTGTTTGTTTTTAGAACTTAGCAATTTTCAGCAGAAGCAGCAAAGAGTTTTCAGGTATTAGCCTGCCAAGGCAAATCATAAATTATGCCTAAGGGAAAACCCATTACTGAGCTTCAATCATTTATTGTATAATGAATGTATATTTCAGGTACAGTGAAACATTTATAAGGTTACTGAAAGTATAGTGATTAATAAAGCATAGATAAAGTCAAACAGCAGTGTATTTGGTATTTAAGAGTTCACTGGTGATATATTGCATAGTATGTTACATACACTTTAAATATACTACCCTTCCCCCTGCCTCAAGGCCCCAGACTTGTATTACTTCATTACTGGGAATAACCAAATGCATTTATCAGAAAGTATTAATTAATAAAACATCAATTATAAAAAAACTTGTCTTTTTTTGATTAAGATAGTAGAAAAAATTAATCTGGTATATCATAAAGGTCAGATTACATATCTTAGTCACCTTTTTTGGTTGCAGTTATGACCGTATCTTTCCTCCAAGCTGCAAAATTTGTAGCCATATTTCATTCACTGGATGAAAGTAGCCAGATTTGCGCTGGTATAGTTTGCAAGTCCTGAAATTAGGTAAGATTGGAAATGCTCTGATCCTCCATTTCTTTTTCTTTTCAGTCAGATGGTCTGGGTTCATGAAGGTGGTTTGTGAGTCTGTATGCAAATATTGACATAAAACATAACCAATTATTTTACTGAGTAAGACTATAAGTTATCTCTTCTTGCCTGTACAAAACCAAACTTATTTGTGCATGGATTGAATATTTTTAATAATGCTGATATTTGAAGCATATAGAATGTGCATTTATTTACTGAGAGTTTCTACACATTTAGTTAAGAAACTGCAGAGACAGAAATTGAATGCAAGGGCCCATTTTCTTTAAAATGAACCAATAAAGTTTGATACCCAATTACAAAAGCAGAGTGCAATAATTGACAGTCTAAACCATCAAGAAAGTCAATCTCTGCGTAAGATTCTACAAAAAATAAGAAAACATGACAGCTGCCAGGGGCAAAGGCTTTGTCTGAAGGCTCAGACAAAGGAGACTTTGACTATACTTGCCCATTTCCAACTGTCTGGATTAGTGAAATGTGAGATGGAAAACAACAGACAAACTGTCACATAACCACTGCAAGCTTCACAGTTGTGTAAGACATCTAGGGCAGGAAACCAGCCAGTGACAGAAACCTTCGTGGCAGCTGTTAGTGGGCCTTAGATGAGGGGAGAATCACAGACGCTGTCCCAGAGGCACATCTTCAGTGCATGCATATTTCCTTCCCAAAATAAAAAGCAATAAACAGCAAAAACAATAGCTCTTCACCTGAGGACACGTGTCCACAGGTGTCTAACACTGTGTCGAGGAAAAGCCTGAGCTGCAATCCTGGCATGTTGAGCTCAGCTGTCAAGCTGTTGGTCTGAGTGTCCTGGGCCCCCAGTGCTGGGCTGAACTGCGCTGGGCTGCAGCTGCTGGTCCATGTGGGTGTGAAGTGTGTTACTGCTTCTTAGAACAGAAATCTTAGAAGAGAAATTGCAATCCACTCACTGTACCCATCATGCTTAGGTAAATAATGTTGGAGCATGTGTCACTGAGCAGTGTTGTTTTGCTCATACAAGCATACTACTCTCTGTGACAGCAGCAAAGATTTCATAAAAGCATTACATGCTCCAGAAGAAAATATGTGATGTTATGTCTCCACATGGTAAAAGAAGATCTGCTTATGTTTAAAAAGAAGCAGATCTTTAAAATGAAGTCTTGTTCTTTGGTTAGGAAGAAAATTTGTTGTGGTAAATATAAGAAAAGCCCTAGCAACAAAGACCTTTTTTTCTCTGTTTTGCACAAAAGAAAATAAATATAGTAAAATTACTGATGCATGGGAAACCACTTGGAAGTAGCCCCTAACTGGCAAAGTTAACTATGATGTAGTTCATTCTATTGTGTATTGGGCTCTAGGAGAACCATTGCAAGACAAGTTCTTATGGTCAAACATGTCCTAAGTATCAGCAGAGGATAGCAGACTTTAAGATCTTGGTCTTGGTACAAGAAGGAATTGAATACAGGTTCTATAAAATATGGGGAAAATCATCACGGTCTCAGTTTTAAACTTAGTCTGTGGAAAACAAAGAGTATCTTTAGGTTTGCTGTGATGGGAGAGCTTTCAGTAGAATGACCTCCCGTCCCCATTTCTGTACTTTCCTCATGTGCCCACCAAATGGTGAAATATGGAGAAAGAGGACTACATTCAATTAGGGCTAAAGCAGGAAGATATGTATAAAAGTTCACTAAAATTGCGCAACTGACACATGAGAGAGAAGAACATAGCAGATGGTGGACAAAACTCCTCTTCACACAGTGTTTTGTTCTTTAATGTAACTGCTGAAAATTGAGCCAGTACAACTGTTTGTTTATCAAAAATGTGCAAGAGAAGACAAGTGTGATAATTATGAATGTGCTTGTTCGTGACACTTCAAAGGAGGAGCAGAGCATTGACACTTCGTCAAGAGTCACTGCTGCACAGCCCAGCTCAGGATCAGGTCTTCTTTCAGATAAGGAAAGGCAAACATCTGGGAAATTTAACTTGAACTGTACTTTCTATAAGGAGAGAACAGAAGCAAACACTTATTTCACACTGTGGTGTTTGGCTCATAAGCAGTTCTTGGTTTGCCAGTAGTAACAAGCATAAATGTAGAGTCAATATTGTAAAGCAGGAAGAAGTGAATGCTGACATGTTTACAGCATACCAGACTGCATTTGAAGGGCTTGGGTGTGTTCCAGGAAAACAAACCATAAAAATGAACTCAAATGTTATACTAGTAGGAAAGTACCGGGGAAGGTAATGGTGACATTACAAAGCAAAGTAAAAAGACAGCTCTGTCTTAAGCTCTGTTGGAGAACAGCAAGTTAGAAAGAGGAAGAACATATAAATTGCAGAGACTCAATGGCAATTGTTGATAGATGTGAACAGGCTAAGAACATGTTTGTGTCCCTGGAATCCAACTGTGACTACAAGGCAACAACACTATTTACATATTCCTGGAGAAATAAAAAGCAATAGAGAATGGAAAATTATTTATACTTTTATGCACTAGAAGTGGTTTCAGTATTTCTACTGGCCACAAAAGCTAAAACAAAAATGCATCTGTAACTGCAGACTTTTGACAAGTGTTTTAGAAAAGTCAGGTTTGCTGGACAGCCATTTGGTATACGGGGAACAGATATATACCGTAGTGGGTGTCGTGGTTTAACTCTGGCTAGCCAAATACCACGAAGCTGCGCTCACAAATCCCCCCTCCCTTCCTGCAGTGGAGGGGAAGAATTGGAGGAAAAAGAAATAGGGAAGCTCATAAAATTGAGATAAGAACTTTTTTAATTATATCTAAACTAATATACACATATACTATTAATAATAACTAATTAAAATAATAGAAAATAAAACATATTATACAATATGATACAATTATGATATAGTTGCTCAACACCCACTGACTACTCTTTCTGAGTAGTGAGAGTTAGGGCCAGAGAGCCCAAGAGCTGCAGCCCAACAGTCACAACCCAAAGACTGGAGTCCGAGAGCTGTCACAGCAGATTCTAAGCAAACACTGCCAGGGATAACATGACTGGGAAAACTAAACAAACCCACCAACTCCCTCATGAATGAGCCAGCCCAGGAGTTAGTAAAGCAGCTAACGCAGGAGTTAGTGAGAGTGTTAGCAAGTGTCAGGAAGAAAACAGGCAAGAGAGTAAGAGAGAGAGTAGTGGCTTCTGGACCCTCTCCTCATCTATGCCCCAGGCGTGATGTACTATGGAATGAAATACTTCCTTGGCCAGTTTGGGTCAGCTGTCTGAACTGTGTGTCCCTTTACACTGCCTGTAGCGAGACAGCGAGAGCTGGGAACGCAGCTGCAGTATCAGAAGCAGAGAAAGACCTTGCACTCCCCAATGCCAGCTAAGACCTTATCAGTACTTCTCTCAGAATCCAGGAACACAGCTTCATAGCAGCCACGGTAAAAAGAGTTAACTCTTTCCAGACTGAAGCCAGCACAATGTGCAGCAGCAGAACTTTGAAGAATATTACATTAGCTCATCTTAGACCTAGAGAGAAAATACAGGAAAACAATATTTCAAAAGATTCAACTTTTTAATCACATTTTGACATAGCAAAATTTGCAATCAGTTGTTATGTATGAAAAACATCTTGAAGTGATTTGGGCATCAAGAAATTTATTTTTGAAAAGATATTTTGAAACAGTTAACGTTTTGGAGTAAATTTACAATTAAAATGCTGCACTGCAGTCATTAGTGACATCATTCCAGCCTTTTCTGGAGACAAGTATAATAGTTTATCAAAAATGTCAGTTCATGAGAAATGTGCTGGTTTCAGTCAGGAAAGGGTTAACTCCCTTTACTCTGGTTGCCAGGGAACTATGTTGCTGGACAGTAATTGAAAACATTGATAAGGTCCCAGCTGGTGCTGGGGATGGCCTGTACTGAACTCTAAGTCTTTTGTCCGCTTTGGATACTGTAGCTGACCCAGACTGACCAAGGAAGTATTTCATGCCATAGTACATCATGTTCCGGGTCTTGGGTGGGGAAGGGGGTCCGGCAGCCATTACTCTTCCCTTCTCCCTCTCTCCCTTACTCCCTTGCTTGTCCCTCCAGGCACTTGCTAACCCTCCTGCATCAGCTGCTTTGCTAACTCCTGTGCTGGCTCATTCATGTGGGAGCTGGTGGATTGTTTTGAGTTTTCTGGCCATGTTAGCAGTGATAAGGTTTGCTCAGAATCAGATGCATTAGTTCCCAGGCTCCGGCCTTCAGACCACGGCTCTTGGGCTGCGATCGCTCTCGGGCTGTGGTTCTTGGGCTCTCTGGGTGTGATTTTCATCACTCAACATCTGGGTGTGCATTGGTCAATGGATGGTGGGAAATTGTATCATATTGTATATATTTTACCATATGTTTCATTTTCTACTATTTTAAGTATTTATTATTAGTAGTATCTGTATATATTGATTTAGATTTAATTAGTAAATAGTCATTATCTCAATTTTACGAGCTTCCTTATTTCTTTTTTCCTCCGATTCTTCCTCCCCACTGGAGGAGGGGAGGGGGATTTGTGAGAGCGGCTTCGTGGTATTTTGCTAGCCGGAGTTAAACCACTACAGTCTTTTTTGGTGCCCAACATGGGGCTCGAAGGGTTGAGATAAGAACAGATCTGGTTACTGTGTGTTAAAGCAGATTGTGTGATAAGTATTGGTTATAGAGATGTTGTGGTGGTTGGTCAGCATGTTAAGTTCTTGGATGTTTAAGTGGATGATAGAACGGTGGGATTTACTGCCTTGGGTGCTCCTTATGATACTGATGATGTATGCTCTGACCAGATTGAAGAGTCTGATTTGGCTGGTCTGTATATTACTGGTTTGGGGAATAATCATGTATCTGTATGCAGTACTGGCAGCGTTTGCATGTTTCTCATGTCATCTCATAGGGACTTTCACTAATTATACCTTTTCCCTGTTCACTTCTGGGACACATCCTGTAGAGGAGAAATCATTTAGTGGGTTGGATGTGAAGGAATTATTCAGTTGGGTGGATGTGTGGAAATTATTCCAATTTTCCCCCTCTTCTCTATGGTCAATGGCGCAAGTGTATGAGTATTTGGGAGATTTTTCATGGTCTTGGGGTGACCTATTGCTAGGGATCAGCTTGTTTCTGGATGTTATTGTGTTTTTGTGTAAAGTTAAAGAAATGTTTTGGAATACTGCCCCATCTGCTACTGGTGTTTGGGGAAGAGGCAGGCCCTGTGTGCTGGCTTTGTCCGCATGGCTACATCACTGCTCACAAGTAGCCCATCCCATGTACCGACTCCACCCCCATGGTGACTTAAACATCCCTTGACAGACACTACAGCCACTGCACCTCCTGCACCACCTATACCTCCGCGGTGATGGCAACTCCCCTTGACAGACGTGGCAGCCGCTGCACCCTCTGCGCCAGCTCCACATCCCACTGTGGTTCCACCTCCCACAACAGCTCCACTTTCTGCTGCAGCTCCGCCTCCCACAACAGCCCTACACACTGCAGGGTGCAGTGCAGCCGTGCAGAACCCTGTGTGGTACCGTCAGTGTCAGCCAGCACCAGTGTTAGTTGCCTCAGTACAGAAAAAGAAATGGAAACATAAATCAGGCCATCTGGTACAGGTGGAGGGGGAGACAGCAGGGCCATCCCAAGGGATAGTGACAGAGACAGAGGATGATGGTGATGCAGATATAACCATGCGATCTTTAGCCTTGAAGGAGCTCCGAGATATCTGGAGAGACCTTGGCCGTCATCAAGGTGAACATGTTATTACCTGGCTGCTCCACTGCTGGGATAATGGGGCCAGTAGCACTGAATTAGAGGGTAGAGAAGCCAAGCAGTTGGGGTCACTTGCTAGAGAGAGTAGCATTGACAGAGCAACTGGGAGGGAGACACAAAATGTAAGTCTCTGGAGGAGGCTTCTGGATAGTGTGAGGGAAAGGTATCCCTTTAAGGAAGACATGCCATATCATGTACACTGACGGACCACCATGGAGAAAGCTATCCAGTACGTGAGGGAACTAGCTGTGCTAGAGTTAGTTTATCGTGATGATGGGAGGATAGATCCGGTTAGAATAAGGTGCACACGACCCATGTGGAGGAAGTTAATGCAGAATGGACCACCCTCGTTAGCCACCATATTTGCAGTATTGACTTGGGAAAGGGATGAAGACCCAATAGTGGAGGAATTAGTTCAAAAGTTCCGGGAATATGAGGACACTGTTTCTTCCCCCACGTGGGCCTGTGTCTCAGCTATAGAAGAACTGTCCAAGGAGTTAAACCACGACAGTACAGGAGGTATTAATATTTCTTTGTTTATATATTATACATATATATATTATATATATGTATAATATATATAACTATATATAATAATTGAAAAGAAAGCACCTGTTTGTTTGTTTCCTCTAACACTGGATTCAGATTTCATAGGTTCAATATGTTGAGCCAAACTTTCTAATAGCGTAAACTATGCCTTCACTGGTATTTTACAAATAGGCTTCTTATTTCTCAGTGCTTGTGTTGCATATACAACACAGGTAGCCCAACAACATAATCCTGCAAAAGAAAAGGAAATACCATAGTGTTGTGTTTGGCTCTGGTCAACTTCATCAGTAGGTCTATAAGATATGAATGAAGAAATGAATTGCAAGTCACTTGGGGCCACTTTTAGAAACACTTTGATAAGTAGTGCTTTACTGTCAGTATAGAGGAAGTAAGTTACCACTATAAATATACCAAATGAAAGTTGGATACACACCATGAAAGTGCTCAAAAGTAACAAATGTCATTCTCAGAGTGTACTTGCATTATGGAGCAGACTTGAGCATGAAAGTCAGATCACAGAGAAGGTATGTGTGAACAGTTGGGAATCATTATAGTAGTATTCCATGTCACCTTCTGTTCCCTTGATGGATGCCACTGTGTCAGAGAGCAGACGTTGGCCCTGTGACACTTCAGTCACAACAAATACTAAAACATTGCAGAGACTGACACAAACCATGTCTTAAAATATTGTTCCTTGACAGTATTTTAAAATAGTCCTTTTAGTAGAGATTCGTAAGAGAAAGAGCCAGCCCAGTCAGCTGATCTTCCAGTTCACTTTCATAGAGACTCTTCAGTGAGGACACGCATGGGGTGTTTTTTTTTCATATATGGCAGTAAATGACTACACTGTTTTTCTGCACTGAATGAAAACCATAAATAATTAGCAGGTGAGGGGCTGTTAGTTAGCTCAAGACAGAAGTGAATAAGTAGACATACCCTGATACCTTATCCACTGCTGTTCTCTCAAACCTACTCATGTTTTTTCTCTCCATAACTCTAAGAATATCTTAGATGTCAGTTTGAAACTCTGTGGTCCTGCTTGAGTGAAACATATCATTTTTGCTGGTTCAAGGCAGGGAGGAGCTGCTCTCCTGGGGCCAGTCCACAAGATTTTGTTTCATTCCCTAATACATCAAGCTGAGTGGTCACTGCCACTCTGTGCTGGGTTCAGTCAGGAAAGGGTGAACTCCCTTTACTCTGGTTGCCAGGGAACTATGTTACTGGATGCTAAGAGAAAACATTGATAAGACCTCAGCTGGTGCTGGGGATGGCCTGTACTGAACTCTAGGTCTTTTGTCCGCTTCAGATACTGTAGCTGACCCAGACTGACCAAGGAAGTATTTCATTCCATAGTCCAATTCTTTCCCTACACTGGAGGAGCAGAGGGGGATTTGTGGGAGTGGCTTCGTGGTGTTTTGCTAGCCGGAGTTAAACCACGACACACTCCCATACCTGCGGCAATGGGAGCTGGCCGGGACTGGGGGGTCGACTTGGAAGGCATTTGTGGGCAGGCTCGGTGGTTCCAGCTGGCAGCACGTTTTTTTGCCCGCAGCATGTTTCTTTTTCTCTCGGCAGCTCAGTCTTTGTCAGACCTTGTGGTGGGTGATTAGCAGAGAAGTAGCATCTTTTGTCAGGGAAATTGCTTTGGGAAAGGGGGGTTGGAAGATTTTGTTTCCCCCTGCTCTCGGCTCCTGTGCTCAGGGAGGGGATTTTTCTCCCTCCACTTTTTTGGGGCTCGGGGTTTGGGAAATATGTGGGTTTTTTGCTTTGCTGTCCTGAAACCTGGCTTTGTCCGTCCATGGGTGGTGAGATCCTGTATAATTTGTTCTGTTTTTCTGTTCTTCTAATTACTTATTAGCAGAAGTATTGTTGGTAAATCCAGAAGTTTCATTCATATAATTAAATAGTTCTGATCTCAACTTTTACAAGCCCCCCTTGTTTTTCCTCCAACCCTTCCTCACTGGGAGGAGGGGTGAGGGGGTGGGGTGGAAGGGTAGAGTGACTGGTGGTGTTTAATTGCCCAACAGGGCTAAACCAGACACATTTCAGGGCTATCTGTACCATGCTTTCAAGAATTAGTAGGATGTACACTAAAACTCCCTAGAATTGTATTCTGTCATGGCCCACATCAAAGGCTGTACCATAAATAACCATTCTAGTGGCTTCATTTATTTGCTTAATTAATCCATTGATAGTTTGGGATTTTATATTAAATAAAGTCATCACCAAATTTCTACTCTCCACTACAGAGGTGACCCCAGATCATGGATTTGCTCCAGTGTATACAGAATTTTTCATAAGCCTCCATTACTTTCCTTTGCTATCAACTTCACTCTACTGTTATATGTCATTAAAATAATGTCTGACTGCCACGTTCACAATGCCATCTTCCAGTACTGTTCAACTTTATAATATCACCTCACACTTTATCTCTAATTTTAACCTACCAAATGGCAGCAGTTTGGCAGCATCTTTATGGGACTGATATGTAAGAATGCAGAAGTTTCATTGAGGGTGAAGGGACAAGGTGCCTAAAATAATGATACTAATGATCTCACTAATGTATTTATTAGTCATTGTGTAGAGCAGAAATGAGAACTGATTTATATGTCATTATCTTTTCTTCTGCCAACCTGGTCCTCCTGCAAAGCAAAATGCCAGATTTGCTAAAGGAAACTAGGGCTAGTGAGCAGGAATCCTGTACAGCTCTCCCACTTTCTCTCTAGTATTTTGTGTTACAAATCAACATGGTACTCAAGAACTTGACAATCCCAAGAGGGAAACTTCAGGATAGCAAGGGTAAAGTTTCACATGTAGGATGTGGAAGACTAATAACCTCCTAAATAATGTAGGTACTTTTGAAAAATTTCACTCTAACCTCCTATTATTTTTGTATGCCAAAGCAGCCAGGCCTGCTTTATGCAGACTTGTGATCCACCTCTTTTCTTTTCCTGCACCTGGGAGTCAAGAACATTGGAATAAGTTTGTGGAAGGATAGACGTAATAGTGTCCCTGATACCTGATGTTTCTCCTATGATTTTCAGCTGATAACTATTTATGAAATTGCTTCTTACATTCTCTTCCTCTTGGAAATAAAGCTAGTAAGAACTAAAAACCACTCTAAAATATTACTCTAAATTAATTAAATAAATGTTTTTGGTTATCTTTTTAAAACTATATCTTAGTCTCAGAAGGTTAATGGTGTCATACTGAACTGAGACATAGAGTGATTGTATCAATATTAATAAGTTCAACTGAAGTGCCACTGGCTCCAATATAGTTTTGACACCATGCAGCCTGACTAATAAAATAAAAACTAATTTTAAAAATAATTTACCTCCTGGAGACCTTAAAATTGATCTTACTAATGAAAAACTAACAAGGATTTTTTTTCCTGATAGGTAAAGCAAATGAGACTGTGGAAGAATGCATATGTTCACAAAGGCAAAATGAAATATCCAATAAGCTGTTCTACCCAATTAAGAGTAATTTTGAACATTGCCCATCAGCGTTTATACACAAGGGTTTTCTACTGCAGCCCAAGCAAAACAAAACATACTTTTTTTTTTTTTTTTGTATCAAGATGGTAATTAACAATTGTACTCAACAGAACTGTTCTCTAATGACCAATGATATTGTCTAAATCCATAAAAGAAAACGGCTCTGTACTTTCTTCAGCTGGTGAGTAAGTAAGACTAATCATTCAGTGAACTCTGTAGGCGCACTCAGTACAGACCCTGAACCTCACTTTGCTTGTACAGACTACTAATTAAGCCATAGGTAGAAACATCCACCTACACAGAGGCCTTTTTAAAATTATGGCTTCATTTACTGTGTTCATGTTTTAGTCAGGGTTTGTATCACAAAAAGAATTTCAGTGAACTGAACCAGAAAATCTATCAGAAATCCTTTAAGAGACAAAAAGGCAAGATCTACTGACTTCTAAGTATTAGCAGGTTAAAGAGTTGACTTCTCCAAGAGAAGAAAACAAAGCTGACCCAGGTAACATAAAGTACATGCTATATACTGTATATGACATATGGCCACAAACATATTTTGTTTAAAATCCACAAAATCATAGTAAATGGGATAAAAGCCCAAATAGGAACCAAAGTTTCAGGGTTTGGTATTTAGAACAGCTTACATATCTGAAGTTAAATATTTAAATCTGCATTAACATGTTAGAGTCAAAATGACTTTGACTGCAGGAAGGCAAAGCTCCTTTTCCAGACAGTTTTCACACTTGAGAACAAAGTAGAAGTAATCTTACAAAGACTAAATGCCCAACTGGGCAAGATGAAGAATGGATGGGTAGTCTGTGAGATGGGCAGGAAAATGACTAACAAGTTGCACTCGGCAGGTGGTGGTCAATGGTTTTTACTCAGGCTGACAGGCTGTTACAAATGGAGTCCCCCAGGGATTGATACTGGGCCGCACACTGGTCAGCCACTTCTCTAGATGAAGGGATTGAAAGTCCCCTTACCAGGTTTGCTGATCACACCAAACCGATTGATGACTGGACACATCAGAAGCAAGGTCCATCTTGCAAAGACTGGCTGAAAGAGTGGGCTATTAAGAGTTATATGAAATTTAACAATAGCAAGTGCAAAGTCCTGTTCCTGGGATAAGCTAACCACAGACCCCAGTACAGTCTAGGACTGTGAGACTGGGAAGCAGTCTTGCTGACAGGGACCTGGAGAACAACAACTTAAACATGCATCAGCAGTGTGCTGCTGCAGGAAAAACAAACAAACAAAAAAAACCAAACCAAAACAAAAAAAACCCAAACACACCAAATCAGATCCTGGGCTGCATCTCCAGGGATATGATTTAGCACAGCTAGAGACATGATCATATCACTCTACTCAGCACTTGTCAGGCCACATCAGGAGTATTGTGTCCAGTTCTCATCTTGAAAGTCACAGACAGACTAGAGAGGGTCCATTGGAAAGCCACAAAGATAATGAAACTGTTGGAAAACCTGCCCTTTGAGGAAAGACTGAAAGAGCTAAGTCTTTTCTCCCTAGAAAAGACAATGCTCATGGGGGACCTCATCACATCATTCTAGTACTTAAAGGGCAGTTACAAAGGGGACAGAGACTCTCCCTCAATAAGGATCTACATGGAGAAGACAAGGAGCAATGGATACAAAGTACACTGGGAGAGGTTTCATCTAAGTATATGAAAGAAATTTTTGACAACGAGCACAGTCACTCATTGCAACAACTTCCCAGGCATGTGGCAGATTCCTCATCACATGAGGTTTTCCAGATGAAATTGGACAGGGTTTGGATAGTCTAATACAGGCTCCCTTTCTTATAAAATGTTGGCCCAGAGGATTTTTCAAGGTCCATTCCAACATGGAAAATTCTATGATTTTATGCACCTTTCCTGAACAGATTTGAAAATCGTTTGTCCATGTGACTTCCTGTAAGGTAGTCATTAAGGAACACATGCAAATTTGAGACATATAAAAAAAAGAGGCCATGGCTAAAAAGTTGTAGTTTAACAGTATGTCCATATATAGAGTGTCCTTGACTCTCTTTCAGTTTAGGAGTTCATAAATGGCGTATTGTTTTCTCTTTTTAAAAAACAAGACACAAGGAGAAAAAGAATTGAAAATAGAAAAGAAAGTATAGCCCAGCAATACATAGATTCAAATACCTGATTAAACCTCTCCTAGACATGAACTTGGTTCAGTGAGGTCTGTTGATAGCAACATTACTTTCTGATCTATTTATAATACATGCTAGAAAATATTATCTTCTTCTGTAAACATCAAGTTGGAATCCCAGTATTTTGTTGACCATTCTGATTCACACTTAGAAATGCTACAAACTCAAACAACATCCCTCACTGCTATGACTCATTTTTGAATTCCATGAACTCCATGTTTGGAATTGGGAGTATCACAATCTTTGCTGAGATTTACATACAATGTTACAGAACTTGTCTATTAAATGATCTGTTCTCAACCGGCTCTAACATCATCCCTTCCTATATGTCCTTAATTAATGGATATATATATAACAGATATTCCTCACAATTTAGCACATTGTTTGACTCAGAATCCCCAAAAGTAATCTTTTTTTTTCCCTCCACTAAAGAAAATCTTGGATTTTTCTGCCTTTTATTAAGCCCAAAATCTCTATAGTTTGCTATTGTTTTCAGTGCAACAAGGAAATGCGTAAGCTCATTCTGAAAATGAGGTTAATAATGCTGTAAAACTGCTCAACAGGGTCTCAATAACACTAATACTAGCTCAGTGATTTCCAGTTGAAACAATTAGTGAAACAGACAGAATAGGTGACTAAAGGTATAAATGGTTAAGTCAGAAGCAAAAAAACCAAAACCTTAAGGGCTTGCACAGTCTTCCTCCACAGGATTTTTTTCTTTCCATAACAACATTTTCCTGGATATTTTTTAATATCACTTAATATACTTATTGGGAAAAAAAAAAAAAAAAAAAAGCACTATTTTCTTATCAGTGACTTCACAGTTGACATTTGTTTATCCTGAAGATAATAATCTCTTCTGGCTCTTCATCACAAGTACTAGTGAGTAAGTAGGAGGTGTTTATTTTTAACAAACATGTAGTTTCTGTGATCTGAAAAAATTTTTCTGCCCATATAACACCAGATCTAAACGAGACAGGAAGAAGACCGGATACGACCTGGGCATTTCATTATCCTGAGGAACTGCAAAAGTTAAGGGACTGTCCATATTAAACTATATTCAGTGTTGGAATTATCAGACTGATCCATATCCAATAATTGTTGTAAGAGTATTTTGATACCTTTCAGAGACAGTTTTGTACACAAGTTGAGCTGGTATATGACTATATCAAACAATACAAAAAAAGCAAGGTTACCTCACATCATACCCTGATGGAGACGGCTTATAAGTCTGAACTATGCTCATGAAAATAGTTCTGAGTTTGTTCAGTTCAGACCAATGGTCTGAATCTGAGCTATTAGATTTCAGGTGAGTTTCAGACAAGGAAGCTATTGGTTATTGAGGAGTCAGATATTCCTTTCTTTCTTTTTATTTACTTCTCTTTCTATCTCTGTCCCTCTTTTTCTTGCTCTCTCTCTTTCCTCCTCCCTTCCTTTCTTCCTTCCATTCTTCCTCTCTTTTCATGTCTTTCTATTTTCCTTTCCAGTCTTTTGTGGTTCTTTTTTCTGTTTGTTTTGTTTTTTTTTTTTTTAATTTATTTTTTTTACTTCCTTGTCTCTTTTTCTCTCTTTTCATCAGTTACGTAATAAATTCCAGATTTACAGTAATTAAGGACCTAAGGACACTTCACAATGAAAGATTTAGTGAACCTGTTAGCTTTATGTGAAATGTGATTTCATCAATAACTTGCTTTGATTGGTAAGTGAATAATCCGTATGACTTGTTATGAATAAAACTAGACACACCACCAATCTATAAATGTGTACGTATACATACATAAACTTCACACAAATGTATAGGAAAGCTATCTATACTGGAAAAACATGTTTGAGTCTGATCAGGTTTGTTAATGGATAAATGAGGCAGAGATATATGAGGAAGAGAAATTACCATGCTACATATAACAGTTGGAAGGGACTGAAGTAATAGTCTGAAAATACTAAGAATGGAGATGAGAAATATTTAATTGAACGGTTTCAGCAGAGCTCTGCTTATCTATCATACATACTCAAGAAATAAAACAAGTACAGTGACCTTAGTCTCTATTTCAGATCAGAATATGCATGTCTTAACAGAAAGTGTGTAACATTTTCAACAATGATGATTGAATATTCCACCAGCTTTTGTCAAAATAACCCTTGTGAAAACAACAAGAAACTATTTTAATAGTTTACATTAATTACTCTGGACTGGACATATTCCAAGAGATTTTCCATGTTGGCCAATAGATAATGGTTCCTTTGTTTTTCAAAAAACAAAACACAAAAGCCCGCACAGTGAAAAAAAATCCTCAACATCCAATCCACCTATAAAATATTGGAAAGGGCAGCTAAATCTCACTCAGTGGCCAAATGAGTGAACATTTAATGAAAAGCCTCCAGGTGTTCCAAGCATATGACTTACTTACACATACAGTGATCAGTCATCGAGGAAATGTCACCTAAGCTGAAGGACATTAGCAGGCAAATGCAGTCTGAAGGCCTTGTACATGTCCAATGTACCCAGCAGCCTTTGGTCTAACTTGATACAGCACTAGGAGAAAATCCTGCAAATGTATTTTACCATCAATCAACATATCTCACACTTCGGTAACAGACAGTGCATGAAAGTAGTATGTCTACCTCTATAAAATATACAAGATCTTCTTGGATTAGCTTGCTTATATCATGACTGTACTCCTGAAATATCTTCATTGAGATGAGTCTTCATGGGGTGACCTTATTCTTTAAAATTATGAACCCCTTTCACAGTGTATCCTGCAGCATTAATGCTTATATTCTTATAGGAAGTCCTTTGAACTACCAGCAAGGCTTTTGTTAATAATTTTTTTAAACAGTTGTAATCTCTCTCTTTTTAATTGTTGCTGGAACTACTGATAATATATACCTATCTAGTAAAGTCATTTGTATGAGGTGTCATATTTGTCCTGGATAATGGTGATGTGAAAAGGGATAAAAGCTTGTTAATATCATTGCATTTCCATTAGGATCTGTTCTTTTCATACTGTTTTATAATGTTTTTAATTTAAGCCACCCAAAAAAGAATTCTTTTGGTGCAGTGCATAGATTTGGCACTGCACACTCCTGTTTCCAAAAACATCTGGGAAGTCAGTCAAGCCGAGGTTACGCATACATGCACTTTAATTTTTTTGGTTATACAAACAAAATGAAAATTCTCTTTCCTACTTCTTGTTTGCAGTGTGGATATGGAAAGATTAGAATATTCAAAACCAGACTAATCCTCTTATGCTTATATTTAGTGCTGCATTAACTGCTGTTCATGATCATTTTGGGAGTACTCTGCAGTGTTACTTTTCTAGTTTTACAGATAAACGCTGAATCTGACCAAGTGCTCACTGACCACTCCATTTGACTTTGTATTATTCTTGTTTTGACACTTACAATAACTTGACTGGCTTAAATGACCTTCAACACCTTCAGGAAAACAACATCCATCCCCCTCCATGCCCTCCTCACCCACATTTTTTCTAGCAGCAAAGCTGATTCCAGACTAGAAAAAGCCAACTCCTTCAGTGCAGGATTCACCCACATGTGCTGAATATGTTTCTGTCTCACCCCATGATTTCAGGTGAGAGGAGAAGGAAGTACTCATTCTCCAGTACCATCAAAATCTAACTCCTCCTGAAATAAAGATTTTCGAATAAGAAGTTCAAATATTTGAAAGTTAAAAACCTATCATATTTTCCTAAAGTTTCCCTTCAAAGTTGAAAGTTGACTGTGATCAACTGTGTTATTTGTCAGCAAATATGAAAATACATTCAATTTATCTATCTAGTGCTTTCCCTTTGACAGTCATAGTGGGTATCTTAGCTGCTTATAAACTAAGTCTGAGAATGACAAAGAAGATTTAAACCAACTTTTTCATAAGAGCTATGGGAACTTTGTTTCTTTTTGCCAGCTGTTCAAGAAGTCACTATGCTACAGGAAAACCAAGCATGATAGTGAATTTAGAATATTTTGTTACAGTCTGCTTTATACCTTCATAGAAAAAAACAGTTTTCTTATAAACTGTTCCAAACAACCATACTATAAAACCTACCTTTAACTTGTTTAAATCTTGTATACTATTGCTGACATCTTATGATCACATTTTCTTAAAAAAAGAATAAATTCTAAATTTATAAATATTATAGTCTTACAGGTCACATTGTCTCATGATTATTTAAAGTCAGTTGAAAGCCCACTGGCTTCCTCAGTGGCTGAATTGTCATCCTCCTATACATTTGAATCTGAGGATGTCACAGAATCTTTTGAAGCAGCATAATCACTGTCAGAGTCTGAAAAATTATCATGCAGGCCACAATTCTGCTTAGCAAAGTGCTCAGCTTTTCCCTCATTAACATTCCAGATAAGGAAACACCTTCGCTTCTGATTTGCTTAAACCAGACCAGCAAGCAGTGCACTAAACTCTTCAAAGGCAGCTGCCCTTAACCTTTTACATTTCAGCGTTTTGCTTTTATCATTCTTTTAAACTACCCTTAAAAGTTCCTGCTTACTCCATTGCCAGTCCTAGAGTGTTTGCTGGCCAGTCCCAGGGTAGTTTTGATATGTAACACTTCAGCCAGAATGTGTTTCACCCTTCACAACTATCAGCTTTTCCAATAAATCTACAGTTCTTTTCAGAATATGTGTGCACACAGGAACACACACATGCACACTCAGGTGCACACACACCACAGTGCTGTAACTCACCTCAGGAGATAACCCAGCCCCACTCTTGCTCAGAGCAGGGTCACCTACAGCAGGTTGCTCAGGGAGGGTCATGTCCACGTGGGTATGAATATGTCCAAGGACGGAGCTTATACAGCTTTTCTGGAAAACCTGTACCAGAGTTTGACACTAACATCACAGGGAAGACATTTTCTTATGTTTAACTGGAATTCCTTTTTTTTTCCATTTGTGCCAATTGCTTCTCATTACGTCACAAGACACCACTGAGAAAAGTCCAGTTCTCCCAATCAGATATTTATAAACATGGATAAAATCACGCTGAGCCCATTCTTCTCTAGACTAACACTCCCAGTGCTCTCAGGAACATGGTGTATATACTGAGGTATATAGATAAAATTCCTGGATATATAAAGTCAGTGGTGGTACAAGTAAGCAATAACAATGTTATGTGGACATACCTCAAGTTGCCAAGGATGTTCTAGATAGCAAGGAAGTGGATCATAATGCAGTTCTTTCCATTCTTCTTTCCAGAAAATTCAAGCTGGGACACATTACTTCCTACAGTCAATCACATATGTTGACTTGGTGGATGAAAAGCTGGACATGAGCCGGCAGTGTGACCTGACAGCCCAGAAAGCCAACCGTATCCTGGGTTCTATCAGGAGAAACATGGCCAACAGGTTGAGGGAGGGGATTCTCCCAGTCTGCTCTTGTGAGACCACACCTGGTGTACTACATCCAGCTCTGGAGCCCTCAACATAAGAAGGATATCGAGCAGTTGGAGCAAGTCCAGAGGAGGCCATGAAGATGCCCAGAGGGCTGGAGCACCTCTGCTATGGGGACAGGTTGAAAGAATTTGGCTTGTTCAGCCTGAAGAAGAGAAGGTTCTGGGGAGACCTTACTGCAGCCTTCCAGTACCTGAAGGGGGCCTACAAGGAAGCTGGGGCAGGGGGGGGAGAGGGGGTGTGTGTCTTTTCACAGGGGCTTGTAGTGACAGGACAAGGGGTAACGGGTTGAAATTGAAAGTGAGGAAATTTAGGTTAGATATCAGGAAGGAATTCTACATGGAGAGGTTAGTGAAACACTCAACAGGTTGCCCAGAGAAGCTGTGGATGCCCCATCCCTGGCTGCCTTCAAGGCTGGGCTGGATGAGGCTTTGAGGAACCTGGTCTAGTGGAAGGTGACCCTGCCCATGGCAGGGGGGTTGGAACTACAGGATCTTTAAGGTCTCTTCCAACCCAAACTATTCTATGAGTCTCTGATTCTATTAATTGAAAGAGCCATCTCTTCTCACTTCACTGTATTTAATACACCTCTAAAAGTACATATAATATAGCGTTGATTATGGAGGTTATTGCATTTCCCAGCCAAAAAAATATCACTTTCCAACTGTAATGAACATCACAATGTTTCACAGCTGACTACATATTTTTCAGCTCCAACATATGGCTACCAGTGCAAGGGCAATATTTTACTCTCCCTCACTTTTCGTGAAAGCTAAGTCCTACTGCTTCATCACATCTACCATGCCTGTAGAACTAGTGGTAGATCTGAGTTCTTTTTTATCACAAGCATGACCTAAGGGAGCTGCTATACTGCAAGAAAGAGAGAGAAGTTTTTTGTTTGTGTTTTTTTTTCCTTCCTTTTTTTTTCTTTTTTTTTTTTCTTTTAAGTCAACAATATTTCTGGGGTTAATAAATGGAATTGAGGTAGAAAGGGCTCAGATTTATTTTAGGGTAACTAAAATATATAATGTAGTTCTATACATGCAGAAATGAATGAAACTTCACTTCCTAGATTGTGGACAGACTCTCTGATTTTTAATAGTAAGTCAGAGCTGATTGAATTTTTTTCTTTAAGTTAGATTATCTAATAACTTCTCTGCCTTACGGGGCTATTCTGTTTCATAATCAAGCTTAAGTGCATGCTACTGCCTTAATCAAGCAAATATTTCTCATTCACTTGTTTTCAGCAACTTTACTCTGAAACCTTCCAATCCTTCGGTGGTTTTCAATGACATTTGTCAAAGGGTTCAAAAAAAGGAAGAAAAGGAGGCTACAAAATTACTATTTAGGGGAAGAAAACCCAAACCAAAACCAAAAACAAAAACAAAAACAAAAAAACCCAGCTTATTGCACCACAGATTTTGCCCAAGAAAACTGGGCTGAGAAATGACACATCTCTGTTCAGTCTCCTAGGTTTAATTCAAGGGATAAAGACAAGTACACATTATAATGTTATACACAAAGTCATAGCATTACTTGAGTGACAAGGGGCAGAGTTTTCTTCTCTTTTCCATATTCTTACTTTAGTACTTGTATCAGTTTCTGAAGGAAGAAAGGAAGAACATAGCAGGCTCTAGCCCCTGCCTTACTGCTGTATCACTGTGAAGGGCTTTTCATGCTTATGCAATCCAAAGAAACAATGCATAGGCTCAACTCATCCATCTTTATTCACATATACAGAACCAGAGGGCATTAGAAGTAGACAGCTTCTGATGCAGGTCTGATTTTTGGGTATGCACTAAATGGCAATGTGAACCTGATTTTTGCGTTTGATTGTGTTCATTACATGATCATCCTCAGAGAAACATCGGCTGAGCTCACAATAAACACTTGGACCCAGTGCCTTTGGACTTCCAACATTGCTTCTCAGTGTTTGCTTCTATGAAGAGCCAATTCTGTTCTGCAGATGGACCATAGTTATGATTGGTTATCCATCCTTTGCAACCGTGCCTTTCAGCTCCTGCCTATTTTGAGTTTTCAGTATCATCTAAGTATTCTGAAATCTATGAATATTGCACATAAGCAGACTCTACTCTTTGAGTAGGATCAAACTCTGTATCTCCTGCACTGGAGATCCTTTTACTGATATTTATCTTATCTCTGCTACTTCTAGTGTTAGAATTCCTATTTTAAAAGTAGGAATATCTATTTTCAAATTTCTGTGAAGCTCTGGTGGTTTCACTGTCCTATATTACTGACACTACAACTTCAAAACTGTTCAGAGACACAATTAAGTTCTGTAGTGAAGAAGAAGAAAAAAAGCCATCACAAGCACTCACAAAAGAGATACCATATATTTCTATCTTATTTCTAGTCAGAATTTAAACAGACGTAGAGTCAAAAACATCCACACAAGAAATGACAATCCAGAGCCAGAATAACTTTCCAACACATATTAGTAATAAAAGTTTTAAAGATATTCCAGGTTTCTACCAGACTCCATGCCTCCATACCTCCCAACCTGCAAGACTTGCCTTAAAACTGCAGGACACATGAATTTTTGAAAAGTTTAAACAGGAAGATACTTTTAAAGGTAATTTTAATGTCCAAGGCTTCAGAGTAGGTCCTTATGGTTTTGTTCATATCACCAAAAATCAGTATCAGAGCAGGTCGACTGAATCTTTTAGATTGAGTTTTCAGAACACAATTCATTAGGTCAAGGAAACATGCAGATTGCTCTTAGTTATACAAGGTCCACTGATTTGATTTTCATGTATAGAAAGAAACAAATCTAAGGAAAAATGTCCGCGGTGTCCTCTATAACTCTTTTTTCTTATGGTATTGTTCATAATCATTGCTGCATGAACTCCATGTTGAGACCTGTCTAACTTTTTACATTAAGGGATAAAGCTCCAATTATAATGTTGAGTTTAAGAGAGAGTTTGATTTACCAGTGTTAAAGTTGCTGTGACTGTGTGACCTAGAAATAACCATGATTATAAAATAGAATTCTCTGTAAACTTAAGGATAAATATAAGCAGTGCTTGATTGTCAAAGTGTGCTTTAAAAGACTTTGAACTCAACACCATACTATACTAGAAAATACAGAATTTGAAAGACCAATGGAACTGGGTGGGTTGTGGACCTGAACTAATGCCAGCTGAAGTCAATAAAATGGTTTCCATTCACATAAAAAGAATTACTATCAACACTAAAATGTGAATTTACATGCCATAGCATTATTAATGATTGAAAAGCTTTATTTCCCTACTAATGCTTGGTAAACTGCAATTTTTCTTGCTAGGACATGTAGGAGTTTGTTACAACAAAGACTATTGCAAAGACAAGAGCAAGTTGAGGGTGGAGAGATTTCTATGTAAAGGTGCTAACTGCAGAGCTGTTAAACAGTTTGCAGAAGGAATAGTGTCTCTGGCATCTCAAAGAGAAGAATATTTGTAAGCACTGAGAAATATTATACATTTAATTAATTAGAAAAAAAATTACAAAAAGAAATTCAATAGCCCAAGGAATCTTCCACATATGTGATCCAAGCAAAATGGTTGGCAAATACAATAAAAAAGTTGCATGATAAGCTTATCATTAAAATTTTGCTAGACTAGGAGGGAACAACAGACATCTAGACCTGAAATAGAACAAATTGAAGTGTAACAACTCAATAACTGCCAGATTTAAACTACTGACCTAGATCCTTCTTCTTGCCTTTCTTGAAAATAAGAGCAATATTTGATTTTTGCCATTTCTCAGAAACCTTCCCAGTTTCACAAAGATGTTTGGACCTGCTCCAACAATTGTGTGTGCATCCCATAAGGACACACAGACTTGTGTGCAATTAGTTTATTTTAGTGATCACTAGTCTAAACCTTCTCCAACTGAGGAAATGTTTCCATGATCCCAAACTACCCCAGTGATTTCAGGAGCCTGGGAATTGTTGGATGTTGGTTTTACTAATAAAGACTGAGGTGAAGAAGGCACTGAATACCTCAGATTTTTATCCATCCTCTATGTCCCATTCAGCAGTGGCCCACATGTTCCCTGGGGAAGACCATTTACAGATGTTGTACCTGTAGAAAATTTTATTTTATTGTTGTCCTTTATGTCCCTCACCAGATTTTACTCCAGATGAGCCTTGTCTCTTCTAACCCCACACCCACACACTCAAATAGTCTGTCTGGATTCCTCCAAAGTCACCTCTCTTCCTTTATATGTTTTCTTGGGAGCTCATTGTCTAACCATGCATGCTTCTGTCATCTTTCCTTGATTTTCTGTATATGGGGGTGAGTCATTCCTGGGCTTGGAGTAGGTGAGCTTCGAAAAATCAATGAGCTCTCCTTGACTCCTATCCACAATCTTTTTCCATGGGGTTCTTCCAAGCCAGTCCTGGAAGAACCCAAAGACTGCTCTCCTGAATCTCAGGGCTGTGGTATTTCTTTTTGCCTTGCTTCCTTCTCTCAGAATCCTGAATTCCATGATCTCACAGTCTCTGCAGTCAAGGCTGCCTTTGACCTTCAGAACCCCAGTGAGTCATTCCTTGTTTGTGAGTACAATGCCCAGCAGAGCACCTCTTCTTGTTGGGTCCTCTATCTTTTGGATCAGGAAGCTGTCATTGATGCTCTCCAGGAACCTCCTGGAGTGCTTATTTTATTGTGTGCTGTTTCTCCAGCTGATATCCGGGTAATTGAAGTCACTCATGAGAAGCATGGCCTGTGAATGTGAAAGCACTTCTAACCTCATCTACTTGTTCTTCCTGATCAGGTGGCCTACAGCAGTCATCCACTATGTCACCCATATTAGTCTTTAATCCTTACCCATAAGCTCTCAGCAGGCTCATTATCTATCTCCAGGCAGAGCTCCTAACTAACTGCTCTTTCACATAAAGAGTTTCTGCCCTGTCCTTCCTAAGGAGTTTAATCTCTCTACTGCAGCACTCCCATCATGCAGGATGTTCCACCACACTTCTGTGATCCCAACAGGATCATAGCCCTGCAAATAAACACAGACGTCTAATTTCTCATGTTTATTCTCCATGCTGCATACATAGCTGTACAGGCCCTTCAGAGAGGCACTCTGACATGCCGGTTTCCTGGAAAAGTGCTGGAGACTTTTTTTTCCATAATTGTACTTTGTAGTCACTTCCTTGCTAACATGCAAATGCTTGAGGTGACTCTATTTAAGACCTATTTTGTTGACTTTGTATTCTTTTTTGTTCATCTCACCCCAGGCCTTTTGCTTCTCAACCCTATTTCTCACTCCCTCACAGGTTTTAGTTTTATACCCCACCAGTGTCAATCTTAATTTTAAGCCTTTCTTACTAGTTCAGCCTTACCAGCAAAGCTACCTTCTCCCTGCTTAGTGAAATGGATCTCATCTCTCGAAAGTGGATGTTAATCCTTGAACAGGCTCCCATGGTCATAGAAAGCAAAATTCCTTTGCTAACACCAGCTCTGCAACCA
Source organism: Rhynochetos jubatus (assembly GCA_027574665.1). Lineage (NCBI taxonomy): Eukaryota > Metazoa > Chordata > Aves > Eurypygiformes > Rhynochetidae > Rhynochetos > Rhynochetos jubatus. The sequence continues at coordinate 44,305,126 of CM050690.1, read as the reverse complement.
GTTGCTGATACACGGTACTAATGTCCTTCTCTTTACACCCTTTCTTCTCACCAGCAGGACTGAAGAAAACACTACCTTGGTCCCCATTCCCCTAAGTACCACCACCAGAGCCCTGTAATAATTTTTGAGATACTCCAGGTTGCCCTTGGCAATCATAGATGCCCACATGGAAGAACAGCTTGCTAGAAGTCAAGGCCTCCTGTATTTCTCTTCTGACAGCAGCAGGTGCCCTGAAGTTCCTTGAAGGGTCCCCAGAAATGCCCCAAGAGTCTCCAATGACTTTCCCAGTCAATTTGGAAGATTCTGAAGCACAATTAATTAAATGTTACATAAACCACTATGTCTGTTGGCTGCTTCTGTTAGCAGTGTGGGGAGGGAAGAAGCAAAATGAAACCATTCTCTGATTAATAGCCTTTTGATACTTCTGATGTGCCCTGTATCCTACTGTGATCTTCCCATGCCTTTCCCTCTCACCTCACAACACTCTTCTGCTCGTTTACCCCAGAGGTGAGTGGGTACACAAAGGGTGCTCCTCATCTATTCTTCGCGGGATGCCCTCCTCTAGAGGCACCCCACTCACTCTTCTCCACTAGCAGGTCAACTGGAACTAATTTCACAAAATCTAAGTACAATTCTAGTGTATGCTAGAAAATCCTACTCACTGCTAGCCCAAAAGAGAGACCTTTGTACACAGAAGCTTATTGTCACAGTTTTAATTAAAGTATATGGATTTCTGCATGTTACAAACTGCTTTAGGATTTCAGATCAGGAACATCTTTCCTATTTTCCGATGTATCAAGGGGATTTTCTGCCTCTCACTGCTAACCAGCTCTCTCATTTCTGACTGACTATACTGCATCCATAACAGACAGCACGTTTATGGGAATTAAAAAAAAAAAAAAAAAAGGTGAAAAAAGCATGCATTTAGTAACCTTCTACCACTGTCAGAGGTGCATGATGCCACATGCATCCTTGCTGTCACAGAAACTTTTCTTGGTCCTGAAAAACCTGGTTCTCATGCTGAATTTCCCCAAGCAAGACCATTGTGCTGATCCATGTGTGCTCTCTCTACTTTGAGACCACTCAGAAATTACAGTCATACTCTGCCATTTTCTCTTCCCCTCTTTGTTTCCGACTACACGCCCATTTACCTCTAACTAATTGAGTAACACACTTTATAAGTGTTAAAATGGAGGACTAGTTAACCTGCTTGGTGAGGCAATTGTTGTGGTAAAACAGATGATATCATTGCTATGTTTACCCAGCCCACTAACAACCCTGATTCAGTCAGGAATGAAACAACTATCCTACCTTCCACAAACAGCTATGGAAAAACTTAGTGACTAGTCTACTTATTGACTTGTATCCTATTTACTGAGTCATATATGCTTATATCAACCTGTATGTTAATTAAATATACTGAAATTTTCTGACTGGCACAGAGGCATGGTCTATATGCTGTCTCTAACTGGGGTGAGATATTTTGAGACAATGATGGCCAATGAGTATCAAACTCCTTATATCCAAAATCTCATTCAATCTTCCCTCTCAAGCCTGTCTTATAAAGACACTGTAACAGTTCCTAGGTCAAGGTTTTTCATAAATACTACCTTCCTTTATTATATGAGAAAACTGATCTTACGGTAGTTGTTCATGCTATTCCCCCAAATCCCATCAATTTAATTATGGTTGCCAGCATCCTTTTTTACACTGAATGAGATCCAACCTGTTGATGACATTGGCTTATTTTGTACTACATGCTGCTGCACAACATTTGCTATAACATCATCTTTTGTAATCAGGTCAAGTAACTGTAGAAAATTTCCTTTATTGACTGATTCTATGGACTCATCACGGCCTCTCAGTGCTAATTCTTTCTCTCCTGGCACAAAAGATAATTACTTCTATTACTGTCCTAAAATAACATATTTAATTGACAGTCATTTTCTGAAGATGCCTATTAGTTCAATGACACCTCAGTTTCTGTGTGACAGGGATTGAGTGTATAATTTATTTATCCTTGAAAACGCAGTCCGGTACTAAAATCTGAAGCACGATTTTCTACTCTGTTTTTCAGGGTTCTTTAAGAGAGACTAAAGAACGCTAAATAATTTTGCCACTGTAGAGGAGATGGGAGGACAAAGCTACTCACACTGAATCATTCTATGATTCTACAGTTGTAAATACCATAAAAGTTATAGATGACTTTGTCAGTGGTTACACAAGGGCAGGGAAATTTGAAATTCTGCATAACATAATATGTCAAAAGTAGGAGTAGGTAAGCTTCCCAGCAGGTGGCCCAATTTATGCACAGACAGTACCTCTCTCTCACAAGTTCACAGTTACTGAATTTTAATAATTACTATAAGGAAACTATTTAGATTTAGTTGAAACCTTTGCATTGTGTTGTCTTGGAGAATCTGCCTGCAAGAAACAAACAAACAAACAAACAAACACACCACTGTAAGAGTTATAGAGTGTGGATAATTTCAATCATTCCTCCAATATTTCTGTGGATACTTAGAATAAACTGGACACATAATTTCTTCTACATTCCTTCAAGAAGTCCAAGATTTAGAGAAAATTTTCAAGATAATACTTCTACAGCATATCTGCAGAGACATAAACATTTTTACAGCTTTTTTGACCCAGAGACAAGGAATGAAGAACAAGAAGTCAGAAGCACCTTATGCCTAAACCCTGACAGTCTTTCACATGACACCTGCCCTTGGTTATCTACATTGAAAATACAAGTTGTTGTAAGCATCCAAAAGTTTGGGTATCAGGAATCTCTATTTTTAAAATAAGTACCATTAAAGACTGCTCTGATGAAAGAAACCCCAACAGTGAAAATTATATGAAACTGTCTACTTCATAGAAAAAAGCTGCCACTAGAAAATGTAATTTCTTCTTATGAATGAATTATTTTGTAATGGAAGATACCTTTCTGTATTCTCCTTCCTTCAGTTTATGACAAAGCACTGGACCAGACACATTAGTTGTAGAGTGAGTATTCCAAGCCTACGTCCATATGCTAAACTTCATGATGCTGCTTATGTCTCATAGTGTTTTAAATAACTTCAGTTATATAGCAGTGATGATTTCCATTCTAGTTGTAGAACTATGACTTTTGGGAGTTTTTTCCACTTATAAGCACAAATGGCACTTTTTCAACCTAATTTGTCAGCTTTCATAACTTTAATTCAACATTTTAATGTAGATGACTCATTTTCCTTGTTCCTTGTTGTTTGTAGTACAGATAAACCATAACTAAAAAGTTAATTGATAAGATGTTATGATAGGCAAGACTTCCTTTGACACAGTCATATTTTCATGGTCTTGATATAGAAAGAAATGCCTCCAGGAAAAAAAAAAAAAATTAGATGGTGTGATATAATTTTCCCTTAACCTGTTTTTGGAAGGTACAGTTAATTAAAATTTATTCCAGACCCTGAAACTGGAAAGTACTTGATACTGGTAAATTACATTAAAAAATAGTGCTGCAGTCTGGGAATGGTAATGATGAATATCTTTTTTTTTCCCTTACAACTGGAACTGCAGGGAATGCTGACATTGGCAGACTAACAACCACATGTGAAGTTTGGCCATGTCTTCAGGTCTCAACCGGTGACCCAGAGGTCATAGAAAAGCTGTAAGCAGTATTCCTAACTTTGTGAGACCTCTGCCCTTCTTTTTAGGTGAAAGCCCATGGGGAATGCACAGAAGCTCATATTATAAGGGATTGCTAGTACATCTTTGCAAGGTCAGCTGGAAACATACTTATAGCAGTCTGTGGAAAGCTTATTAACAAGACCAAAAAAAAAAAAAAAAAAGTTGCCACATTAACGCTTCTTAATAAAATAGTGATCGGCCAACCCTCTTATTTGACAACCTTTGTGTCCTTGGGTTCCAGAAGTGCTGCCTGTACAGCAGCTGGTAATCCTCCAGCAGCAATAAAATAGTACTGGAAGAGAAATGTTCTTCCTTCCTATAACAGGTCATTGATACTTTCTATCAAATCTGCTATAAAATGACTAACGTGAATAGAATAACTAGTAATAAAAAGTATCTTCTGAACAATTTCTGAAGTTGTTGCTGATGAACTGGTCCTTTTCTACAGTCATTTAAACATGTAGTGTCTCAGCAGACTAAAGCTTGTTAACTCCTTTGATATTTTTGTGAAAGGAGAAATCATACAAGACAGAATGTCATCATGCTCCAATTATACCCATTCCTAAGTGTTATTTTATGCTACTACAGGCAGGCATGTGTTTGTCTCCTCAGTTGCCACAACTGATATGTGCATGGGAGACAGAAGGCTGTGCTCCAGTCGATCAAGGAGGAAGGAGGATGCTACAAAAGGGGAGTTATTCAGAAAATCTTGGACAGCAGTGAGCTGGTCCCTCAATTGAAGAGGCTTCAGAAGTATTTCCAGTTTGCTTTCTAACCTCTGTTGTTCTTAATGGCTCATGAAACACAATGTTACTTCACATGTTCTTCCTGTATTTCACCTTCTTTGTGCATAGAGATTGTGATCATTTTGTTCAGACAGAGACATTGTCTTGAACATTTGTGTCACTGTAGTGTGCGTCAGTCTTGCCTTCCCTGCCTCAGTATGTTCTGCCTGAAATGTAAAGCTCAAGAAAATGCTACTGTTCATCTCACAAAAAGAATAAACCTATAGACTGCCACTACAATTCCTGTTATGTTCTTGCCTAGTTTTCCATCAATTACGTAACTTGCATTTAAGATACGCCAATTTGGATACATACAAATGAGGATTCTGGAACTTCTAAGACAAGCTGGAGAGAAATCAGATAAGTTGCAGCCCAAGTAATGGTGAACAGCTGACACACTAAAGTTTTCAGAGAGCATACACATATAAGGAAATAAATACATCAACTGAAGTCTGTCCTGGAAGTCTGCTTAATTCTTGAGCATATATGCGTGTTCATCCAACACAAGCCAGTCTTGTATCAGGAGAACACAACAGGTTAAAGAAGTGTAGTTCTCTCTGTTGTTGAAACAGTAGCAGGTTAGGACAACAGCTGACAGCACAAAAAGTAGAAGTAAGGCACTCAGTGGCTGTTGATTGTTGAACTGCCAATGTGTGCTGCCTGTGAGAACTTATATGACTTCTGATTACACTGATTAGAGATGATTTCCTAAAGAAAAGCTGTTTCCCATCACTAGCACCGTAATGAATCATGCCCAGTGTTTATCTCTGTTTCTCTGGCAGTTTAAGTCCACAACTTTGAAACACTCCTACTGTGCTAACACTTCAAATATTACAGAAAATGATGTTCAAATTTTCCAGTGAAAGTAAAAGAGGTAACATATTCAAAACTGTATGAAGCTAACTGCTGTAAAGGATAGAAGTTCCTGAGGCACCCTAATAAACGTTTCTTTAGAGTATTAAATGCATACAGTGAAGGATGGATGACATAATTATCAGCATGATGGCAGCTTTGGAAGTAACATGCAATATTATAGAGGATTAAAATAATGTGAGTAGCATTTCTCGTGTCTCATATTTGGTTTGAGCTCTTAACCCACTAGAGAAATGATCTCTAGAAATCTACAGCATTAACGGATACTAAGAATATCTGGGTAACTAATGAGATTAAGAAGGCTATCCAGGTAACATTTTGCTTATTTTTAACAATCTGACAATAGCTTTTTTAAGTGGGAGACTGAATGAAAGTAATTTTTTAAATTATAATTTATTAAAAGTTATATATTTAAAAAAATAGAAATAATTTACTATTATTTAGTCTCCATCTTTCAGTCTCTTGGATATTTGATCAGTGAATGAAAGCTTTTTAGTATTTCTGAAGTTTAACATAGCCCTGGAAATCAGTATATTGGGACATGTTAGTTCAAGAAGTGCTATCTTCAGCCAGAAGTATCCATTCTGATATTCCAACAGCTGGTGACAGGCCATCAGGAGATGAAGGCTTAGAATACTTTACACTACCTTGGTTTAGATTATTTTTTCCATTTGTTTAGCAAATTAAGTCCTATATGTTTGAAAAGTTTTGTTTATTATTTCTAGTGATCCATTTAGAATCACAGCATCATAGAATAATGAAAGTGGGGGGGATTTCCATCATTAAGTCATTATTAGATTAATAAAATGTGATTCTGCAACTTTGATTGTAACCACTTTTATTTTGAGTGATAATGCAAACTGGGATGCAGAGATGGCCCTTTCCTCCCAACCTCATTGGTAAAAACCACAATGTATATAATTACATTTATGTGTTGCGTATTCTGCGAGAATGTTGCACAACCTGCTTTTTTCTTCCTCAGTGATACCTCAAATAAGATTCATGGGTATCTATTTTTCCCTGCTTCTGGAAACAAATGAAGCATGAAACCTTCCCAGACCCAAATTACAAAGTTAAAATCAGTTATATCAAAATAGCAAGACTTATGAAAATGAAGTTAATAATCTTTTATGTATACTCATGATAGACAGGTCTTTCACAATAAGCAGGTTTAATTTCTGAAACAGAGGTCAAAGTTCTTCCTTAGGTAACTAATGCTTAGGTAAATGTCTGATCAGCAAACACTTCAAACAGTGACTTTTCAAATTACTTGGTGGAAAAAATAGTATCAATAACATATACCCTCACTGTGGACGTCAGATTACCTTGTTAAAGATCACTCCAGGTATAATGCTTTCTGGTTAATTATTAGCTGGGGTACAAATATATAAGCCAATGCAAACATAGTTGTTCTGATTAAAAAAGTAGACTTGCAGTGCAGGTAAATAGTAACATAATCCTTAAATTGTAATGTTAGCATAGTTGACCCCACAGGAAGTGATAGACAGCCCTTTTTCAAATAAATTCTCAGTACAGGTGTCACATTAGTACTACGGAACACAGAGTTGTTATTATTATTGATAATTCATATTGTATAGCTTCACAATTGTAAGCCTGTATTCTAGTATAAAGTCTGTGTAATGTGAAATGGGACCCTGCCAGACCCATTACTCCTATTTATTGAGTAGCAGACTAGTTATAAGAACAAAACAATCAATATTAATGGCTGGTACACAAGTTCAGACTGACCCTGGACAATTCTTATTAAAGCAATGGGTTTTCCCCTTTCGTTTTCCTTTTTTTTTTTTTTTTCCCCCAAGCAAGATTAATTTCTTTCTGCAGCAACACTGTTCTGTGTAATAACATCCACATGAGATACACTTGCCTCGGAAAAAGTGTCTGTGGGCCTTTAATTCAAATGTAAAGTACTCAGCCCTGGGTGTCTGCATTGTCGTGATAATTTCATTCAGATATCACATTCTTTATTTTCTTCTGCCCTAGACTTTGTGCTAATTAGGGACATACATGTAATTGATTTTGAGTTTTGTGTGTCAAACTGAGAAAGAAAATCAAAGTAAAATCTACTGACTTTTCTTTTTTTACCACACGAAAATTGAAGAAAAATCCTAAGAATTCACTGTTGATAGAAATGAATTCACAGTCTGCTGATCCATTCTGCTGAAAGCTCAGACCTTCTTTTACAGTCAAGAAGAATTCTTGAGAGAGCGAAGGCTTTTAAATGGACATATAGGAAATAATTTTCATCTGAATAAAAATATCCTTCTAAAGAAAAAAAATAGGAACTAGACATTAAACATGTAACATTTCTGCCTAGTTTTTTGTTCTTACAGGCAAAGAAAAACAAATTTTTGCATGACTTATAAGCAAAATTATTGTAGGATGTTTTTACTGATGCACAACTTTGCATTTATAAGCGGCTTCTTTCTTTTTAAATGGAAAACATACTAAAGGAATCACAGCTACTCATCCAGTTCCTCATGCATGTTGTTGGTTTGTGGGGGTTTTGGGAGTCCATTTTCAAATCAACAAACAACTTAGAAGAATAACGTATTACATATGAGAATATTATTGGTGTTTACAAAACTGATTGAAAAACAATAGCTCTAGAGTAAAGCTGGAAGATGTATTTTGATGAGTAATTTTCTGTCACTCCTAAAGGTCTTTTTCTGAAGTGTTTCTTATTATAATTCTTCAGAGAAATTTTCTATGCAGCTAGATGTGTTTATTCATGTTTTGCTCAGCTCTGTGGCGTTCTTTCTATTAATCCTCCAAGAGTCAAATTATTTTATGCTGAGTTTGACCCATCAGATTCCAGCTCATGAAGCAGCTTAATTTTCACTGAATTAAGACACATCCTCTTGAGAAATACCAGATCTGTGATCAAATTTCATAAACTAAAGTCCAACCATAGTTAAAGTTAATCTCTTAATGATAAAGAAGAAAAAAATTCTCAGCTCATAATAGAATATGCTAGATTTCTTGCTTATGGGATGACTTTTGAGAACAGAATAGATGTTCACAGTATTTACGTAAATTAGCCAAATCAGAAGTCTTGCAATTCCAAGCAATGCTTCCCAACCGACATAAATGCATAGAAACACAAACTGTCAGTGCAATGTATTTGCATTGCAGATTAGCAAGCAGATCTGTATAGTCTCCTTCCAATAGCCAAGTACCGACGGCTTAAGACACCAATACATTTTGAGGGGAGCTTTAACATTCAAATTTTAACAATCAAGATTTAAAGTAGAATTGTAAGGTTTTCGATTTAGTGTTGATCAACGTTTGTAAGTACACAGGGAGAACCTCAAAGAACTTTGATTTCAACAGCCTTAATCAAAAATAATAAATAACGTCTTTAGTCCTGAAGATAACACCGTTTTCATTTTGTGCTGGACAGTCGATAACTCTTGCTGATCGAATTTCTTCTGAGGGATCAAAATAGTTTGAAGGGCTGAAGCCATCAGTCCATATGCTGGAAAATTTACATCTTCTAAACCCCAAACAGAAACATCAGTACACTGAGACTAACATTAATGCAATACTTTTCCTTATCAGTTGGGCAAGTCAAAAAAGATATTCACTGAGATGATCCCATAAAAGAAAATGAGTCACAGACTTAAGGCCCACCATCTGTCTCTTTTACAAAGGCTGAAAGTGGAGGCATGAAGAAGACTATCTCCATGTGGGACTAATATATTTCTAAGTTACATTACTATTTCTTTCCAAAAAATTCTTTCCCTCTTACACACACCCCCTTCCCTACAGTCTTACTGAAAGAAGTGCTAAAGAAGTACAATGGAATAAATTATATAACCCATTATGAAACTAAAGAATGGAAAGATGGTCTGAGAACCCATGGATCAGTGATATGCAGAAAATAGAGACTGACAGCTTCTCAAGGAACATCCTAATGTTATTTTAGTCATGAGAGCAGCATAATTCAAGCCACTTCAAACATACAATAAAACAAGACTTTTCAGGTAGGTCTGCCTAATTGATCCAAGACTTCTGACATTGAACTTTACCTCTTTAATTTCCTGTGGAAATTTCATATGTAACTAGAAACATTTATAAATCACAATCAAAAATCATGAAGATTACTAAGCAAAGGCTGCTAAAGTAAGACTCTTGGATTGCTCTTTACCAGGTTTTCTTTGCCTATTAAATCAAATAATATCAACTACTTTAGGAAGTTTTATATGTTTGATATCAATACACTATAGCTTTCTGAAAATTTTTCATGGATGTTAATGAATTTACTTGATTTCAGAACTTAGCTTGTGATCTATTACAGAATAAATTTTGAAAATATATTTGATTTCTATAAATGTGTGAATTATTAAGTCTAATTTTTTGGAGGTTGGATTTGAACTTTTTAGAAGCAAATAAAAACATTACGGAAACTAAAGCCTTCTCAAATAAGAACTCTCAGTCCCCTCACCTCTGAGTGTAAGAAATCTCACAAGCCATGTATTCATGTATATTTGATTTAATTTGAATTCCTAATGAACTAAATAATTTCATCACTAGTAAGTGGGTTTCAGTGCATTGATCTCCAGAACATCAGCCCTAGGCCAGAAGCATCTATCTACAAAAGAAAGGTGACAATCTATATAAAAGTCATAGTTTCTTCTGTGAATGTCTGCTTTCATATTGGAGAGGGAGATTAACAGATATGTTATGACAGTGCAAATTCAGAACTGATTTGAACAGTTATGTAGTGCGAAGATCAAAAGTCTAGCTTAATGTCTTAGCTTTGCACCAGCTAGTCTATGTTTTGTTTCACCCCATAACATATCCAGCTGGATAGCTGGTGCCAGCCCGGGGCCCACGGCACTGCAGGACCGGCGGGGAGGGGGTGTGGGGATATGGGTGGAAAGGCTTGTGGTTGGGCACGACCATGGGAAGGGGAAGGGTCTGAGGGGACTTCTGGCTGAGGGGCCTGGGGATTTGTTTGTTGTGGGGGCCTCATGGCGAGTGGTTGGTGCTCCGGGCAGAGCCAGCGTCTTGCCGGGCAGATCAGTTTAGGAGTCGGGATTTGAAAGTTTTTTTCCTCTCTCTTACTCTCTCGGCCCCCAGGCGGTTTTGTGGGGGGGTTGCTCCCTTGGGGTGGGTTTTCTTTCTTTTTTCCCTTCTCGGGGTGGGGGATCGTGTATCATTTGTGGAAACACAGCCCTACCATCTGCCATGGACTGATCCAGACCACACTGGAACAGGGTGCAGCTCCCGTACATCTACAGTACATTGATGACATCATTGTATGGGGCAACACAGCTGACGAAGTTTTTGAGAAGGGGAAGAATATCACCCAAATTCTGCTGAAAGCTGGTTTTGCCATCAAGCAAAGTAAGGTTAAGGGCCCTGCACGAGAGATTCAATTCCTGGGAGTAAAATGGCAAGACGGACGTCGCCAGATCCCGATGGACATGATTAACAAAATCACAGCGATGTCCCCACCAACGAGCAAAAAGGAAACTCAGGCTTTCCTAGGTGTCGTGGGTTTCTGGTGAATGCATATCCCAAATTACAATCAAATTGTCAGCCCTCTCTACAAGGTGACCCGGAAGAAAAACGATTTCAAATGGGGTCCTGAGCAGCGACAAGCCTTTGAACAGATCAAGCAGGAGATCGTGCATGCAGTAGCCCTTGGACCAGTCCAGACAGGGCCAGAGGTAAAGAATGTGTTCTACACCCCAGCTGGGGAGAATGGCCCTACCTGGAGTCTCTGGCAGAAAGATCCAGGAGAGACCCGAGGTCATCCCCTTGGATTTTGGAGCCGGGGATATAGAGGATCTGAGGTCCATTACACGCCAACTGAAAAAGAGATACTGTCAGCTTATGAGGGAATCCGATCTGCCTCAGAAGTGGTTGGAACTGAAGCACAGCTCCTCCTGGCACCTCAACTGCCAGTGCTGGGCTGGATGTTCAAAGGCAGAGTCTCCTCCACTCATCATGTCATTGATGCTACATGGAGTAAGTGGGCTGCCCTGATCACACAGCGATCCCGTATAGGGAACCCCAGTCACCCAGGAATCCTAGAAGTGATCATGGACTGGCTGGAGGGCAAAGACTTTGGGATGTCACAAGAGGAGGATGTGACACGGGCTGAAGAAACCCCTTTGTACAATCAGTTGCCAGAAGACCAGAAGCAATATGCCCTGTTTACTGATGGGTCCTGCCGCATGGTAGGGAAACATCGTAGATGGAAAGCTGCTGTGTGGAGTCCCACCCAACAAGTTGCAGAGGCTGCAGAAGGCCAAGGTAAATCCAGTCAGTTTGCAGAGGTAAAGGCCATCCAGCTGGCTTTGGACATTGCTCAACGAGAGAAATGGCCAGTGCTTTATCTCTACACTGACTCGTGGATGGTGGCAAATGCTCTGTGGGGGTGGCTGTAGCAGTGGAAACAGAGCAACTGGCAGCACCGAGGCAAACCCATTTGGGCTGCCACGCTATGGCAGGACATTGCTTCCCATCTAGACAAGCTGGTCGTCAAGGTGCATCATGTCAATGCCCACATGCCCAAAAGCCAAGCCACTGAAGAACACCAACACAATCAGCAGGTAGACCAGGCTGCTAGGATTGCAGTGGCTCAGGTGGATCTGGACTGGCAACATAAAGATGAGCTGTTCATGGCTAGGTGGGCCCATGACACCTCGGGCCACCAGGGGAGAGATGCCACGTACAGGTGGGCTCGTGGCCGAGGGGTGGATTTGACCCTAGACACAATTGCTCAAGTTATCCATGAATGTGAGACATGTGCTGCCATCAAACAAGCCAAGAGGGTAAAGCCTCTTTGGTATGGGGGGCGATGGCTGAAATACAAGTATGGGCAGGCCTGGCAAGTTGATTATATCACCCTCCCCAAAACCCGCCAAGGCAAATGCCATGTCTCACAATGGTGGAGGCAACCACGGGGTGGTTAGAAACATATCCGATGTCCCATGTCACTGCCCAAAATACTATCCTGGGCCTTGAAAGGCAAGTCCTGTGGTGACACAGCACTCCGGAAAGAATTGAATCAGATAACGGGACTCATTTCCAAAATAGCCTCGTAGACACTTGGGCTCAGGAACATGGAATTGAGTGGGTGTACCACATCCCCTACCATGCGCCTGCCTCAGGGAAGGTCGAGCGGTGCAATGGGCTGCTAAAGACCACCCTGAGAGCCATGGGGGGTGGAACACTCAGGAATTGGGATGCCAACTTGGCAAAGGCCCCATGGTTAGATAATACCAGGGGATCAGTCAATTGAGCTGGCCCTGCACACTCAAACCCTCTACGGACAGTAGAAGGAGATAAGGTCCCTGTAGTACATACTAGAAGCATGCTGGGAAAAACAGTTCAGGTTCCTCCCACCTTGGGCAAAGGCAAACCCACCTGTGGGGTTGCTTTTGCTCAAGGACCTGGGCACATTTGGTGCGTAATGAGAGAAGATGGGGAAGTCTGCTGTGTGCCCCAGGGGGATTTGATTCTGGGAGAAAACAGCCCATAATTACAGTGCATGAGGGATATGAATTGCCGCCACTAACCCCTGTTTTTGAGCTTTATGTTACAGGCACCCGTTACGGTAGAAAAACCACCCCACCCTACAGAGGTCCAGCCTAGCCAGTAGCAGAGCAGTGAACTGACCTGAGCTGGCTTCGGCACCCAACGATCCCACATGACCCTTTCACCTTTGCCTGTCCTGAGTGACCCCACACCTGATGGAATCTGAAGTCATGGACTAATGGATCGTTTGACAAGATGGTCCATAAACTAAGGGAATGATATCCGTGTGGGATGGGATGGGAAAGGGGAAGCGGGCTGATGGGAGATTATGGAATACTGCGGGAGGTGAGCTTGATGTGGATGTGGTGAATCAAAAGGGGTGGATTAGTGTCTTAGCTTTGCACCATCTAGTCTATGTTTTGCTTCACCCCATAACACATCCAGCTGGATAGCTGGTGCCAGCCCGGGGCCCACAGCACTGCAGGACCGGCGGGGAGGGGGTGTGGGGATATGGGTGGAAAGGCTTGTGGTTGGGCACGACCGTGGGAAGGGGAAGGGTCTGAGGGGGCTTCTGGCTGAAGGGGCTGGGGGTTTGTTTGTTGTGGGGACCTCATGGCGAGTGGTTGGTGCTCCAGGCAGAGCCAGCATCTTGCTGGGCAGATCAGTTTAGGAGTTGGGGTTTGAAAGTTTTTCTCTCTCTCTTACTCTCTCAGCCCCCAGGCGGTTTCGTGGGGGGTTTGCTCCCTTGGGGTGGGTTTTCTTTCTTTTTTCCCTTCTCGGGGTGAGATCCTGTATAATTTGTTCTACCCTTTTCCTCCATTCCTTAAATTACTCATTAGCACTAGCATTGTTAGTAACTCCCTACATTTCATTTATATAATTAAATAGTTCTTATCTCAACTCCTATGGGCTTTCCCTCGATTTGTTCCTGCGACCCTTCCTCACCGGGAAGGAGGTTGGGGGGGGGCGGGGGCGGGGGAGGAGTGCTAGAAGCGGCTAGTCGTGATAAAAACCACGACACTTAACATGTACCTTTGTACTAAGCAACAAGAAAAAACTCTAGCTAAACAGAAGGCCACTGTACTTACTTTATCTCCTGAGACTTTTTCCTTCTACCCCATTTTCTTCTGATACTTAATAATCTAGAGCAACAACTTCTCCATTAGTCTCAGTTTCTTCAGGTTGAGAAAACAGAATATGTGCCTACTTACATTCTACCTGGTCCCATGATTCAGAATTTCAAATGAAACCCAGTGGATTCCAGTTGAATTTGCACTTGTGAGGGATGTGAAAGCATACGTTTTCACTTTTCCAAGGATGACATCTGTGGTCAGGAGAAGATGGATGTATTTCTGGAATAAGCTAAACCAAAATGTTGTCCCAAGATTCTCTGCATGAAGCAAGACTGACAAATACACTTCACACAGATTCTATCTGTTTGTGAGGCAGCTGCAATGCGAAGATGAAGAAGGGAGAAACTGAGCCCTTACCTATGAATGAATTGTCTTTGGGCAAGTTACTATTTGCCCAAGCTGTGACTTTCCTGCAACAGTGCACTTCATACGTTTGTCTTTGGTTCCACTGATCTAAGCATATGGGAGCTTGCATTATGCCTAAGGACGAAATAGGCTTATCTGAATAATAACGCTTCTGAAACACACAAGAATTTCTGACTTTTTATTGAATGACTCAAGATCTTGCATTCTTATCTTCTAAAAGGGATAACTTTCTAAGTCTTTTAAAAAATAAGGCATTTATGTCATGTTTTTATGATTTATTTAATTCTATTCTGTGTGACAATAACAAGAATGGAAAAATGTCACACTGTTTTGAGTTGAGGCCTCTATTTTTATTGGTACTAATAATTATATTCTCTCTCAAGTTTCTTTTTGCTAACCTAACCCAGGAGAATCCTTTAGTATCACAAATAGAAAAATATTTTCTCTAATCCTCAATTGGTCCTTCTCTGAATCTGTTATAGTTTGAATTTATGAAAAGTCTTGCGTATATCTTCACTTTGGTCCTAGTCCTCCTCTTCCTCTGGAAGTCTCTGATGTAAATACATGCCCAGTATATCTTCCTTATTTTTGCATCATTCTGGAGACTTACAGTTACTCCATTTTCATAAGCTATAAAGGTTTCTTCTGCCCTTCTGAAACTGCGTGCCAATGATCCTGAACTTAAGGGAAATATTACTAATCCTTAAATTTGTGAGCTTGCATTTTATACCAGTAAGTTTTATGTTTTGTGGGTTTTTTTGGTTGGTTTTTTTTTTTTTTTTTTTTTTAATTCTTATGCTTGAGATCATTCAATTCTTTCTATATGATATCTAATTACCTTCTATAGTTTTAAGGCCTAAAACTCCTTGTCATCAGAAATTTTCAGGAACATTCACTTTTTTTTTTTTCCTTATATTTGTTAAATTTTAAGTTATCAATCTCTGAAGAATTCTTCTGAGATGGATACGGATGATATTTCGTCTAGTAACACAACATGCAGCTCTCTAGTATTTATCAAATTCTTACTTCACTCAGCATAGACTTTTTTTTACACTAACACTAGTTTTGTTTCAAGTGGCACTGCAGCAAGTGTTCTACTGATGAAAAATGTGTCAAATCTATAGCACATTTATAGGGCCTCTTTATTCTGTAATTGGTAATCTTAACAAAGTTATTACATTATTTTTTTCCTTGGATAAACTTTTATTACACCTTACTCAGTTACTTATTTCTCATAATATTTCAGTGATTGTTTACTTCAACACCACCTTCAAAGGTTTTTAAAAACAGGTTTAAAACAAATGTAAATAATCAAACAACATTCTCACAAAAATATGAAGGATGTTGGAAATAAAACATCACATGTAGCCCTAGATTTAATATTTCTTGATGTTTGAATGTCTGCCCATGAAAAATTAACCTATTGTGGTTTGACCCCAGCTGTCAACCAAGTACCACAGAGCTGCTTTTTCATCTCCCTCCTCCCTAATATGATGGTCAAGAGAATTGGAAGAAAGAAAAGGAAACACATGGATTGAGATAAAAACAATTTAATAATTGAAAATAAATTAAATAAAATAATGATACCAAGAATACCAACAATATTAACAATACTAATATTTCTATTAATAGTATGTAATAAAAATATTGGGGAGAGGAGGGGAAATACAACTGTTCACCACCCACCAACCAACCCCCTGTCAGTCCCTGAGTAGTGAGAACCAGATCCAGGGTCAGAGAGCCAGAGGCGGAGACAGAGAACCTCCCACCTGGCAAAACCCCAGCATATAGACTGAGCATGATGCCTTATGGAATGAAATATGCCTTTGGTAAATTTGGGTCAGCCGTCCAGCCTGTGTCTCCTCCCAGCTTCTTGTAGAGAAGAAACTGGGAACACAGGTGCAGTATCAGAAACTCAAAGAAGTCTTTCAGTTGACATAAACATTGCTTAGCAACAGCTAAAAACATTAGTATGCTATCAATAGTCTCCTCAGCACAGCCAAAACACAGCCTCATACTAGCTACTGTGAGGAAAATTAACTTTATCCCAACTAAAACCAACACATCTATTTAATGATAGTATTCTGCTAAGCCTACGAAGAACAAAGATTTATTATACTAATAATTTGGCTCCTACTTCAGTACAGGTATAATTAGTAAGACTGTCAAAGTGGAGGTTTCAGGAAGATCAGCACTCTGAACTGGGATCTGCTATAGATCTAGAATAACCTCAGGTATATAAATTTAGTGTATCTAAGTGAGTTGCTTAGTTGTCAATGTCTGTTTTATTTCAAGTTGTTCATAAACACTACTAATATACCTAGTAGTATGGATATTTTCCAGAGTGGACAGGGCACAATTCTTTGTCTTTGTGAACACTTACTGTATTTGGCATTCTGTCCTGAATTAGTCTGAATTACAATTAGACTTGTAATAGTCACTATGGAAAATAATTTAAAAGTGTTGCTGTTTACTGATTAACGGAAGAGGATTTATGATAATACTGTAATAATTACTGCTTTCTAAAGAAGCTTTCAATATGATTATACAAAAGAATATTTTCACCTGGGCTTTTACTACTATCACAAAATTTGGAGTACATCTTTGGACAAATATGAGTATTGAAAAATTGACTGACTCAGTCAATTTACATTTTATTAGTTCATACTTCTAAGGCTCTAATCACATAAAATTTATGTGATACAGGCAATGCATCAAAATATTTATTTTCCATTCACTTGGTCCTGTAATACCTTTTAGACAGTATATTAGTAATAAGCCATTCTGAATATTCTATCAAGTAGATAGATTTTAGTTATATTATAGTTTGTTAAGCCATTAAATCCAGAACCGAGATTCGGTGAGACCCCAACTGTAAAGAATATTACAGAGAAAGACTCATACGCTTTGATTTCATAGTTTAAACTTGCTATAGATGAGATCATTAAGTCATAAATTCTACTGCTATGTATTGGCAGAAGTTAGGGCTGACAACTGGGTGAAAGAAGAAGTAAATTACATTGAATTTCCATATGCCTCATTTCTAGCTAAATTTGTGGGATTATATTGATATTCTTAAATATACCTTAATGTCTCAGAACAGTCTACAAGGGTAATCCATCCTGAGGAAGTCTCCATCTAAAATAAATAATTAATAACTTTATTCCAAGAATTAAGAAAAAGAGACTGCATACCAGTGCCAGCCAGCAGCATCAGATTTATTTTGTGGAGGAAGCCAACATTAAGATTATTTTGCACAGAAGCAAAGTCATGCAAGCCTAAAATATCTCACCATCTCACTGGGCCTCTCACCAGTGAAACATTCTGTCTAGTACAACTTCATCATTAGCCCCTTGCCAAGATGCTAGCTACTTTTTAAGGACAAATCCAATAGACAGTAAAGAATACAAGTACAGATTAGATGATTCAAGGCCCAGTTCAGCAAAATGCCTAAACACATTCTAGCTGTGAAGTCAGCAAAAATATGTACTTTTACCAGCAACATTTGAAAGCATGTGTGGATGTAAGTTACAGTGCCTACTTAGAATATGCCTCAATATGAAGCGATACTGATGCATAGAGGCTGTTCATATATCAATGTGTTACTTATAGAAGCCTTATGAGTAAAGTAAAAGTTAATGCATTAATTGTCTGTCTTCAGGTGTTCAGTCATCACTTCTCTTTATCAACACTAGCAATTGCATATTATTATAATGAAGTATGTCTTTTAAAAACAAATGTTATTTTGTTTCTCACATCACAAACTGCAACCTACTTTACCCTACTGGCAGTATCCCTAAGTACTACTTAGTACCCACAAGCACTTTCCGGAGACATCAGCTGCGGAATAACATCCTCAATATATTGACTACTCTCAACTCATTCAATACACCTGAGCACTGCAATGTAGTGTTTACAGCTTCCAGATTCAGGAATAAAGTAATTATTGCAGATAGGCAGAAAAAACTGTCTCAAAACAAAGAAATTCAGTTTAATTACTTAGTGTATCAGTTGTAATGGATAGAAATGGAGGTCATGGAGGAAGACCATCGCTGAGGTCCTGTAGAGTTCCCAACCTCTGAGGAAGAAACAACAGAACAGAGAGGAGCATTAGCAACAACAAGGTTAAGAAAGAGATAGCAAAATGAGACCAGCCCTTTATGGTATCACCATTCCTTGCCTCCTACATTTAATCTGTGACGTTTCATCTATAAAAAATGTACTCTGTCTGTCCTTCAACTTGTCAGATGCTTTTTCTATCAATCATTGTAAGATGTTACAGCTTTAAGTAAAATAAACAACTCATGAATAAAAAATTCACAGCATAAGTGCAAACTGTAGAAATAAAAATACATAATAGTTACAGTAAGTAGGGAACACATAATTGTCTTTTCTTGAGTTTGTGGAAACTGAAGTCCTTATGCTACATCCAATAGAGACATTACAAACCTCAGTTTAAGCATGGAAACTGATGCTCTCCAATTACCTCTCTGTACAGGGAACCTTTGTTCCCAGGGACTGTGTACAAAGTATTCAGTGATTTCACCAAAAGTATTTCTATGCTCTCTTATTGCTAACGTAGATGAAAAAAAAAAAAAAACCCAAAGATAAAGAAATCCATCTCTAACAAAAAACCCCAATATTTATGACATTCACTACTAAAGCAATTCCATCAGAGATGGAATCCTGAGCTTCAGGTGATAAAGCAACCTTTACTATTCAAAAAAAGGATGATGTCTTAAAGCTCACATTCACACAAAAATAAAACCAGTTTTAAGAGGAACCTCCTGAGTTGTTCTCATGAGCCCACAGTAGCTCACAGCTATTGTAAATTTCTTTAAAAAATAGGAATAACCAAGCAACCAACCAAAAACCAAACCAAACCAAAAATCCAAACAAACAAACAAAACCAAACACAAAACAATCAGTTCTGAAGAACCAGACAACAAAAGAATTTCCTTTCCCCAAATAATATGACAAATACTTCTCCACTGACAGGATCAGTGGATGAATTTACCACCACAGATTAAGTATATATTTATTTGGAATCTGGATAGATAAAACTATAGGTAAATCTAACACTTAGAGATCAGGTAAAACAGAAGTGCAACAATAAACAATGAAACCTAAACAAGTAGTTGAAATAGAAACAGTGAAGGAACAATAAACTCACAAGATATTTTTTGTACTCAGGGATATTGCCACATCCCTGAGATGTCCTGAACCAGACCAGTATTGGTGTAACTCCTATACTTGTTAATTCTGTATATATACTCTGCCATCCTTTATGAGGTGATATCACAGAATGGATACTGCAGAGTGGCTGAGGCTGGAAATGACCCCTGAAGGTCATCTGGTCCAAACCCACTTCTCATGCAGGATGCCCAAGAACAGGGTGTATCCAGGACCCTGTCCAAAAGGTTTTTGAATATCCCCAAGGTCAATAATTTCACCACCTCTCTGGACAACCTGAGCCAGGGTTCAGCCACTCTGACAGTGAAAAAGTGTTTTCTGAAGGCCTCAGAGCCTTCTCTACAAAGTTACTTTCCAGCCTGTCAGCCCCCAGCACACGCCATGTATGCCTGGGGTTTTTTCTTCCCAGGTGCAGGACTTTGCGCTTCTTGTTGAACTTCATGAGTATACAGGATCTGTCTCTTCATTGCCCGATCACATTTGAGATAACTATGATTCTGTTACTTTTAAGCACAAAACCAGCCAACGAAGAGAACTACACCGCAGAAGCAGCATATGTGTTTAAGAAACTCCTTCTGAAAAAAATATTTATAATATGCTGAGACCTTCTGGGTGCACAGTAAAAGATGAGGCTACACCTACTTGGTCAGCTGAATTTGCAGTTGAGCTCGTAATTGATACTGAGATCCTTATATGTCCATTTTCATGATCAAGCAGCAGACATCTGACGGCACAGCTTCTAACCAGACCAGGTGAAAATCAGCAGTTGATATGAACTGACGAGAGCTTAGAAAATCAATTATATAACAGTACTAAAAACTAGTATTGACAATTTGTTGGAGCATTTCACTTCCCTGAACAGTGAACAGTGAACAGTTTTCACTGCAATCCAGCCTCGTGGGCAAAGTATCTTGGTAGGAAACACCACGGAGGTGAAACCATCACCACATCAATTAAGTCAAAACTTAAGATGTGTGTCATTTAAAATGTGATCTGCTTTGTCTGCCTTCTTTCTGGTACAATATTTCGGAGAAGTGCTCTCTACACTTTAAACTGTCAGTAACTATGAGGATTCACAAAATTTAACAATAGTTGTAAGTTTTACAAGTAGAAAAGCTATCTGAAACTCAGCACTTCACTTTGGCCAGCAACCAGTTCACACTTTTCTGAGACTGCAGTACTTTGCTCGCTACATTTCCTAGGCATTCCCAACCATTAGTCTTGATTCAGTCTCCCCAGACTCTAAGACACAGGATTTCTGCATAATAACCACATTATTCTTACTTAACTGGACAACCAAGTCCCTTTCACCATGACTACCACAGATATGCTCTTCCCAAACCAAAGCTTTGAGAAAAGAATTTCTGATCCCATAAACTTCTACTTCTTAGGAGGCCTGGAGGAGAGATAATGAAGGAGTCAGTCTCAATTTTCCACTTCTAAAACAGTCTACAGTTCTCTTTTCCCCTACTCAGATGGTTGGTTTCAAATGCAGTCTTCCCTCTGCTTTGCTAAACCTCTCCTGCCTTATTGCAGTTGGATATATTCTCTCACAACTTCCATAAATTATGAAAAGACAACAGCAACCAGCAAGGTCATGAAAAGACAGCAAATAAACAAAAAAATCAATCTTTTTCCACTGTATCATCCTTATTACTACACAGTGAATAAATTACATATATCTGCATGAAGAGGGAGAAAATTCTTTACTCATCTTGCATTCATTCTCCCTTTTAATATTTTTTTTTTTTACTTTGCTTAACACTTCTATTTACAAAATATTTTGAATATAAAGATAGGCAAAATGGGAAAATCCAGCAGCTTGCATTCCCACCCCCATCCCACCTACATACATACATACAACTACATAATTGCAACTCTTCGTTCCAAGATGTCTTCTTGCTCCTTAAATATCTTTGCCTCCTACTCTTCTTTCAAGACCCCTTGTATTCTTGTTTTGCCACTTCTTAGCCTGAATAGAATAATAGAATGGTTTGGGTTGGAAGGGATCTTAAAGATCACCTAGTTCCAACCCCCCTGCCATGGGCAGGGACACCCTCCACTAGACCAGGTTGCTCAAAGCCTCATCCAGCCTGGCCTAGAACCCTTCCAGGGATGGGGCATCCACAGCTTCTCTGGGGAACCTGTTCCAGTGCCTCACCATCCTTTCTGTGAAGAATTATTTCTTGATATCGAATCTCTGTCTACTTGCTTTCAATTTAAACCCTTTACCCCTTGTCCTGCCACTACGGGCCCTTGGAAAAAGTTGTGTCCCCTCCCCCGCTCCCCAGTTTTCTTGTAGGCCCCCTTCAGGTACTGGAAGACTGCAACAAGTTTTCCCCAGAGCCTTCTCTTCTCCCGGTTGAACAAGCCCAGTTCTCTCAGCCTTGAGCTGGGTACTGAGACCTCAGTCAATGCCTGACACATTCAGAGAACATGAGATTCCTCCTCAGTATGCAGATCCCTAAAAGGCTTAAATACACATTTGTGACAATGAGTTGGCTTCTGCTCTGCAGAAAGTAATGTGGCAACGAGAGGAGAGGGAAATGCACAGCAATTTATCTGCCTATTATACTTCAGCAGACCTCCTGGCAGCCAGGTGTTTTCTATGGAATTAACACTCTCCTGGTGAGTCATTGGGTGTTTAGAGAACCAACCTTAGGCACACAACATCCTCTAAGAGCTGGCCCTGAAGTCTATACACCCCATTCACCTTCTTGGGATAGCCTGTCACCATTCCTCCTGACAGAGGTCAACTCAGCTGTGACAGACAACTTTACCAGCCTGTCAGAAAGGCAAGTAAATTGTGTCCTCAATCAGTATTTCACTCTGCCAATCCATTTTCTAACCCTTGATTTCTTTACTTTTACAGAGAAAGGTATGCTTTTATATTTTCCCCTTAAATGTGCAGACTTCCTCTTCTGATTCTATAAAAGCATCCATGTCCTCCAAGCCAAACCTGTATTTCTCCTTGTAAAAATAAGGAGAATACGCTTTCAACAAACAATTTACTTGTGTCTTACTTGTAACAGGTCCTCTGCACTGAGAACCTATTCTGGTTTTTCCCATCAGGTTAAATAGTTCTCTGAGGCACACAGGACTCAGATTAAATGAGTGTCCTCCTGGCTTTCTGACCTCTGGTTAGTGATGAGTTTCCTCCTCTCCATAGTACTGGGGAGGAGGGGGGGTCATGGGGTGGGAAGTGGGGGGAGTGATGGATGGCAGTAAGAAAGCTGTTAGAAAGGAAAGAGGAGCTTACAATACCTCTTCAGTGTGAAATGATCTACTTCAGTGGTAGTGTTAGGTGACGGATGCAGGACCTCTTCCTATAATCTAACTTCATTTTCACTCCCTCTTCTACACAATCAACCTAAAAAGCACTGCATCAGTTGCCACTGCTTGATGTAACTTCTCTGGATGTATCTCCTCATTTGTTTAGTTTACCTAGATAAACTTTTCTGACATGGTGGATATAGTTGGAGTTTTTTTAAGTCTACATATTATTTCATTTGCTTTTTACAGGTAGAGGGACAGCAATAACAAGGCTCAAAATTGTTTGACAGGAGAATTTTGTAGAGTAGTTACACTCCACTATATAAATGCAGATACATTTAGGAAAAACACCTACATACCCATATTCACAAGTACAAGTGTGTTCAGAAACCACTGAGGCAAGGGCAAGGGAACAGATATATCAGGACCACACTTTTATCCAATGAGTGAGGTGTTATCCTGGAGATTAGTGACATGTATTCCATCTCCTGGTGTACACAAAATTTGTGACTCTTGTCTGAATAGCTCTCACTCAAAAAAGCTTCCTGTCCATGCTTCTTGCAGCAGAGTCAATGTGTCCACATCCTTCTTGGCAACATTTAGCATCATCAAAATTTCCAGCTATGTTTCATTTTTAGAATCTATTTTTTCTCCATGTACATATCAGGGTATGGTTCTTTTTTCAGATGTTGCTCTGAGCTTTCAGTTCTGGCAAGGAAAAAAAATCAAAACCGAAAACCTTGACTTACACTGGAGTCTAAAGTAAATTGAAATGGAAACCATTGCTGAAGAATTACTGGCAAAACAGTGAAGCCAAGATTGTGAGAGGTTTATTTTTTTTTAACTGTCATCATGCTGAGATGGGAATATCTTCTGGAGCCCAAGGCTTATTAGTTTAAGTATTTAGGACTGTTTCTTAACCTATTCAACATCAGCTCTTCTATGGTGAACTTTATATGCTCTTCCCCTAAACAAAGAACTTACTTATCATGTGTGAACCTTACTGGTCTACCTCTAAATAGTCATGAAAATGGTTGATTTAGACTATTTTTGTATATTTGGGGTTTTCTTTTGTTTGTTTGTTTTCATGTTTGGATTTGTTTTGATTGTTTTTAACTTCACAATCATGTAGGTCACTACAGACTTTTAGAAAATAAGAAGCCTTTTCTTGAGGGCTGGAGAACAAGTAGTATTTGGTTTTTCGGGAGATATTTGTTATTTGTTTGTTTTGTTTAACATAAGTAAAACTTCTGGGTACCTAGCACACTTTTCTTTAACTGTCAATGTGAAAGCAGAATTTGTCCTCACGAACATGTTGTTTGCCAACTTGTCGAAGTTACTGTTTAAATGCCACTTGCATGGGATGTGTTGTTATCCAAGTGATACAACAAGAAAGAAAAGCAAGGAAAGTTCATCCCACATGACAGTCTGTTAATTTTGACAGCAAACCAGGTGAGAAGCCAAGAAAGAGGAGCTGACAGTTGGATTCCATTGATGGAGAAGTTCACTGCAGAGTTAATGATACTTTCAACCTTGCACCTGCAATCAAGACCGATG
Organism: Rhynochetos jubatus; assembly: GCA_027574665.1. Lineage (NCBI taxonomy): Eukaryota > Metazoa > Chordata > Aves > Eurypygiformes > Rhynochetidae > Rhynochetos > Rhynochetos jubatus. Next base: position 44,280,762 of record CM050690.1, on the reverse strand, counting down.
TTGAAGGGTAGAGGCATGTATAAAATATTGACAGTGCTCTGTATTCCCTGCAACAGATGAACTGTCAGGAGAGTAGGAAGCATTATAAATGAGGCAATGTGTTTTTGAAGTGCAATGCTATTTTAAAAGTAAATACTGAGCTCAGGGAGTTGGACAACTCTGGAGATGGATTAGTTATGAAATAAGGGGTCTTTCACCTTTGTGTCTCTAGTAAGAACCCACTACATATGAACACAGACTGAAAGCTTATTAATTTGTGAACTATTTTGTAAGACTTACGTGACCTGAAGCAATGGACATTGAATCATGGAATTACATAATAATTAAGGTTGAAAGGGATCTCTTGAGGTCATCTGGAGCGTATCCCACTCAAGACTGAGAGAACTTCAAAGTTACATTAGGCTGTTCCAAGCCTTGTCTGGTATTTACAGCAATGGACATTCCACAGCTGCTTTGGTAAATCTGTTTCGGTGTGTAACAAACCTCATTGTGAAAATGTGCTCAGCTTCTAGCTGACATACAGTTCTTCTGGAGTCACAGAGTAATTCTCACCAGGGAGGTCAATATTTAGCGTGCAAAGAGGCCAACATCTCTTGCTTCCATATCAGATTAATGATGATGCTGGTGGACCCCATGCAGCCTTTCCAACATGATTAAGTTCTGTTTAGCCTTTCAAAAGCTTCCCTTCTTTTCTTGAATATTCAGTTACTGGGGTGTTGGTGTGGGAGGGAGGGTGGGTCTGAGAGCAGGGAGGGAGGAGAGCTTTTTACTTTTCTTCTTTTTCTGACTATAAAAAAAAAAGACAATGTCTAGAAAACAAAAAAGTTCTAACATACAAACAAAATATTTCTGATCTCTAGAAGAGAATCTATCTCACTGAATACATTCATCACGAAAAAAGTATCTGTTTTAAAACCTTGAATGAGAAGTATCCTCAGGGAAAAGTTTTTTCTCATTTTACTTGAGAATCGCATATTTTATCATTTGAGTATCCATTGGCCATATTAGAATTCAGACAAATATCTGCATATTTTTAATGCCTGCCGGAATACTGAGATCATTTGTCAATGTCCTCACAGAATTGTTAGTCAGACAGAGTCATGCACATTATTTGAGACAGAAAACGAACTGTTTGTGTTGTTATGGTTACAGTCACGCAGAAGATAAATTTGTGCAGCTACTATCTTTTTTGAGGGGGTGGGGAAAGATAATTGAAAAACTAAAAGTTAATCCAGCACACCAAGATGGGGTCAGAACTGAAACTAAGCTTTATGTGTACGTTTCATAAGATAGGTGAAAGACATAATGTATCCATAAAAGTAAATAAATATTGATGCTTCCATTACAGTACTCTAAATTTATGCTGCAATTTGTACCAGTCAGGTCGTGGTGATTGGGCTGGTTCAACCAATATAATTTGTTAATTTGGACAGTTGTCTATTGTAAAATACCATGATGAAGTGGTGGTTTCCTCTCCCAGAAGGACTGTTAAGAATTTTGTTTCATAGAGAAGAAGAAGTATAGAATCCTTTAGGTTGGAAGGGATCTCTTGAAAACATCTACTCTAGCCTTCCTGCTCAAGAAAGGTCAGCTAGAGCAGGTTGTCCAGAACTGTGTCCAGATTTTCAGTATCTCAAAAGATGAAGACTCCTTAACCACTCTGATCAATATATTTCACAATTTGACAACCCTCACAGTAAAAATCGTTTCATTGTGTTGATGTGGAATATACTGGTTTTTATTTTGTGTTCATTGTCTCTTGTTCTATCATTGGGTACCACTGAAAAATGCTTGACTCTGTCTTTTTCATTCTCTCCTGCCAGGTATTTATACAGAACAATACTATCTTCCTGAGCCTTTTCTCCAGGCTAAACACTCCCAGCAGTCTCAGCCTCTCCTCAAAGGACAAATGTTCCAGTTCTTTCATCACCTATGTGTCCCTGAGCTGGATTTGCTGCATGAAGTCAGTATCTTACTTGAACCTGGGAGGCCAGAACTAGACATGATACTCCAGATATGGCGTCATTGCTGCTGATCACAGAGGAAGAATCGCCTATGTTTATATGCTGACAATGCTCTTTCTAATTGATGTGACTAAGTGATTCAGGATATTATTTGCCCTTTTTGCTGTAAAGGTGCATTGCTGGCTCATGGTTAGCTAGGTCCCAAGGTCCTTCTCAGCAAAGATGCTTTCCAGCCAGTTGGCTGCCTGGCTGAACCAGTGAATAGGGTTATTCATTGCCAGGGCAGGACTTTTATCTTCTTTTTGTTAAATGTTGTAAAATTCCTTTCTGCCCAGCTCTCCAGCCTGCCATGGATGCTCTAAACGGCAGCACATTCATAGGGTGTATCAGCCGCTCCTCCCAGTTCGGTATCATTTGCAAACTATCTACGGGTGCACTCTGCTCTATCATACAGGCCACCAGTGAAGATGTTAAACAATATTGGCCTCAGTATTGGGATACTGGGTATATTGGGATCCCTGGGATACACCATTGGTGACTTTAACCCAACTGGACTTTGTGTCACTGCTCATAACATTCTGGGTTCAATCATTCAGTGAGTTTTCAATCCTTGTATTGCACACATTTCTAACCCATACTTTGTCAGCTTGTTTATGACAATATGAGACAGTGTGAAAGGGTTTACACTAAAGTTGAGGGAAAAAACAGCCACTGCTGTCCCTTTGTCCATTAAGATAGTCACCTCACTTTAGAAAGCAATCAGTTTGGATAAGCATGATTTCCCCTTTACAAATACATACCAACTAATCCTGATCACCTCCTGGTTTCAGGCAAGAAAGAGGTAATTTTCTCCACAGTGCTAACAGGTGGCCCAGGCTGGCTGAGTGAGTATTGTATTCCATGGTAGCTCATGCTCAGTGCACATGAGCAGTATTTAGGCGGAAGTGGCTGAGGTGGATGTTGCTAAGGCTTTCGGTTAGATCCTTAGCTCCTTTGTTAGCTCTAGGCGCAGTTGTTAGTGGTGGGGCAGATCCATTCTTTAGTGGGTTGGGGGGGGGGGGGGTGGGCTGGCTTTTTCCCCTGGTTTGTGGTGTTGCCCTGGGGCTTGGGCTCTCAGGCTCTCAGGCTCTAAGTCTCGCTACTCAGGACCTGGCTGTGTGTCGGTCAGCGGTTGGTGAGCAATTGTATCATATGTTCTAATTTCTATTATTTTAGTTACTTATTAGTAGTAGTATTGTTAATATTAGTAGCATTACTATAATTTTCATTGATATTCAATTATTAAATAGTTCTTAACTTTATGATCTTCCATGTCTTTTCCTCCAACTCTCCTCCTGCACTGGGGGAGGGGATGGAGAGGTAAGCGAGTGGCTGCATGGTAGTTTACTGCTAGCTGAGGTTAAACCACAACAACTTCTTTTCTTTCTTGTGATTGGAAATGCTTTCCAGAAGGATTTTCTCCATTACCTTCCCAGGTAACTTAGGTGAAACTTACTAACTTGTGTTGTCTGGATAGTCCCTCGGCATTCTTGAATATAGGAGTGTCCTTTACTCTGTTCCAGTCTTCTGGAACCTCTCCCAGTTGCTTTGACTGTTCAAGATAATCAAGAGTGGCCTCGCAATGATATCAGCCAGCTCCCTCAGCACTTGTGGATGCAATCTGTCAGGGCCCATAAACTTGCTTTGTCCTGTTGGTTTTAGTGTTCCCTACAATGGTTTTACTGCACTGAGCTTAACCTTTCCCTGTTCTAGACATTCCTTGTGGTCTCTGGGTCCTGGGATTCCTGAAGGACAGTTTTACTTGTAAAGTCTTGGCCAAAGAAGACACTGTCTACCCAGGCCTCTTTCATATAATTTCTTACTAGTTTCTCTGCTTCTTTCAGCAGCAACCCCACATTTTCCTAGTCTTTCCTTTTGCTGTTCACATACATGTAGAATCTTTTCTTGTTGCCTTTCAGATCTCTTGCCAGATTCAACTCTAGATGGCTAGAAAAGCAAAGGAAGCTTTTCTAACCCTATCACTGAAATAGCAGATAGCAATTCTTCTTAGGTCAAATCTGCCTGCTTCCACCTCTTCTGCAGTTCTTTTTCATGTCTGAGTTCAGTTGTGACCTTTTTGCTCTACAGGCATGCCTCTTGCATCTTTCTTGATGTCCTAGTTTTTGGGAGCACACAGTAGGTTATCCTCAATATCAACAAGCTCTCCTGGACCTGCTCTTTTTTTCCAGGGCTGCATGCCATGGGTTCTTCCACACAGATCTCTGGAAAAGCTGAAGTCTGTTTTTTTCCTTGCTCTTTCCTCTTTGGGTCCTGAATTCTACTATTACATGTTCACTGTAGACAAAGCTCCTGCGGACTTTCACATCTCTGACTGGTTCTTCCTTGTGCTGTGTCTAGCCACACACCTCCACTTGTTGGCTCCTCTGTAACCTGGTTTCACTTAAGTGAGTGGTATGAGTCCCAGATCTATCTACTCATGAGTCAGAGTCCAAATTACTAAAAATATGATTCTATTCCCTAATTTCATGCAAGCAAGAGGGATAGGCAGGCAGGCATTTACCTCCTCCCTAAAATATTTTTCATTTAGTCAGTATTCTTCTGAGACACATCACAGACTGTGTAAAACCCTTCAGGGCGAAGAAGTTATTGAAACATCTGTGCTGCTTTCTAAGGTTTTTCTGGTGCTCTAACTATGTACTAGCTATAGCCAAACTGTTCCTGTTAAGCTGGATGCAGCTCAAGTGAGGCTCCTGACTGGAAACCATCTCATATCACTGCTACCATGACCACAGGATATCCATATCCCTAGATGTGGAAAGAAGCAAGTTAACAAGATCTTCTAATTCCATCATGTTTTGGTTTTGTTCAGTCCAGAAGGAAGTCACAGTCATCTCCTCTGGAGCCATCCAGTGTTCCATTTTCCTGAATAGTCTCTGGGTTATCTTCGGTTTATAAATGGTCTAGTGAGTCTGACAACCTGGTATTATTATTAGTCTAATATGAAACAGGGTACAGCCTGACTGTCTTCCCTGACTACATATAAGGATAAAAATTGTCTTGGCTACTTCCTTAACTTAATAATTTTTAGCACATCCTGAACATACTTGTCTGAACCATTAAGATCATAGCAGAGGTAAGGCAGGACACAGCTGTCTACCTAGTCAGTCAAGAACAGGCTGAATGAATGTGGACACCTGAATTCATTCCCATAAGAAATATCCAGGTCCTCCAAGAAGTACCTATGTAATTTTAAACACCTGTGGGACTAACCAGTCACGGAGAGAAGAATTTACAGGTCAATCCCTCAAAACACAGGCAGCCTTGGTCTTGCTTGTAGTTGTTACCTTTTAATTTGATACTTAGAAATACAAACTTACCAAAGACATGAATGAAAAATGGGTTCAGTTTTCTGCTTGTGTAGGTAGTTAGGATCTGGCGGCCGGAAGATTTCGTGCTGTACAGAAAGACAGGGACCCTCCCCTGATAGCCAGTAGCGTGTAGTTTGCGATGTAAACAGACGGAAGTGACGTGACAAACCTAAGCCATATAATGCGGTGTTACACATCAATAAACGCCATTTGCCGTCCACCACATTGGTGTCTGTGAGCAGATGGCCCGAGCGGCCCGGGGGGGGTCGCCATGCCGTTCCTGAACCAGGTCGCCACGCCTTGCGAAGGCAACAAGTGGTGCCGAAACCCGGGAAAACTCGCCTGGATTCGGGTGAACGGCGGCCGGAGCGGCTGGACCAGCCCGGCGGGGAGGACGCTCCCGGACCAACAAGGAGGATGGAAGCCCTTGTGAAGGTCGTATCGTTATTACATGAGCAGTGGGGTATTGATTGCAAGCCCAAAGATTTTACTCTCGCAGTTGCGAGGCTTTTAAAAATTGGGGTCATTGACCAGCCAGTGGATATTTTCCACCCTGAGGTGTGGGATAAATGCACTAAAGCGTTAGCCGAGGAGACGATGTCCTCGGGCTGTGGGAAAAACCTTAAGTCGTGGGGGAGAGTCGTACAGGCCCTGCAGAAGACCTTAAAAGAACAGGAGACCTGGAGGGTGGCAAAGGACTGTTTGTTGGCCGCCCCGAAAACGGCAGTCGGGGCAGCCGCACAGACTTTGCACCCCCCAGACGATAACGATTCTGCTGAGCCTAAAGACCGGCAAGAGGGCGACACGTCCCCTCAACTCCCGAACCCCGACCCGCCTACGGAAGTGCAGAAACAAGCTAAATCTTTCTAGGGTGGGCTAGCCGAGGAAGCCAGGGGCGCGGCGGAGAGACCACAGTCGGAGGAGGGTTGGGTTAAACCGCCGCCCTATACGCCCCAAGATGGCGCCGGACAGAAAGAAGAAGGGCGGGGTGAAGATGCCTGTGGTGGAGATAAGGAGGAAGCGTTAGCACTAACAAGCACCCGCAAACAAGAAAGGGACGAGAATGGGAAAGAGAAAGAGGGCGGGGGCGATAGGGGAAGGAGGGGAGCGTGATCGAAGGACAGAAAGCCAATCAGAGCGGCCATCTGGAGAAACGCCCCAGTAGGGCGAACACCCCGCCGTGCAGAGGGCGGGGCGACACAGGAAGGAGGGCCGAGTCAAGAGGGAGGGAACGACCCGCCCACAGAAGAAGCGGGCGGGGCCGGGGCCCAACAAAAAGGTACGGAAAACCGGAAGTACCCGGTCAGTCGAGCTCCGACTCTGAGTCAGACACTAGCTGGGACGAGTGGCTCGCAACCGATTCAAACTCAGAGGAGGAGGAAATGAGACTAGATACATTCAAAAGCCAAAATACTCCCATCCGAAATAAAAAGGGACCCCGAGAGGAAAATATTCCTCTCACTGATTGGAGGAAAATAAAGATTGCGTGTGCCGATTGGGCCCCATCAGCCACGCTAGTGTTCCCGGTCCAGGTGACAGACAGGGGACAGAGGGTCTACTCGCCAATAAACCCTAAGGATATACAAACGATTGTTAAGGCAATTGCGGATAAAGGGCTTAATTCTGCCATGGTCTGCACCCTCATAGATGGTATTTTCGGGGGAGACGATCTACTCCCGTTTGATATAAAACAAATGTGTATATTGATCTTTGATGGGGCAGGAATGATTGTTTTTAAACAAGAATGGGAGGAAAACTGCATGAGGCAACTAGCCCAAGTAACCGGGGCGGATCACCCGCTATATGGGTCCGGCATGCAGCGGCTGATAGGTACAGACCCAACAATGATTACCGCAATGGCGCAGGCCCAGGGCCTGCGGGCCTATGAAGTTATGACAACTACTCGCGCGGCTAGAGAAGCTATTCGCACCGCTTCTAGAGTTATTGTCAAGCCATCACCATGGTCCACAATTAAGCAAAATGAAAGCGAGAGTTTTACGCAGTTTGTGGATCACCTTCAAGCAGCGGTCGACTCCTCGACCCTGCCCGCGGAAGCGAAAGGCCCGGTCATTGCAGATTGTTTACGCCAGCAGTGTAATTCGGCAACCAAAGAAATCCTGCGATCACTGCCAGCAGGGTCAAGTATTGCAGCCATGATCAAGCATGTCGCAAAGGAAGAGCATTTAGCCCCAATTCAGGTAGCTGTTCGCACCGCAATAGCTAATGTGATGGTATGTTTTAAATGTGGTCAGGCAGGCCACATAGTGGCAAACTGCCCTTACTTTGGGGACCCACCCACAGCGCCCCCACCGCGTCAAAATCGACCGAGGGGACCGTGTTGGGCCTGTGGAAAGAAAGGACATTTCGCTAAAGAATGCAAATTTAAAAACCAGGGAAACGTATGGGGGAGGGGGCACCCGGGCCGCGCACAGCCCTCTCCCACTTGGGACATAAGGCGGCCCAGTTATGCCAACCCCAGATGGAACCTACCACCCCCTCGAGAACCAACCAATTTTATGACTCCACCAACGAACCATCCGAACCAGTCCCTACCTCAGGAGCAGCAACAACCAGCTCCTGGGGACGAGACCCTAGGGTGGCCCTGGCAGTAAAATGCGATAGCCCACCAGTTGTATGGGGGATTTGTTCCCTCTATAATACCTTAAATGACACTACTATTAGTATCCCCTTTTTGATTGACACTGGAGCAGATGTTACAGTTATCCCTGAAACGAATTGGCCCCCCCATTGGAAATTGGAAAACGCCCCCATGGTAGGCGGAGTCGGAGGACTAACCCGAGCTCGGAAGAGTACTCAATTGGTAGCAATAACGCTTCACACTGAAAAGGGACCAGAAAAAACCATTACCCTCTTTCCATATGTCATGTCAGGAACCCCACCCCTATCGGGAAGGGATGCTCTATCCCTTTTGAAAGCCAGGGTCACAAATTTATCATGAGGGCCACTGCCGCACACCCACTTCCACCTATTAAACTCACGTGGAAATCGTCCGACCCAGTGTGGGTTGAGCAGTGGCCCCTATCAAAGCCTCGAATGGATGCTCTTCTGGAGCTAGTCGACCGTGAACTACAGCGAGGTCATATAGAGCCTTCCACTAGCCCATGGAACACACCAGTTTTTGTAATACCCAAACGAACCAACGAAGGGTTTCGTCTCCTCCATGACCTGCGTGAAGTAAATAAGATAATTCAACCAATGGGTCCCGTTCAAACACTGCTGCCCATAAACTCCATGATACCAGAAGGGCAACCGTGTGCCGTCCTTGATATTAAAGACTGTTTCTTTTCAATACCATTGAATGAGGAAGACAAGGAGCGGTTTGCTTTTTCTGTCGTGTTCCCAAACAGCCACCGCCCCAACCTACGCTTCCAGTGGAAAGTGCTGCCTCAAGGAATGATCAACTCGCCTACCATCTGTCAGATTATAGTAGATCGGGCATTAGCGCCAGTTCGGCGCAGTAATCTGGCTGCGACTATCATTCAATATATGGATGACATCTTGATCGCCGCACTATCAGAAAGTCAGGTAGACCAGCTGGTATCAACAGTTACAGAAACATTAAAAACAAACGGGTTCGAGATCACGAGCGCAAAAGTTAAAAGGGGACCATGTGTAACCTTTTTGGGAGTGGGGATCACAAGTTCTTACATAACCCCTCCACAAATAACAATCCGTCAGAACATCAAAACACTCCATGATATGCAACAATTAGTAGGCTCCTTGCAATGGCTCCGCAATATTGTCCTGATCCCTCCCGAAATCATGGCCCCGCTGTACGATCTTCTGAAAGGAAAGAACCCATGGGAACAAAAAACCCTAACGACAGAAGCAATAAACTCTCTTGACTTTATTGAGCAACAGGTATCGTCAAGTACGCTAGCCCGGTGGAACCCAGGTGTACCACTCGACCTGTATGTACATTTCACGGAGGGAGGGGGAGTAGGGGCACTAGCCCAAGGGCCCCCTGAAAAAGCTCAACCAGTACAATGGATAGTCCTGGGAAAACCGTCACGTGCATTCTCTCCAGGAGTTGAGTGCCTCGGTAATCTCATTATGAAAGGCAGAAAACTCGCCCTTAGACACCTAGGCATTGAACCTGCCAGAATATACCTGCCCTTCCGCAAGCAGCTCCCAAAGCAATCAGTGGTGATGTCAGAGTATTTAGCTATAGCTCTTGTTGGGTTTGGCGGAGAAGTCCAGTATGCAGCAAAGCCTCCTTGGACTCAAATGCTGGCCATCGTCGACATCGACCTCCCACGGAAGGTCATGGACCGGCCCCAACAGGGACCAACGGTCTTTACAGACGCATCCTCAACGACCTCAACCGCGGCGGTGGTATGGCAATCTGGAGAAAAATGGCACTGCATTAAAATGACCGATTGTGCGCTTTCAGTCCAGCAGCTAGAAGCAATGGCTGTAGTACTGGCGTGTGGGTTGTTCCCAGGGGAACACCTCAACATAGTGACCGATTCGATATTCGTGGCCAAGCTTTGCTTGGCCATGGCGGGGCCCGGCGTGTCAACATCCGCAACGGCCCTAATGCTGGAAGAAGCACTTTTTGCTCGAAAGGGCACCATATCGGTCATCCATGTCAACAGCCACAACCCAATCAAAGGGTTTTTCCAAACCGGCAACGACAAGGCAGACGCCGCTGCAAAAGGACTGTGGACGTTAAGAGATGCTCGTCAGCTACATGAGTCTCTCCAAATCGGAGCTAAAGCGCTAGCAAAGAAATGCGGGATCTCAATTACTGACACAAAACACATAGTAGCCATGTGTCTCCACTGTCAGAAAACACCATTGTGGTCTAGCAGAGTCAACCCCAGAGGTCTTAAGGCCTCCGAGGTGTGGCAAACAGATTTCACGCTCTGTCAATTGCTGAAACCTCGAGCGTGGCTAGCGGTGACTGTAGACACATATAGCAGAGTGATCGTAACCACACAACACCTTAAGGCCGACTCGAAAGCGACCATCCAACATTGGCTGACGGCCATGGCGTGGCTTGGCGTCCCCAATCAGATTAAAACAGATAATGGCCCAAATTTCGTCTCTAGATCTGTCCAGGCATTTACATTGAAATGGGGTATCACCCTAACACACGGCATCCCGTATAATAGCACTGGACAAGCTACAGTCGAACAGGCGAACCAAACCCTGAAAGCTAAATTAGAGGTGTTAGCAAAACCAGAAGGTTTTACCAATGCTGTTCCCCCAAGACACCAAGCACGCCTGCTAGCGACTGCTCTGTTAGCACTGAATCAATTCCCTAGGGGGGAAGAGGTGAATAGCCCCACCCAGAAACATTGGTCTACTCGAGCGCTAGAAGAAGGCCCGCTGGTCATAATTAGAAATGAGCTAGGGGAATGGGAACAAGGGTGGAGGCTAGTTCTTACAGGACGAGGGTATGCCGCGGTTAAAAAAGATGGAAAAGTTAAGTGGTGTCCGCTTAAATCCATCAAACCAAATCTTCAGAATGAAACTAACAAAAATTGTGAGCTTTTATCCACAGAACCGGTTTATCAGATGCCCTTATAACCCGTACGCACTGGTAGCAGGAGAAGACTGCAAGTCAACAAGCATCCTGTCCACACCTGAAAGTGCGAGAAGGATTGGAGAAGCGAAAAAAGAAGAACGAGAAGCACAACAAAACTGGTTTGCATCATGGTTTAACCATTCACCATGGCTGACCTCCCTGATATCTACCCTGATAGGGCCAATTATAATAATTGTAATAGCACTGATTTTTGGACCCCGTGTATTGAATAAGGTCGTGTCATTTGTTAAAAGCCGGTTAGAAACAGTTAATATCATGATGATAGAATACCGACAATTGCTATAAAAATGTTCTTGTTCAGAATTGTTTAGCTATCTCCAGTCATACCCTGTTATCCCCAGTAACACCCCTGTTGCCTCTCACCTAGCGTGCCTTATATTTTTTATTCAAGTTCATGATATGTGTCAAAATTGTTGTAAAGCATAGCTTAAGAACGGGATACAATTCCAAGATTGTGATATACGTATTTTCGAGATTGTTACATTTTAGCCAATTTACTTACGCATAGGGAGGGGGGAAATGTAGGTAGTTAGGATCTGGCGGCCGGAAGATTTCGTGCTGTACAGAAAGACAGGGACCCTCCCCTGATAGCCAGTAGCGTGTAGTTTGCGATGTAAACAGACGGAAGTGACGTGACAAACTTAAGCCATATAATGCGGTGTTACACATCAATAAACGCCATTTGCCGTCCACCACATTGGTGTCTGTGAGCAGATGGCCCGAGCGGCCCGGGGGGGGTCGCCATGCCGTTCCTGAACCAGGTCGCCACGCCTTGCGAAGGCAACAGCTTGGAGGTCATTTCTGATGTCAGCAGACATGCTACTAACTTAGAGTAGAGAAATGACGTCATTATTAGGCCTATCATAACCTATAAAAAGTAATTAAAATAACTATGAATATATTTTTTGACATATTTATTCCTGCCTGTGAATGATTTATGAAGCAGTCCAGAAATCTTACCATGCCAGTATTATTTGTAGCCATCTACCAGTAAAATACTATGTAAGCTAATTTCATGAGTATTTTGGCATTCTGTTCACCACTGGTCTTGCTGATTGCTGATAGTCCATAGCTGCCAGCTTATGATTACCTTTCTGAGGAAAAGCAACCTTTTTCAAAAATATAAAGGCTGAAGTTACTCTGGTCTGCTAAGCACACTAAAACTTGTGGGCACTGTGAGAGAAAATTTCAGTGCAGAGTAATTGTATTGTGTTTGTATGGTAGGGTTTTGGTAGAAGGGGAGAGGTTACAGGGATGGTTCCTGTGAGAAGCTCCTAGAAGTTTCACTGACTCTAAGTTGGACCTGCCTCTGGCTACAGCCAAGATAATCAGCAACAGTGGTAGTGCCTCTGAAGATGTACATAAGAAGGGTAAAAAACCTGTGGGGAAACCTGCAGTGGAGAGAGGAGTGGGACATGAGGGCGACCACCAGGCAGACACCCATGTCAGTGTGGAAAGGCAGGAGGAGGTGGCTGGAATAGAGGTTCCCCAGCAGCACATGGTGAGAGGGCAGGCTGGGCCCCTGCAGCCATGGAGGGTCACAGGAGAGCAGAGACCCCCCCTTGCAGCCTGGGGAGGACCCCACCCCGGAGCAGGCAGCTGCACCCAAAGAGCCCTTGACTCTGTGGGAAGATCATGCTGGGGCAGACTGCCCCTGAAGGACTGCACCCAATGGAAGGGACCCACACCGAAGCAGTTAGAGGAGACAACTGCAGCCCAGTTGGGATGGACTCAGGTCAGAGAAGTTTGTGGAAGGCTGGCTGTCATGGATAGGACCCCATGTTGGAGCATGGAGTCCTGCCCACACCTGAGGAGTAAGGAGGGACATTATGTGATGAACTGACTCCAACCACCGTTCTCCATCCCCCTGCACTGTGGTGGGGAGGAGGTAGAGAAATCAGAAGCAAAGCTGAGCCCAGGAAGAAGGGAGAAAGGCATGGGGGGAAGATGTTTTTAAAATCTGTCTTTATCCTACTCTGATTTGATTGGTAACTAATTAAATTGATTTTTCTTTCACAAGTTGAGTCTGTCATCCCTCCCTGCCCTTATTTCAGCCCATGAGCCTTTTGTTATATTTTCTTGTCTTCACCCCATCCAGGGGGAGTGCGGAAGTGGCTGCATGGTGCTTAGTTGCTGGCTGGGTCTAAACCAGCTCTAATAGTTATTGTTCATTAAACCTGTTGCATCTACAAAAAAAGATACTGCTGAGAGATCCACACTTGCCAAAACATTCCTAAACTCTGAATAAGCACAAGAATAAATTTGTGATCTGACATCACTATTTCTCCAGCCTTTTGGGAATCATATTAACCTGCTTCAGGAATTGTATAAGTGATGAACTATACTGATGCAGTGATTAAATCTAGGTTTTGATTGACTCTTGTTGATTTGTTTAAATCAGATTTTGTAAGAGATTTAATGACCAAGATGGTTTTAAGAAAAAAATCTCTTAAGAACCAAATTCATATTAACAAAAACCTTCTTATAGGAGGTAGGATTATGATTACCCAAATCTAAATTAAAACCTAGAGCCCCATTTCCTACCAGTACCAATGCTTTTAATTTATTTCTAGGAAGGATTATGTAAGGTATCAGATAATATTAGATTAGACACATTTCTCCTCCACAACAAAACAAAATATTGGATGATAATAACTTTGGTAAAAATCATCTTCAACACAAAAACCTTGTGCATGCCTTGAGCATGGCACAGCTCAAGAGTGGTGGGTGCTCCCCATGGCAGGAACTGTCATCTGGAGGCCATCCCACTACCCCACCCAGGAGCAGGGCAGCTGGAGGGCATCAGGGCTTGCAAATAACATGCAGATATCTCAATGCTGTTTCCCGGGGACTATTTCAGGAGCTGTAGAGCTGGATCATGGACAGGGAACTCGGCACTTGGAACAACAGACCTGAGGCTGGGTGGGTAGGCTCAGGCTTGTCTGGAGGCCAGGTGGGATGGAGGGGTGCGACAGTCACTATGCATAAAAAAACACCCTGGTTCTGCACATGCTTTCTCTTCAGAGACTCCTCTTAAAGGCTGTTTTATTCAACTGTAAACTGTTCTCCAGACCCTAAACACAAAGTGCCAGAGATGAGGAAAATTTTCAAACAATGTACTTTCACTTCAGAAGACTTTCTTGTTTTGGTTTTATTTTCAGATGTGAAAATAAAGAAAATATGCTGTCATTTTTATAGCACTGCATTCCTATCATAAGTAAAACATCACATTAATAGAATAATTTCATTTTCCAGTTCACCGGTCCATAAAGTGGCTTATTGCATTTGAGTATTTAATACAAATACAGAAAGGTTTTACTTTGATATATTTTAATTCTATCAAGAGTTTTTGTGACAATTTAGCAATAAGAACTACCAAATGGATTGTTTAGGCCATTAGCCTTTCCTTTCCAGATGAACATTAAAATCTAGCCCAGGTGAGACCATATAATCTCCAGAACAGTTTTTATCCCGGATCTGATGTGTAATTATCTACAGAAGGTTCCTATTTGGAAAAACTTACTACTTGGAAAGCCCAGTAAATGCCATTGTTACATGAGATAGACACTGAGTAGCCACATAGTGCTGACAGGAGTTCCTCTCCTGTCACTCAGCTTGGGGAGCTTCTTCTCATCTGCCCAGACTGAGCCACATCTGTCCAGTAAGCAGCAGAACAGTTTTAGTTACTAATGTCATGACTGTTGTGCTCCCCTAGCTATCCTCAGACACCCCAGCACCCCCTGCTATCCTTTTGGCAAAATAAGAGCAACTCCAATACTCAGAACTAGCAAAAGCAAGGGTTTAACAAGTCTTATACAATCAGTGGGTGAGAAATCATGGCCTCTCCCATGTTAAGAAATGATACATGGAAACTGTTGTGGATTGCTGCACATGTGGTTTGTTCCCTCTCCCCCACTGCCCACATATTTAGCCCTCCTTGAACCCAAATGTTGTTGTTAAATTGTGTGAAAGAAACACTATTCACAGCAAAGTATGAAATGGAAGTGTTTTAAAAATCATTACCACGTTAGTTTCTTTCAAAGAAAATATTTGAACTGAAGAGACTGAGAGAAGGTACATTTCCTTATAACTGCAGTTGACAGGGCACACAGAAGTGTAAAGAGTTTTTTTAATCTTAAAAAAAAGACCAGACCTTTAAAAAAAGATCCAGACCTTCAGATACACTAGTCATCAGCACTGATTAAAATTAAAAACAACATGAAAATAAACAAGTAGCAGGACTGTTGCTCCCCTCCCTCCCCCAATCTTTATCCATGTCAAAATAAATTCTAATACCCAAACAATAGTACAGTTTTTTTTAATGCAGTTATTTTGTTTGTAAACTGTTTTTTACATAAATGTTCAAGATTAATCACTGTTGAAGGCCAAGATTTGTGTTCAATTGGAATGTATAAGAAAATGTTGTAGAGATTCCCCAAACTGATATTCTCACCTCATTTAAATAACGCCCTCTCTCTCCTGTTGCATTTGTTTTACACCCAATTGATCTGCAGAATAAATAAATAAGCAAATAAATAAATCCAAAAATAGTTTTATTCATTTTGTCTACTTAGCTCCCACAGATTTGCTCTATGCTGATTTTCTGCTTTTAGAGTAACAAGATTCTCTGTAATGTCTACTCATTGCCAAGGAACATAATTTTCCATTGTTCTTTCTTCAAATCAAGAGATTCAACTAGGAAAAAAAAAAAAATTGGTGGAATACTTCTCATTCTAAGCAAAAACAAATAAACAGAAAAAACACTACAAAATCCAACCAAAGCAAAAACCAAAATGAAACAAAGCAAAACAAACAAAAACAAAACAAAAAAAAAAGCCCAAAGGAAACCAAAAAAACCCAAACCAAACCAAAAGAAAACAAACACATGTTCAGCTTAACTTAAGCTGACAATTCACAGTTGGTCCAGTTGGCACAGGTCTTCTTAAGTTAATGATCCCTCTCAGCTTGTACCATCTAAGGAGCTGGTTTGAGGTACATGAGTATAAGGACTGACCTGTTGGTAGTAGAGGTGAGCTTCAAATTAAAATATCTGGCTAAAACAAGGAAATTACTACAGAAATGAGAAATGTCTTTTGTATTATCTTTGCTGTCTGTTTCTTTATTGCAAATGTTAGTTGCTGAGAAATGATCTGGCATTTCTTAAACTTGTCTTTGCTACAATGGACTTCTGATTCTTTCATAGTTCAAGACAGCCTTGGACCATGTTGATAGCTTGGATAGCCAAAGAAACGGGTTTAATGGAAAATTAGAGATCTGTTGCTACTTTTGCAAAAAAATGTTTCACAAGTCAAAAGTATCTAAATTTAAACACTGCAACATGTTTTAGGAACTGGGGGGATAAACAATGCTTTAGGCTGCTGAGTTAATGAAATCAGGCCTTTAGGCAGCAGTCATTTGAAGTTTCCCTTGCCACCTTCATTCTTCACCAATTCTTCATTTCTTTTCCATTAAAAAAAAAAAAAAAGATTATTTTTACCGCAATGTAATACAGAAAAATGAGTGGCTGATTAAATAATAAAGCACTTAATCATTTAAAGAAACCTGTTCTTTATACTACAGCATAGGACAACAAAAATCATAGGTATATTGAGCAATTTATTCAGAGAAGTAATTGATGGAAAAGAGGACCTAATACTGGTCTTTTGTAATCTCTAACATTGGTTTCATTCACTCACTACTTACCACAATTAAATTAATTGCAGAAGTTGTACTAGCATACTGGTGGCCAGAATAGTCACCTACTATCATTTTCCCAGCTTTCTGCTACCTGGGAAGTCAAGGAAAAAGGTCTTGGTGTCTAATTTTTGTTTTTCAGACATCCTGGTAAGATAGGGTGTTGGCTTTATATTACTCAAGAGTGTTATCAAACATCAGAAGAAAATCTAAGGGTTTACTGTTAAAGCTTTAAAGATGACAACAGAATAGCAGAGCTGTAAATGTTACTGGTGACATGTAATGATTACTAAGTAGTCTGGGAAGGAGGGGACATTCATGAAAATCATACAGAGGAGTTTAACAGTGTTTTGAATGTCTATAAAATGAAATATGGTGGGCTACCTGCTTGAATCAAAACTATTAAGCTTTGTTGAGACTGTTAGTAGAAAGCTGGAGGTCCATATTTTAAACATTCTTGGGAAAATAGGACAAATTCCACAAAAAGACAACAACACGTCATAACCCTTTAGTAGGGTGTATTTTTCCAGTCAATTTATGTTTCTAGGAGAAGGATCCATAGGTGTTATACAGGAAAAGAAAGTGGAGTGTCTCTGATCTTTCACAAAAATGGAAGAAAATTGCACAGCAATGTCTGGATTAAAAGAATTCACTTCAGAGAAAGAACAAGAGAAATACTTTTTACAATGCAAAGTGTCCTTCCACTATAACAAGAGATATGGCAGCATTTTTCACTGTTAAAGTCAAAACTTTCATTGATTTAAATTCCATCAAGACTTGGTCTGGAACTTCTGGTTATTTTCCCACACCTTTTGTCTCTAGAACTGAGCATTTTACCCTCATTTCTTGATAGTCAACATGCCTTGCAAGTTAACTCTGTCTAAGTTTCAGAAAAGACAGTGTTTCACATCAGATAAGTGTATAGATATGTAAATTTTTATTTAAAACTTAGCCCATCTCCTTGGGATGGAAAAGAATGAGTTTTCTAGAAAAGTTCATTTCCAGAAATAGACAGCATATCAAAGCCTAAATTCAAGAAAGCTTTAGAAATGGCAAGACCCTAAGACAAGTCACTTGGTAAATTCTTGTTTTTTCTCACCCTCAGAGGCTTATACAATTTTCTGGCTAAGAACATAACACAAAGAGCCATTACACAGAGACAATGAGTTAGTATTCCCACCCAAAGTGCCCTCAGCAGCTTCTATTTTCTTGAAGGTGTGTGGTGAGGAGCTTGAAGGAAGGTGATGAGCTATGAGTTTGAACTATATAAACAACCAAGGAAGCACAGCCACTCCTCCATAATACTAAGAAACGACTTTAATAAAGTGTTAGGTGCTGTTATAACCACTTGCAAACGTGATCACACTGCTGTTTCGGAGGTGCTCAAGTTGCTGGGGAAGTGTATAGTATGCCCTACTCTGTGAGGAGCAATCATCTAGCAGAATCATAGAATCACAGAATGGTTTAGGTTGGAAGGGACCTTAAAGATCATCTAGTTCCAATCCCCCTGCCATGGGCAGGGACACCTTCCACTAGACCAGAAGTGGAAGAATGATTTCCTTTGGAAAATCTTAGGCTGAAGAATGTCTTGATTTTTGACCAGGATGTGACAGATTGGACAAAGAGCTGTGCACACCAATAATGCTATGTGTGCTCAGATATGTAACTCTAAAATGAAACCCAGAGAAGCCCTGTAACTCCAAGTTTTTCTGAATCTGCTCTTAAACAAAAAGGTCACGACGTTTTTTACTGGTTTTGGCAAACCAACCTCTTGGCTGGTTTTGGGTACTTGAACTCTGTTCTTTTAACAGTTCACCTGCAGGTGTGCTGCTTTAAATAGGACTCTGGATTCAGCTACAAGCAGAACATGTCGGTGGTGTGTTTAAACTGAATTGATAATGATTCCATTAGTCTTTTACTGCTGCCATGTAAGAACCCCACAACCTCAAATGAACTTGAAGTATTCCCAATGTATTGCATGCTTTCAGGGCATTTCCACTTGGGAAAAACATTATCAGTCAGCAACACAGACTCTGTGCCATATCACAGGAGATAAGATATTAAGTTCGTGACTGACTTTAATGCTGGGAAGGATTGTGGTGCTACGGAAAATCTGGCCAAAAAAACATTATTTGGAAATAGAAGAAATAGTAAAATAGTATGCTGTGCAATGAAATCTTACCAGTCCAGGTGAAGTATGGATTTATGGTTCAAATTGGATTTTTATTTTTTTAAATCTTTTTTTAGCTATAGTGAAACAGTGACATTTCCTTAGTTTTCAGGTAATCCTTTATTTGTTGAAAGCTTAGGTGGTGTACAGAAACCTTTAACAATATCTATTTTGCAGCATAGCCACCATAAAATCCTATTATGGACAGAAAACTACAAAATGTGGCTCAGCAATATAAGTATTGTAACAAATGTGTCTCTTGGTCCATTTTTTCATATGAAAAAATGCTGGGGAAGAGACACACTACAGCTTATAGTTTATTCCACAAAAAAAGGCTTGTGAAAAAACATACCTTCCCGTCTATCCATTTTTTAGAAGAATTTTGGTTGGGGTTTGTTTGTTTGTTTGTTTGTTGTTTTTTAAATGACAAAGAGGTAGAAGTCCCCCAAAAATAACATGACAGAAGATTTTCTCTTTTTCTCTTTTTATTTTAAATATGTCACTGGGAGAAAAGAGACCTTATTTTAAATAATCACATGCCTGCGTCAAATTTTGACACTGTTGTGTTAGTTCTATAAAAATACTGAAGTTCACCTACTAGCAGTAAAGTACTTTATGGGATAGAAGTTACAAAGGAAACAGTAGAGGAGCTATAAATGGTGACATGAAGTAGTGAGCAAAAGTTTTAAAACTAGGGGGGGCAAGGGAAGAAGTCTTAGTGGAGTTCAGTTAAAAGTTCAGGAGACAAGCACTCAGAGGCATCACCAATGGGAACCTGAGTTAATAACTTATTTTTCAAAACACAGATGGTCTAAAGAGGCATGCTCTGTGGAAGAGCTATGAGGATGAAACAAAGATCTACAACTACTGTGTGATATCTGATGCACCTCCTACTATCATCACTTTGTAGAAAATACTTTTTATGATCTAGTTTTACCTAATGTTTTTATTGTAATGCCTTCTGTTTCTGATGTTATAAAGCAATGCAGCTAGCTTTACAACAATTAACATCTCCTGTTTTATATAGTTTATTCAACATTTGTCATGTGAGCCATGCTGCAGGAATGGGAAGGTCTTACTTGATATTTTAGAAATTTATTTAACCTGTTAATAGTTTATTAGTTTGGATTCTTGATTGTTGCAATAGGTAAGCTGTCAGTACAAAAATGAGTCAGACTACGTATTTGAAGCATAAATGACCATTTTTCCTGTGGTAAAAGGCTCCCCTTGGTGAAAGAAATTGCAAATCGTTATTACTTCATATGGCAAAAAATTGCAGAAGAAAATAAATTCTATTACTATAACTTAGAATTGCCTCTAAGGATGGAGGGTCTAGGATGTGGTTGCTTATGAGCTGGGTGCTCTAAGTCTATGTAATAGTAAGCTATTAATAGAAAAGGGTTAAACTATATAATCAGATCAATGTTCCTGGTCAGCTGACAAAAATCCTGTTCACTTCTAGTCAATATTTAATAATCTTCAATATCCTTGGGTGGTGAGTTTATCACTCTTTTTCCTTATGAAACTTAAGTGGCTGTGATAGAATAGATACCTGCTTCAAAAATACCTTCAAGGAAGGCTATAACAACACCCAGTTCCACAGAGCAAAAATCTGAGGTCTGACTTGTCAGAAGATGTTGCAGCACAACAAGTGATATGGATACATTTTAACCAAATGAAACTAGAGTCACTCATTTTCAAAGATAGAAAACTTTTAAACACAGCTGTTATACTTAACCAAGCCAGTGCAGATCTGCAGTAACTTAGAGAAATTCTATGGGATTCTGTAGGGTGGAAGAAGAGAATTTTATGTGGTCGATTTTCACAAATTCACGTTACATTGTTTGATTATTTACCTACTTGCTTTTTGGCCTTTGTGTCTTTGAAAAGTATACAAGGTACAACCCACAGAGAAGGAAACTCTCCCCATATTTGCAACACATGCAGTGCCTCAGCTGCATCATTTCAGTCAGGAGATGTCCTTGCCTTCTGTTCCTAACATCAGATCTAGTTCTCCATCTTGCATAGTCAAGCCTCATTACTCCTGCTGGCAAGGGGATGCTTTGCTGAGGAACATGTCCCACCTCTACCAAATGGAAATGAAATACATTATCAAAATAGTCCACAACATCATTGAGGTTGGAAAGGATAGCTCTTCTTTTTAAGATAGACTTAAACTGGGATTTTTTTTTTCCTTAATTCCCTCACAATAGTAAGCGAGGTTTCTTTCTGGAAATAATAATAATAATTTCCTTATTTTGGCCCTTTAGTTCTCACTTGTTCTGGATTTTTTGTTGGGTTCCCTGTCCCTGTCCTTGCCCCACCCCTCTTTTTTTTTTTTTTTTTACTGTGAGTAAATGCTTATTTTGAATTTTCACACTTTTCATCTGTTAGTAACACAATTAGGTGGATGTCCTTCACTCTAGATAACATGTCTTTCCAGATCTTAATTGGACTTCATTTTAATTGGCAAAGCTACCATCTACTTTATACCCCACTTCATCTCTCTACATCTGTTTTCACCGTCTTTCATCTTTAAAATAATACATACAACAATCTTCCTAAACCACCACAAAACAAACAAACAAACCAACAAACCACAAGAACAACAAAATTAGTGTAGGATCTGTCTTAGGTACATAAAAAAAATATTTAGGGTGTTCTTTGTTTTTCTTAATGCTTATTAATGCTTTATGCAGAAGTGCTGTCTATTTGTGAGCTGTAGATATCCTTAAGAATGACTGAATTATGGAAATGTATAACTGAGTCAGAAATTAATATAGCATTTCTGAAGAAGCAGGCTTTTCTCTAGTTCAGGCTAGGTCATTTTAATGGTCTGTTGAGCCTTCAACAGAAACCTTGTGGATATTCAATTTGGTTTTGCACGGTGGGTCTTTTATTTATTTTCAGTCCTGTCATCATTCCTACTCTCACTAAGCAGGTAACCTCCTATCATCCTCAGTGAATGCAAAAGTAACAGCACCCTTCTCTGTCATATCTGGCAGAAAGGGATACACTCGACCTGTTTCTACCTGTGTCAACTATCAGTCACATGCCCTACAACATGACTTATCTTTCTTCTTGGTGAAATACCCTAGCCTACTCTTTTGGACTGGCAGTAAGCAAACTCCATTCAGGTAAGCAATCACGCTACACATAGAATACTATTGGTATGTGAATTGTTGGCCAGGAGTACGTAAAATCTTTCTCCCTGTTAGATTACATTTTCTAGAAATAAGAAAAAAGCAAACCACCACAACCTGTTTCTTCGGAATATCTTTCCTGCCTAGTCTCTGTTGAATGTTGCACTGGAAAGACAAGCATTTCATCTAATATACTGAAGCCACATGTAGACAGATAACCTTCCCTTATTCAACCATATCACCATATCATTGACCATATTTATCCAAAACTAGTACCAGCTCAATACTCACATATTTATTTCAGTCTAAGTACCTAACACTTTACTGATGATTTTTTGAATCTGCAGCTTAAGCTAAGAATGTAGTTTAAGAATTCTGGAAGGACCTGATTTTAAAAAGGCTTGTGCCTTCAGAAATTTTTAAATGAGTGTTTAAAGTTATCTATGCAAAAAATTCATGAGACGAAAAGTTCTCTAAAAAGTTGAAAATTATCAGACTGTTTACAGACCGTATTTCCAGAGTTTCAGAAAAGAAAGTCAGGATCAGGTGTGCTAGGAACTACTCTTCCACGTTTCAAGGCTGCATTTTCATTATCTTCAAGCACAGACATTCAAGACATGCATGTCTGGCCTAATGTGGTTTTGGAAGAGTGAAAAGTCCCAATGGAACACCAGTTCATTGCAGATACTGTTGCTAGCTTCTCAAATTACTGGATTATGCTACTTCTAGTCGTTACACATGTGTGGATCAGAGATCAGAGCTTACCCAGTGTGAAAAGCCATTTTACACCCATATAAAAGAGCTTATTTCACAAATGAACAAGCCAAAGGTTTAGCTTATTTGAATATCTGAATAAGATCCAAAACAAATTTAATTGAGTATTCATTTCACACACTTTAGCCAAATGAGTTGCTTAAATGAATTGATCCTGTGAGTAACAGTATATGTATATGGATACTTAATGAATGAGTTGACAGTAGCCTTCAGCAATCCTGCATAAAATGGCAACAAGAGGATGAAAGACTAATTTGTATCCTAACACACAATAGTTTTACAATACAGTATCTGAGTTGTGGAAGTCATCCATGAAACTTACCTTTTACAAGCTGTCAAGAGGTTGTCTTCCGGTCTGCTGAGGCACAAAGGTGATGTTATTCCCATACAGATCGTCCCCTAGCCATATAGATCCACTTTATTCCAGGCACCCTTTAAGTTTCTAAATGAGATTTAATAACAGCTTCTCATTCTCCTACAGTCAGCACACTTCTGATCTTGTGTCTTCCTACAGGTATTTGCAGCCCTCACCATAGAGCAGTGCAGCAGTGTACTGACCCAAGAGACATTACTTTCTTTGCATGAAAATGCATTTCTGACATTTTTTGCTCTTATCAGTCTTGAGTATCTTCTATTCCTTTAGGTTAACTAGACTTCTCAGATGATTGCAACACAATGGGTTTAATATAAAGACTTTAATAATCTTCTACCTGATGGGAGAAAGGAATGGGATGTAATTTATGGTAGTACTGTTCTTCATACCATGTGGTTCTTGCCTTTTTGTGCTTGCTGCAAAACTACAGTGCAGAAGATACAGTGTACTTTCAAAAGAGTGGCAAAACTAAACACTCCCCATTTACCTGTGTGGTGGGTTGGCTTTGGATAGATGCCAAACACTGACCTAACCATTCTCTCACTCTTCCTTATCCAACAGGGCAGGGGTAGAAAATAAAGTGAAAAAACTCATGGGTCATGGTAAATACAGGGAGGTCACTCACCAGTTACCATCATATGCAAAACAGGTTCAGCCTGGAAAAAATTAATTTTATTTATTGACAATTAAAATGGTTTTGGATAGTGAGAAAGAAAGACAAAATAAAACAATACTCTCCCCTGCCATTTCTTGCCGAGGTTCAACTTCACTCTCTCACTCCCAGCTCCACTATTTCTCCCTCCTCCCCTGGGTGGCGCAGGGAGATTGGGAATGGGGCATTGGGGTCAGCCTATAATTGCTCCTGTCTGCAGCGCCTTCCTCCTAACCCATTTTCCCTGCTCCTGTGAGGGTCCTCCACAGGCTGCAGTTCCTTCTGAAAAGATCTACCTGCTCTAGTGTGGGGTCTCATGACCTGCAGGGAAGATATCTACACCAGCATGGTCGTCTTCATTTGCTGCAGTGGAATCTCTGCTTTGGCATCTGGGACACTTCTTTCTCCCCCTCCTTCTTCACTGGCCTAGGTGTTCACAGGGTTGCTCCTCATGCTTTTTCTCCCCTCACTTCTCACACTGTCATCTGGTATTTACCCCTTTCTTAATAACATTTTCACAAAGGTGCCACTTCCCTGTGCCATGTGGCCTAAGCTGTGTCCTTTGATCGGTCCATTTTTGAAGCTGGCTGGAATCAGTTGGAGCGGGATGTTTCTGGCATGGGACAGCCCCAGACCTTTTCTCACGTAGGCCACCCTTGCAGCCCCACTGCCAGCACCCGTACACAGACACCCAGCTCAGCCTGACTGACCTTGGCTGTTGCATGTTGCCCTACTTGCAGCAGGTGCAACAGCAGTCTCTTGTTTTGAGACAATATTAATATACTCCTCCAGGAGATTTTGTGTTTCTAAAACCAAACCCACGGACATGCTGGTGAGCACCAGAAATGGTAACTTTAAAACTGAGATATTTTTGACAGAATTGTTTGAAGGACCAGTGGCTGAATGCAAAAATGAAGTGAAACAGAAAAATAAATAGGACATTAACCCTGGAAAGATGTAGTTAAAGGAGTCAGAGGATACACTTACTCTGTGGCTCTAGAAAGAACCAGGTGAGTGAGCAAGAATTTTGTTATCCAGTAGAGGTTCAGAGCTGCAAGTAACTCCTGTATCTCTTGGCTGGTCATTTCCACACAACTCCCCTTGCCCTGCCGGCCCCCCCCCTCACCCCCCCACCCCCCCCACCCCCAACCCCCTGTGCCTCCTATTGGGTATTGTGCATTTACTGTAAATATCAAACTTCAAATTTAAAAATAGTTGGCTGTATTTTCAGTTTAGCTTTTAACCTTATATATTTTTAGCTCCTTGATAATGATATTTCTCCATTGTAAAATCATTCTGACTACTCCCATCCCCTTTTGTGTCCTTCATGTGTTTGGAAATATTTGTCAGGACTATTTGTCCCTTCACTTTCTCAGGGATTGGTGTGAGGATGAACAGTCTGTAGTTCTCCAGATCCTTTTTCTTATCCTTCTTGACAATGAGAGCAATATTTGCCTTGTCCCAATCCTCAGGAACCTCCTCCATCTCCACAGTCTGTCAAAGGCAACCAAAACTAGCCTCACAATGACATTGGCCAGCTCACCTACACTTGTGTGTGTACCCTGTCTGGTCCCTGGACGTGTGTAACTTCAGTTCTGTTAGATGTTCATGAACCTGAACACCATTCACTGATAGTAAGTCTTCATTGCTCCAGATTTTCCATGCATATCAGTTCCAAATAAAGCAAATACATATTTCTAATCTGAACACTTATTTCAGTTTTCTATGGGTTAGTTCAGGAGGTGTCTACTCAGATGTTTGGGTTTTGTGAATTTCAATTTTAGACATATAAATTTCACTGTAGGGACTCAAGTCTGTAGAAAGGACTTGAGCATCATATGTTTTGCTACGCACGTTGGCCTTTTTAGACCTGACTTATATGACTGTGCTCTGCTGGATTTCCACACTGTGGGGAACACAAAGGCTGATCCTATGGTACACTCCATTGGTGCAAGAAGCAGAATTCTTCAGGTCACCTGACTTGCTCATGAAGTGGATCCATTTCCAGAGATCAGTACAGTTTAAGGAAATGACACTCAGGAAGAAATTATTCATGATGATCCATCTTTTTCCACTAAGAAAAACTAATTGTTAGGGTGGGTTTTTTTTTTTGCTAGTTAACTGTTTTGTACCACACGTTACCTGTTGCAGCCTGCTGTGTCCAAGCTGGAGGTTATCACTGAGCAGCTGAAACTGACTTTTAGCTTAATGTGAAAACTCTCAGCTCCTGGTGCCAACAGACAGCACATAAACTGTCTATATTGAGGGAAGGACTTTCTAATGTAGGCACCTCATGCAATATCACTCCTTTCTCACTAGAAATACTGCCCTTGTATGTTCTTTTCCACAGGACAGGTAGACAATTATTTCTTTCCTTTAAGAGAAAGAAATACAGGCAAAGGCTGAAAAGAAACATCACCAATGTGTACATTTGATGCATTAAAGCCAGACCATGCTAGCAGGAATGCTACACCTACAAAATCTGGAAGACACCAGATCCACATTGCTCTGGGAACTTGTTTGTCAGAAGCATTCAACGGTGAAAGAAAACAGTGCAGATGCTTTAATTAAGCAGTGTAAAACTTCAGCTTGCATTAGTTTTGATTTTAGCCTCTAGACATGGCTTTAAATCAGGCAAATACAAAAACCTATGGGTCTTCAACCAAAGCAAAAAATACACCTCTAAGGAAATTGCATTCATTTTTCCCTCTCATCTGAACAGGCACAAAGCCAGACAATGGCCAAAGAGACACTGCACAAACTGCATCTAAAATGTAATTTTTCCCTGAAATCAAATAACTTATTAGAACATAAATAGAAACTTAAAAGGGAATGAGAGGTCTGAAACATGCCCCATTTTCTCACATTCATGGATAAGACAGGAAATACTTTTTTCAGTCACAAAAATCTCTCTCCAGTTGGAAATCATTTTAATGAGGAATTGTGGCAAGTAAAATTGTAACTTCTGGGCAGATGATGTGTTGCAAATTAGGAAAATAATTTATAAAAAATCCTTTAAAAAAATATTTATAAAAAATACTTAATCATTTGCACAAGAAATATATATAGCAATGCTAATACTGAATTAATTCTCAGAGGGAAGAGTAAACCCACTCTGAAATATTCTTTATGTTACCTAGCTCACTAACTTCACTTTACAATTGAACCATTAAGGTAAATGCAAATGTCTTCTGAGAAAGAAACTTTGTTCAAGAGTTTGACAGGATAAAAGATTTTGCTTTGTAAACATAACACCTCTCAGAACCAAGGAGCAAGGATAAAAAAAATGTAGCTAAAAATGATGCCACTGAAATGTCTTGTTTAAACAGATCAAGTATCCAAAGAGGAAAACATGAATGATATACATTTTCTGAAAAGTTAAAAAAACCCCAAGTATATACACTAAGTATATATTTATGTACATATATGTACGCATATACAAATGATACTAGTGAAAGCTTATTACTTGAAAAACAGAAATAAGTGTTAAATAAAAAGTTTTCAGTTTGTTTTCTTACTTTTGACACTGAAAACTGGAAATGAAACTGATTAAGATAAGAAACCTGACCTTGGAGAATAATTTAAGGTTCAACTCTGAAATGCTAATTTTATGTCCCATATGTATGTAAGTGGTTACAGTTGGAAGGGACCTCTAGACGTCATCTGGTCCAACTCCACTGCTCACAGAGGGTGACCAAGAACAGGTTGTCCAGGACTGTATCCAGGTAGCTTTTGTGTGTCTTCAATGGTGATGCCACCACCTCTCTGGGCAACCTGTGCCAGGGCTCAGTCACAGTGAAAAATTGTTTTCTGATGTTCAGAGGGAATCTCCTGTGTTTCAGTTTGTGCCCATTGACCTTGCTTCTGGCACTGGGCACCACTGAAAAAAAGCCTGGCTCCATCAACTTTGCAACCCTCCCTTCAAGTATGTATGTACAGTAGAAAGATGCCTGCTGAGCATTCCTTTCTCCAGGATGAATAGTCCCAGATCTCTCATAAGATTTCTCATAAGAGAGGTGATCCAGTCCTTCATCATCTTAGTGGTCTCTTGCTGGAATCTCTCCAGTATGTGTATGTCTCTCTTATAATGAGAAGCCCAGAACTGGACAGAGTACTCCAGTGTGGCCTCACCAGTGCTGAGCAGGGGGCAAGGATCACCTGTCTCCAGTTGCTAGCAATACTTTACCTAATTCAGTCCAGGTTACCGTTAGCCTTCCTTGTGGCAAGGGAACATTTCTGGCTCATGTTCAACTTGGTGTCCACCAGGACACCCAGGGCCTTCTCAGAAAAGCTGCTTTCCAACTGAATGGCTGGGATTCTTCCTCCACAAGTGAAGGATTTTGCAGTTCCCCTTGTTCAACTTAATGTCTTGTTGGTCCATTTCTCTAGTCTGTTGAGGTTCTGATTGGCAGCATAAGTCTCTGGCCACCCCTCTGAATTCTGTTTCATCACCAAGCTTGCTGAGGGTACGCTCTGCCCTAACAGCTAGATCATTAAAGAAGATATTAAACAGGATTGGACCCAGCCTTGACCAAGTTACAGGCCTCCAACTGGAATCAAACTGAGCGATAATTTTAACAGGATGCAACTCTCAATCACTTCTAGCATAAATAGCAGTTGGGAAGAACAAAACCAAATTTTTGGAGTGCTCTGACTCTTGGTGTGATCCTTAGCCATTAGTGTAGTAGTTACGACTCTCTTAAAATATGAGTTTAAAGCTAAGCATGTCTACAAAGATGGATACAAACACCACAGTTGCTTCGCTACTACCCCGGATGGACATCAGCTCTTGTACAGGAACTGCATAAGGTTTTGGAGGAAAAGTAGATCTTACCACCATCCTGTGCTCCCAACTGCTGTAAGCCTGCTAGGTTTTTCCCAAATTCTTCTGATGACACAAGGTAGAAGATTTTCCTTTCTTTTTACCCTTATGTAGAAAAGCCCTTAGGTTACTGCTAAGAAATGGTCTGCTAACTAACATTGCCCCGGCTTGGGCAAAAAGAAAGTTAGAAAAAGGATTGTGAACTTTTCCAGAACACTCAGGAACTCACCAGTTTGTCACTGGGGATCCATGATGTTTGACAAAATCTGTAGTCCATCTACAAGTGCAAGATGTAGTTAAAACTGTTAAATTTGTTCTGAAGATACCTACAGTATGGGACAGAGCTGGGAAATAGAGCTGGGGAATAGGTACTTTGAGAATTATTCTGCAGGAGTCCAGTTTGAGTTAGAGCTGCAATTTTGTGGCATAGATGTCAGATACATCAGCATGTAAAATGGTCCTAGTGGCAGAGATATACACAATTAGCTGAAAATTGAGCCTAGTCTTGGAGAAACTTAAATGTTGTTTTAAATATTGAGTAGGCAAATCAGTATGTGCATAGATAGTCCAATGTTGCACAGTTTTCAGCTACAACCCATAAATAACTCTTCAGTGTAGGACTGTTAGACAAAGTGCCATTATGGACTGTGAGGTACAAATATACAATATGGAAGAGGCTGAGAAGCCTGTCATGATTCCATAATGGGTGAACCCTTGTGTTTATGAGATCCACCAGCTCTGCTACGGTAAATAGATATACCACGTTTCTATTAGGTCAGATTTTTAGTTCAGAAGTAGCCTCCTCAAACCCGTTTGATTCAAAAGCATCTTTAAGTGATTCAAGAGCCACTGTATAAAACACATAGGAACAGAAAACACACAGTTTCTGCTTCATGGGAAATGCTATAATATCTGTACTTCTTTTTACATCCTTTGCCCTTCTGAGTTTGGAAGAAGTTGAATAGCTCTTGGAGGAAGTTACCTATTTCACTGTATGTTCACGCAGGTCAAAAGACAAAGTTTTCAAATCTTTGAAACCACTTCATGTTAACTGTTGGTATAAAGTCACCATATTATCTTGTTCCAAGGTTCCTTCACACCTTGCTTTTCTCCTAGAAAGATGCTAATTAACTAGTACCAAGCTAAAACAAAGTTGCTGTCATATTTTTAATTCCCCACCCCCCCACCCCCCCACACCCCCCCCCCCGTCTGTTTAGTCTGGTCATGCTAAGTTTGTCTTTTGTTACTTACAGTTTTGTCTCTTCTCTTTGATAAAATGACTTGCTTAGCTCAATAATAGTTTTAATATCTTATTACACTGATGGAAAGAGGGAGGGATGGAGGACGAACTTTCGTTTACAAAGCTTGTGCCTACATTAATTTTCAGTGCCCTTCCATTTTGTAACAAATTGTCCAAGCTTGTTGGTCCTGAATTTATATTGTTTGATTCTCTAACATCCCATGAAATAATGATTTTGTTCTGTTTTATAGTGATCAATGCAAGTGTGTGCTTATAAGCAAGTAAAACCCTTGCCCAAAGGAAATTTCTGTCAAAATAGCCAAAACACATTGATACTAATGTTTCCCTTATAGCTACTAAAAGGAAGGCAAGGTCAAAATATAAGTCATACTAGAATCAACTAGTAACTACCTAGAGTGGATGCCATCAACAAACTTTATTTCATACATCTCTCTCTGTTCCTTTGGCGGGGGCGGGGAGGAAAATCCAAGTATGTAATTAAACAATATGAAGCTTCTATAAACAAATTTACTTATAAGCAGAAGTTTCTTCATAACATGACTGAACTTTTAGATAGCATTTGATAAAACACTTCAAAAAACCTGAAATGCAAAAGCAGATCTTTTGTTTCTGTATCTTATGTAGAAGAACACAACATGTATATACAAACATAGGCCTTTTAGCCCTTTCAGAATTTACACCTAGCAGTTATGAAATCAACACAATCACACAAAATATTATTTACTTGCTTAAAAATATCAATTTTGCAATCAGGTGAAGGAGTATGTCCAGCTGGGTCCTCAGAAGACACTGGCAAGAAATCTTAATGCAACAAAAACACTTCTAAGGAATAAATTTACTGTATTTCTAATTCCAGTCCATCTCCATGATTTCAGTTTAAGTATTCTCAGTTTTTACAGAGGAAAAATCCTGTCTGTGCACAGAGCACCTACATTCATTTTCCATTACTTCTAAATAGTACATATATAAAATGATTCAGACATAAGAAAGCTACACAGATTTTTTTTTTTTTTTCATATATCCTTAAAAGAATTACCAAACATCAGATATTTACCAAATATCTTTCGTTGGGTATATTTCTTATTTGATAGTACTTAGCTAAAATCCTATGAATAAAGAGCTAAAAATAGAAAAACAAAATTCTATTGAACACAGAATTTTGTTTACTTCAAGATGATACATTTATGTCTGGTATTTAACAAATAAATATTCATAATTTTAAACTTAAAAGAAAAGGCCTTGAAATGCATTCTCTTATCTTAAATGTATTTGTACATGCGTATGACCTAAAGTGTAGCATGCTAGAAGGATAGTAGCTCTTTCACTTCTTCCTAGAGTTCTTTCTCTTTGGATTACTTCTACATTTAGCAAGACACACCAGTGCTGGTGGTGTTTTCATGTGAATAACATGTTTAAGAGCAAGGTGTTAGGTGAAGCTCCAGTGGCCTCATCTGTGAGGTTTGTTTACAGGCTTGTACTTTTTCTATAGCGTTCATAGAAATTGACTTTAGTCAATGAATCTTGATAACATTTATGTATTTGTTTCACTGTTTATTGCTCATATCTTATTATCTACATTTTCTATGCAGTAACATTCTGTTTCCCATTTTGTAACTCATGGGCCTGACCATTGTATTCTTCCTCCTACTCCTTCACAGAGCCTGCAGAAAAAGCTACTCTGCAATTGGCTCCCCAGGAACATCAGTCACAATACATGGTCAATGTCAGCCGTGAAAGTAACAACTGACGATAAAAATTGGCAGTCAAATGTGGTATGCCCCAGCCAGGAACTAAGGTCCACACAGCCATTTGCTCATTCCACCCCGCAGTGGGATGGGAGAGAATTAGTTGGGTAAAAATGGGAAAGTTGGGTTGAGTTAAAGGCAGTTTAATAAGTAAATTGGAAGCTGCATGCAAAAGCAAAGTGGAATAAGGAATTTATTCACTGCATCCCATCAGCAGGCAGATGTTTGACCCTTTCCAGAAAAGCAGGTCTCCACGTGTAGTGTTTACTGGGGAACACAAACGGCATAACTCTGAACATCCACTCACTTCATCCTGCTTTCCCCCAGCTTTTATTGCCAAGCGTGATGTCATATGGTATGGGACTTCCCTTTGGCCAGCTGTCCCACCTGTGTCCCCTCCAAAATCGTTGTTGGCTATCTAAAATATAGCATCATATGAGCTACTATGAAGAAGATAAACTCAATTCAAGCCAAAATCAGTACACTAAAAATAAACAATTCTTAATGGTATTGATTTTCAATAAAATAAATGTGACTTTTACAATACAAAACCAAAACCCCACAACCAACCAAACTCAAAACACACCAAAATACTACTTGGAATATTATGTTATTTCCCATACCTAAATAGAAGTCCACATTTTTCCGGTTCTTTGTCCTAGAGAGAGCACTACTTCACCATGCTGAAAGGCTGCTCTGTTGCCTACTCATTACATAAAAGCTATTCAGCAGCCACTCTCTACTATGGTAAAGAATGATTTTGTATCTGAATGCATTGTCCCCTCTAGGCTGAGTACGTAGGTTTGGGTACTACTCTGTCATTCCAGTTTTCTGCACCATGCTGTAAATTGGCTACCAATTCTCTAAAACTGTCAGGGACTAAGCTCTCAAGGAAACAGTCAAAGCTTTCAATGTTACTCAGGAAATGGAATAAAAGGAGTTGTAACAGAAGGCGTGAATGTGTGAAATGTTTGCAAAATATTCTTTGGAAGTGTGGACTATTGAAAGAATGTTGTATTAAACATTTTACATGATTGGAACAGAAGTACATGGTTTTACTGTTGTCAGTGAAAGATAGATGTTTTGCAGATCTTTTTTTTTAGCAGGTTACTGGGTCCTCAATTTTAGTTACTGATTTTAGCAGGTTTTCGTGTGCTTACTTTGAATTACCATGATGTCTAAACAAGATGCCTTGTAGGGTTAGGGGGTTGTCATCAGAGTCAGTGAGGACACTGATTGACCCCACAAACTTGGCAATGTCACCTGCAGCCTCCAGATGATGGTTTGTTTGCTTTTACTGTATGTATGAGAAATTGGTGTGCAAAGTGTACTGTGTAAAGTGCCTACCACAGTAGAATGCTGGGCTCATTCAAGCCCTTTAGACACTACCAGGTTTCAAGAGCAAACTGTATTTTTGAAGACAAGAAGTATAGTAATCCTAATGTATTTTCAAGCAATTTCTTCCAATGAAGAAAATCCTACATTCTGTTCTCTTGAATGTATGAGAGAAGGAAATGCATTTCCAGGCAGTTTTGACTTTAAAGATTTACATTCTAGATCCAATAAGGTTGTTGAATATATAATGAACGGCTTTTATTGGCAAAGAAAGGTTGTTTGCTTGTTCCTGCTACAATAATAAAGACTTCTGCTGACAGAAGCAAGCTGAATGCATTTTGGGTTCAAAAGCATCCTATTTATAGTCTAGATGCGAAATGATCTCTATTCACTACGATGTTTCATTTGCAGGTTATCATTCTGCTTTCCTCTGAAAGCTAGTCAACAGATGTTTCCTCCCATCTTGACTCACTGCATTAGTAATAGAAAAATATTCTGCATCCTACTATGGTATCCTTCATAAGCAGAATTGAAGGAAAGAACCAGCTTGCTTAAAACACACATGACAGTGTAAAGAGAACATAGTCTTTCTTGAGTATCAGTACATCCACATTATTCAGGTTTTGAATTAAGTGACTTACTAAATAGTTGCAGTCAGTCGCATAGCATTAATATTCCCTCCTTAAAAATAAAACTAAATAAAACTGAATAAAATAAACAAAAAAAATTATAATGCACAAACAAAACAAAATAAAATAAAATAAAATAAACCAAAAATTTGCCACAGGTCTTAAAATAAAAATTTGCTACAGGTACAAAACCTCATACCCCATCAGTATTTAATTTCACCAAGCACAGTGACAGAATGAAAAAAACTAAGTACCACTATTTCACTCTATGGAAACTGCTTTAAAGATGTTCTTTGACAGTAGTGCAAGTAATATTGATACCATTTGATACTTTCTGTAGACATTTCTGCCAATTTGATCCAGTGCTACTTTTTCAGACAAGTTTTCTTCTTTGTCTGAAGATGTTAAATTTCAAAGTTCCAAAATGCAATGCAATTTCATAGAACTCATCAACCCCACAGGCAAGATATAAATTTTTTTTCACTTAAAGTTTTATGGAAGAGGAAGTAATTTATCACTGGTAGGTTAGTTTACACATCAGCAAATTTTCTGGCTATTTTCCTCAAGATTCCAATGTCTGTGAAAAGTAATTAAAGAACATTCTGCTTATAAAGCTGGCTAAGAAGAACAAAACAAAACAAAACAAAAGGTCATGTTCACATCTGAAGCAAAAAGAACTCAGCAATTTCTATGAATGTTTTCTGCCTCTTTCTTCACCAGTGAAAGCTATAATGTTTTTTAGGTTTCATTGGGTACTGATCAGTTGGGAATGGACTTGTTCTGGACACTCCGGTTAGTGAATGGTTTCTTTCTATATATCCCTCATATATACTTTTCAATACTTTGTTTATATCTTTACCAGTAGCTCACTTTTGTCCTAAGCTCACACAGACTGGGAGAAGTGGGGAGTGGGAAAAGAAATACAAAAGAAATATAAGAGTGGGAAATCCTCTCGCTCTAGAATCAGGACCGACTGCCTCATTTTGAGAGATACCAAGGTGAAAGAACAAGATTCTGGGAAACTGGGAATTTGGTCCAAGCGTTTGTATAATATTGAAAAGATACAAATGTTAGCGTGTTTGAAAGTCTGTAGCTATTGTTTTGCTTTGAAGTGGGTTAATTTCACATCTCAACAGCATTTCTTTAATGTTCTCAAAGTACATGAAGTAAAAATATATTTTTGTGTGTGTGAAGGAAGCATGAATTAGAACTAGACTTGTTAAAACCCATTAAATTAAAATGTATTAACCCATACATAGCCAAATCTTTTTGACAATATTCATTTTCACACTTTATTTTGGCCCATGCTATATGCACAGAACAGGAATATCCAGAGAAGTCACTGCTGACATTAAAGGGCATCATCTAAAGCCACTCAGATAGTTAAAGAAACCCTTACATAATACAGCTTTAAACCACCTTGCACAGACTACGCAAAAAAGGTTCAAGCCAAAGGCAGCCTGCAAAGCAGTAGTTGTAAAATCCACAAATTCAGTGGAAAAACATTAATAAGACTCTGTAAGAATACCAAGGCTTCACATTTACACTATTATCAACATCTTAATGTAGAAATTAGCTAAGAACAATACAAGTTCTTAGAAATCAATCTCATGTTAATGTCTTTGCACATCCTTCCAGCACAGAGAATTCTTTATTAACACATACTTAATACTAATCACTAATAGATGGTATTCACTTGCTAACAAAGCAATCTTGGAGACAGAGCCTGCCCTCTTTCAAAACCAGCAAACAGAAAGATTCTTTTATGTTTCCCTTGACTAGATTGCCATGCCATGCCCCTTGTAGATTGCCTCAAAACACTTGGCATGTTCATTGAAAAATTTTTCAGCGTGTTTGAAAACACTTGCACCGTATTTGGATAGCAGCTTCACAGAACCACGTTTGCAATCGCTGCACATGCAGTGCAGCACAGAAACGAGTCAAAAATCTGTCATGACTGCTTGCCACAATTTCAGTAACTGAATTCTGACCAGGGACCTTGGATTTACTCCAGAACCTGCCAAATCTGCAGGACTGAAAAATTCACAATTTGTCCCACATATGTGGCTATTTTGCCCTTTTTGTGTTGCACCTATGAATGGACAGAAGTCTTATTTTCTCATTGTAATGATGCATTTCTAAAGCACAAAGGGGAACGCCTGAGGCATGTAAAGCATGATAATTTCAATTAAATTCATGAAGCTATGGGAATTTATGCCAAAGAGTTTGCCTGTGCTGGCTCAAAAATTGCTGCTGAAGATGATATATATATATGCTAAGCTAAGAATGCATTTTCCACTGTCCAGCTGCTAGTTAAGAAGATTAATGACTGCTTTGTAGTTCCAATTAAACTCCTTTATCACCAAGAGTGACCAAACAAGTTTTGATTTCAAAAGTACTGCTTAAGAAAGAAGACCAGGGCTGCATAACACTGACATTTTATTAGAATTCATTTGTAACAAATGGAACTTGTGTCAGCAAAGAACTGATTTTCATACAGACTTTCTTTCGCCACCAATGTAACGAAGTAAGAAAATAAAAAGCACGCCTTTCATTCTGTAAAACATTTATGCGTACTACTAATTAGAGGTAATTGTATCTTTTTTAACAAGCCATTTTACAAGGTAATTTTTGAAATTTTTGTCTATGCATCCAAAACAAGAGCAAAGAACACAATTTTTTATTATCTTTGTAAAGACACTCCAAGCTTGAATGGCAAAGCCACATAACAAATGGTTATGATGAGACCTGCAGCCTTCTGATATTGGTGGAGTATCAGGGCACCAAGAAAAAAAAAAACCAACAACAACAAAAAAGTAAAAAAGAAAAGAAAGAAAGAAAAGAAAAAAAAGAAAAGAAAAAAAACGAAAATAAGAAAAACAGGAGAGAATAAAAGGAAAAAAGCTGTTGCATTTTTTTTAGTAATTGCAAACATTTTTTTTCCTTTTTACATGTTCTGTGTCATTTAAATACACATAAGTGGATTTTATAAGCAGTTTCTTACAGATGGGTTCAAGTTATAACATTATTGGGTGTAGAATCAATAGGGCAGTGCATAGTACAAAGGTATATATAGAAAGTGCAAATCTCCCTAGAGGGCCACTCCTTCCACAGCCATCCTCTCCACTATCTAACCACTCAAATTATTTTTTAAAAAAGAGCTAAATTAAACCTCTGTATAAATAATTTTTATATATTTTGTGGGGTCTTTTTCCCCACTGCAACTAATTACAATATTAGACATAACTACACATATAAACGT
Source organism: Rhynochetos jubatus (assembly GCA_027574665.1). NCBI lineage: Eukaryota > Metazoa > Chordata > Aves > Eurypygiformes > Rhynochetidae > Rhynochetos > Rhynochetos jubatus. Next base: position 44,243,995 of record CM050690.1, on the reverse strand, counting down.
AAATAATAGCACCGTACTGGTTATGCTGATGAAACCAATTTTAAGCTTGAAAATGTATGGTGTATGTAGAAAAAGATGCTCACAATTGAAATTAACTGTAGAATGATTATATATAAGAATACAGAAAGTGGAATGCACATCAGTGATGCTAAGCTATCTTAAGAAACACAGAACTAAAAGGAATATTTAGTTGTACAACAGTTTTCCTCACAAATTGTCTCTGCTTCTATGGTGTGGGGTTTTTTTTCCTTTTTTTTTTTTTTTTTTCTTTGTTGTTGTTGTTTGTTGTTCTCTCATTTTCTTTGTAGCTTGCAAAAGATTCCTATGGAGAATCCTCTTATCCTTTTATAGATCTAGTGTACAAGAATCTTCTCTAGTCTATGTTTCCAAAATGATTATTTTTTTGATTATTGTGTTTTTCTGATCCCTACATTTGAGGTGAAGAACATGACCACACCACATAACCTGGCACTTCAATAATTATTTTAAAATACAAATGAAGAAAGAAGAAGAAAAAGAGACATAGTGCACATTCTTCTCTGGTTCAGATGTAAGTTATAGAATCTCATTCTGAGGTAGCCTTCTATAATACTTCTATTCCATATATATATATTTATATTTTTGTTTTTTTGTTTTGATTTTTCCTTTTTTTATTATTTTCTTTTTATTTTTTTTTTTACAAAAGTGCTGAAATACAATGCTTGTTAGAGTTTGGTCTTTTATATTTTTTATATTTTTCTTTCTGCTAGTAGTGGGAAAAGTGGAAGAAGAAAAAAAGATGAGGTCACATTGACAAGTCATACCAATGCTCCTATTTGAAAGAATTCCCCAAAGAAAGAATTCCATTGATACTCATGTACTGACAATGGCAGAAGGCATGATGGAAACCAGGGTCAATGTAAATGGCATCCTATTAAAAGTCTCAAAAAGTACTTTGTGCTATTTACAGAACTCTCTTTGTTCCCTGGAAGAAAATCTAGTGTCATTCTCAAATACATCCTGTGGGCTCAGTCTTGCTAACCTAACAATGAACCCTCCCACTGAAAGCCATGGTTTGACTTTAGCAATCTGTTGACACACGTGAATGAGCAGGAGTTGCGCCCCCCCCCCCCCCCCATCACCTCCCCCCCAAAAAAAAAAGAAAGGAAAAGGCATGAGCACTGCTAATGCCAGCTACTGCTACATCTCTGGAATGATAACACTATAACCAGTGACACAGTGGGTTTGAAAACCCAACGAGAAAGAGATTTGTGGGCTGGTCTGTTATTGGAAATATCGAAAGATAAATGGCCTTGAATATCTATGTGTTTTGGGTTACCTTTTATTACCATCCATACTTGATTAGAAACTGGAAATGCATATTTTTCAAACTTGACTGATACATGTATTAAAATGTTTGAAAAGAATAACAGAGATATGAACAAACTGAACTAAATACAAATGAAGGCTAACTTAAAGAAATGCTATTCAAAATAGGCATCAAATATAAGGCACTCTAAATGTAAAATTAAAATAAAACCCAGCATCCCCAAACAATGCTGTATGCCGTAAAATGTTTGATTTCACAGAGCAATGTGTATTTGGCTTTGCCCTGTTACATACGATAAATGTAAATTATATAGAGCACACTATAGACAGTATACTATTGAATACAATTTTAAAACATCTTAATACCTAGTATATTACAACATTCTCCCCTCCTAAAGGGATATGCACTGACCTTTCGCACATGCACACCTCCTACATTTAATAATATGATTTCTTATTGCACTATAGTGTTACAAATATTGAACTTCACTGGAAGCCTAAATCACATACTCTGTGTGCGTGTGTGTGCACATGTGCGTGTGTGCATGTGTGTGTGAGCGTGTGTGTGTGTGTGTGTGTTCAACTGGCAATGTGGATAGAAATATTTCTTGGGATAGAAATGACGTTCAAAGATCAATGATGTGCATTCCTCACTTCCTTTTGAAACAGAATTTTATGGACCTTGGAAATGCAGAGATGATAAAATAGTAGTTTAATTTATAATAATTAATATTTATAATTTATTAGTAGTAGTTTTATTTATATTAAACTACTATTTACTGTAGCACTGTAGTATGCTGGAAAACTTTCCCAATGCTTTGATAAATCCAGGTTTGGAAGAATCGATATGTTTTAAGTGTATGTGAGTGAATTTCTACCTATCTGTATCTCTGTAACTATACAGAGACTTACACAAGGGTAGACAGTAATACATATATACACACTTACATTTATAGAAAGAGAGAGGGTGTGGTGTGCATGTGCATATGTGTGCATGTATGTTTGTGTGTGTGTGTTAGCAGCATCTTTATACTTTGCGCCTCCCTGTTGATTCCAAAAGAAACCAAAAAGCCCATTTTGATTTAGCTAATTACAATGAATATTTTCTTAAAGAAAAATAAAACAAACAAAACTGTGAAAGTAATATCTAACAAGACTGTGGTACTGTAGATAAATATAGGACTGCACAAAAATGTGCAAATTTTCAGATTATTTAACATTTCTACAGCACGATATTACATATAACAGTTCTACAGCTTAAAAAAAATTCTACATTTTTTAAACAAAAAGATTAACAGTTATGCAACCTTTTCTTTAATTCACTTCATTGAATGATAAACTCTTGTTAAAAAAAGGAAGAAGTTTACACAGTTAAAAATGAAGCACAGGTCAGCAGTATCTTTACAATACTAAAAAACTAAATCAAGGACTTTCTTTTTAAACATTCCCACATTTTCCCTAAAGTGTTATGTTGAGTAGTATAACGGGAAGGGGTAATGTTGAAGTAAAGAGTCCGCTTTGTTTGAGAAGTCAGGACCCAACCTTTTAACAAAAATCTTGCACTGAACTGCAGTTCGCTCAAAATTCCTCTTTGCAAAAGCATGCAATCCTGAACAAGATGATCATTCTTTCCGATTATTTTCCTCTTCCCTTTAACTTCAATCAATGTCGAACCCTTGAGGTATCTGTAAATGAGATCCTTCAGACGCCTCAGTGGTCAGGATTTTTTTATTATGGTTAGGTTATTAAACTGTGAATTCTTGGTCCACATGGAATAGGGTTTTTTCGTTGTTTTTGAATTATATATCCCCTTTAGTTTTGTTTGTTTGTTTGTTTTATTTTATATATCCCCAATAATCGCTCCTTAGCTAAGAGTTAAGAAGTACTTCTAAAGCACATCGTATGGCTCAGAAGCGGCTCTCTGGATCTTAAAGGGCCTGCAATAAAAATCCATGATGGGTTTTTATGTTGCATAGTGATCAAAGCTGCCCAGATATTCCAGTGCGGCTCGATAGCAGAACTGGTATTGATCCTGGAGAAAGATAGAAAAGAACAGCATCAAAAAAAGACAGCTTGTTGGTTGGTTTCTATTTTCTTTCAACTGAGTGTGAATACATTGTGGCTACAGACAAATACACCACAGAAGTATCCGCAGTTCAGCAATATTCTCTTGCTGACTTCAACAGAAAACCAGTCTGAGATACAACAGATGAAGATAGACACTCATTTAATGCAATAACATTTCCCACAGAATGCAGCTTCTTTTTCTGCAGAAATTATATATCTACCTACTGGCCATTTGTTATTCTGGATTAATATAACATTGGCATAAACCATTCTTCTTATGGAAGCATGCTAAGATGTTTTTCCCCATGTATTTGCAAATTAGTAGCAAAATATCTAATTATCTCTACAGCAAATACAACATACTGATAAAATCCACCACAGCCTTAATATAGAATGTTGCATGGAAAATCACCATGTTAGAAGTCATGTTAAGGAACCAAAGGGAATCCCAACCTTTCATTAACACAGGCTTTGAAGAAGTGGTGTAAGATATCCGAGCCTGTGGCAACAAAGGCCTAAAATAGAAATACGCAGCTAAAGCACTTTATTAACATGAAACAGATGATTGCTTTTCAACCCACACCTGGAAGCAAAGTTCAGTGTGGTGAGAGATTTGCTTATAACTCTGGTGAATCCAGAATTTCGAATTCATGTTATTCTTACCCCCACACAGCAGTCCTTTTTCCCAGTTATGTAATATTGCAAAGTTATACTAAAGTGGCATGTCTGTGCACTCATTTGCAACTGCCACTCAGGGTTTAAACGTTAAAAAAGGAAAAGAAAAATTGCTTCTGAAAACCATTCAATATATCAAGAAGGTCTGCTTATTAATCTGATAATGCTATGTGGTAACCCCACACGGGTTATACTTGTTAAGATCACAATTAAAATTCTTTTGGAGACCAGGAAACTCATCAGATATTTGCTTCGATGTAGTGGTGTGATCACTAATAGTTCTTTTCTGCTTCCCTTGGAACAGTGGGAGAATGCGTTAGACACATGCATAAATTTTAAGCGTATGCATGGTCCACATGGAGTTCAAGTGCCTTGTTGAATAAGGATTAGATTTCCTGGCAGCTTATACTACCGAATGAGAGATTTGTTTTTCAGAGAGTCCTGAAAGAAGTGAGTACACAACACTTTCACTTTCAGCAGGAGGGATGAAGGGTAGCATACAGAAATAAGTCAAAGTAGGAGGAGGGAGAATATATTGCATAGATGAACTCTGTATTTGCCAGGTAGGCTCCAAAGCAGCATAGGTTTTCTGTATACTGTACTTATTTCTGGGAACCGAAATGACAGAAAGCAGTAATTTTTCATTTTGCTTATCCAGAAGAATGATGGTAATGGAAAAGATATGGAATTAACTCTTCAGTTTGGTCACAGTGATTTACTTGGCTAGTTGACAAGATTAAAAATAAGTATCTTCATTTTTCTTATAAGTTTTTATGAAGCTGTAATTTAAATGCTAGTGTCAATCAAATTATACTAAATAAATGTATTACCTAAAATGTTTCCCTTCTCTGGCCCTTTTGCTTCCTTCTCCTACCCTATTGGCTTTGCATTGGTTCAGAAATTTAAGCAGAAATTAAGCACAACTGAAAATGTTTAAATATTCTTTATGACATGACACAGTTCCAAGCATCCAGACCCAGGAAATCAGTTGATAATGCTCATCCTTTTCCTTATTTCTCTGTGTCTCTCTTTCTAGCACAGAAATAATTTACACTATACTTTTCCTGAACACTGAATTTAGCATTATGATTTGCAGGCCAAAGAGCCACTTGCTTGGTGACACAAAGGCAAGAAAACCATGAAAATAATACAGTGTCAGTCTGAAGCCATGAACAACACTTTGCTCCCAGAATAAAAAAATCAGCATATCTTCCTGCAGACACAATTTCCCTCCTTCTTTATTACCACATTTTTCTGCCAGGAAACAAAGGTTCAAATAAAAATGGGTAATGCTTCTTGGGAAATGGTTTTCCTCAACTACCATAATTTAGGATCTACTATTGAAATGACTTTTTTCTTCCCCAGCCTGCAGTATCTACTGCTGTAATACGAAATGCTCCTTGCAGTACCTTTACGGCTGATTTTACACAGTAGTCATATAGTCACTATATGACTTAAGATATAAATGTAAGCACATTTTATACAGTCTCTATCTGTGCATTTTTTGGCTGAGGAAATAAATACCCCTTCTTTTCCATCATCACTGTATGTGAATACTATTTTCTCACCTCTGTCTGTACCATGGCTGGCCGCTGCGTCCTTAACATTTTGACAGTCTGGAAGATATCTACAACACCTTCATATCTCATTCTTTCTAACACAATGCTCAGGGTTATGAATACTCCAGTCCTTCCAACACCCGCACTGTTGCAATAAAAGAAAAAAAAAAGGAAAAAAGGAATATTAATTGACAGTTAATGTTGAAAGAATTGGCTGACAGACATACTTACCTGTGGTTACGACACACCATATGTGTACAGACTTCTATATGGAGAAAGACTAACTAAGAAAAATCCCACAGCAAACTACCACATTGCTTTTGGAAGAATAACTGTGCTCAAGCGAACATCACATGCTACTAAGTACGTCCTGACACTCCAGTCTTCACTGCAAAGTGACTTGGTTTGTACATCCAGATACACCGTAATCAACGCATGGTAAAGGAAAATGAGAAGGTTTGTTGCCAAAGACCTGTTCTGGAAATGAGGAGAAAAAGATGCCAAAATGTATTTTACTGCTTGCTTTACTTAAGCTCATTCACGTATATGACCTGTTTAGCAAATATTCAGTGTGTTAGTTAACCTTATACTTTACATTAGCAATATTCTGTGGATTTTCAATTAATATTGAAATTGTTCATACTCACTACAATTTAAATAACGAATACACAGAAATTTTAAGACACAGCTTTTATTCATGTCTGTCAGTCTGGATCTGTAGCTTTCCAATACAGATATACATACAACATGTCTGTCTACATTAGTCTGAAATGTCTTCTTTGAATATATTACTTGTTTGCTCTCTGTTCTGTCTTGGGTTTCTGTTATTAGCTAAAACCCGCAAGAATTGATAGACATTCCTGTAATCAATACAGTCAATAGTTATCAGATATTAAAATTAAACCATCCACTTATTCACAAGGATGACAGTTGGACAAAGAGACAGGTAACTACAGAGAAAAAAATATTTTCCAAGTCTTGTATGTGTGGAAATTATGCACCCCATCATCTCACTGTTGATGCTAATGATTACATAAGATTTTGTCCAGTCAGATAGACTTAGGAAGCTGGAGATTTGAGATTTATTCACCAGACAGGAGAGTGGAAGAACATGAACATGAACAGCAGGGAAAGACTAAAGAACTCTGTATGTTGATATGGACTATGACAGAGATCCATGAGACTACTGAGAAAATAAAATGTCCATGATAGCATTTTGGTGTTCAGTTTTGATCAATGCACTGCTACGGCTGTTAAACTTATGTGAATGGACTTAGCAATTTGGCATAGCCTGTGTGTCTTTGGAGCCAAGGGACAACTGAGACACAACTTGACAAAATATGCTCTCAGTGCTGCTTTACCTATATGTGATCACTAATGGTCCTAGACATCTAGAGCAACCAGACTGTAAGGTCTCCTTTCCCTGATGATGTAAATTAGAAAGCTAATGTTAAAGAAATATGCTGAAAAAATCCTGGAAAAATAGTGTTGGAAACTCCCTGAATTTATAGTGCTGACAACAGTGTGATCTAAACCAAGTAGCTCAGAAAGGGACCAGCAGAGTGAATGCAGATTACCATTTTCCATTCTTCTTGCTCCTGTTCCTGCTAAACTATTGAAAGATATCCAATTAAAAAAAATCCAAACCTATGATTTTGTAAATACATGTGAGGACTTCTAGCCTCACAAATTAGTCACATTCTTATTACTTTCAAGAAACTACCCAGAGCTCTCTAATTCAGCAAAAGTAGGGAATTAATCTCTGTTGTCTTCTGTTCTTAAGAAATGAAAAGTTATCTGGAGAAGCTACTTAAAGCTGAAGACAGATTAATATGGAAAAATCTCAATGCTTGCAAATCCTAACTGAAGTGTAGTGTTTTGGTACAGTCTGTAGGAAACTGACCCTGTTCCCCTAAAAGTGGAAAGCATATTTTAACATTGTATCAGTTCCTAGTAGAAGAGGCTTAGGATTTCTAAACAGGAATGGAAGTCCACATCAGTACTAGTTTTGTTTTAATGATCAGCTGATTTCTTTCAGTGCAGGCTAAACACCCAACTGAGTTCTACCAAGACAGCTAATGAAGCAATGTGACAAATGTTTTAGAGAAACATGAATTTAGTAACGGGTGAAGGCACTACTTCATGATGTAGTATGAGTCACCAAAGTTTAAACAGTTAGAAACCAAAGTTAGGATGCTTTAATGAGCCTCATAGGAAGTACTGATGCTTTCATTAAAGGTAAGAGTTTGTTAAAGATACATCTTGAATGCATGCTGGGAAAGGGTGGTCTTCCTCACTCTCCCACTAAAAGGTGAACTAAGACTATAAATATCTAAAATTGGTTGAAGTGAAAGTTTTGCTTCAAGACAAATTGTCCTTTGCTCTTTTAACTATTTTTTAATTGACTGCCTGATGAATTTAGAAATTTCTAAATTGTAGCACATCAATCTGTTTGTAAAGATGCCAGAGAAAGAGAAATGTGGATGGCAGGGATTTACTGTGTAACACAGAAAGCAAACTTGTGAAAAATGTGTACAGTTGGAAGGAGATCACAGGGAAGTGGCAATAGGGGGAAGTTTATCATTTGAAGAATTTCTCTGTACAAGAGACATCCTTAAAAATACATGATGGTACAGACTGGAGGCATTATTACAATAATTCCACAAAGACCAGAAAATTGCAGGTAGCCAGAATCTTGTGCTTCCTGAAAGAAACAAACATATTTTGCTACGGACATTTCCTATTTATGTCAGTTGACTAACATTGATAATGATTATTAGCATTACCCATCTCTAAAGTGTCATTGCAATGATAGTAAGACATTTAAAGACCAAACCATGATGAACTATATTGGATTTGACTTTGTTTCTACCAAAGTCAATGGTAGAAATCTCCATAATTTCATCATGAAAGATCACAGCCTTCTGAAAGGGCTGCACAGCCTACCGCAAGCAGTATTTCATTTCAGTCACAAATGGACAAGTTTGCTTGGTACGAAGAACTTAGAAGAATACCATCACTTTGCTATCTTCTGTGTGTCTGCATAAAGGCATAAATATTGCTTATTACTCCTCTGCTCTCAAAGCTCATTAATGTCAGGAAGAATAAGGCTTGTTTTTATCACCGTTGTCCTTCATTTTTCCTTGCCAAATGAATCCCAAACACTGCTCTCCCATGCTGTTCTCCTTAGCAGGCCATAAAAATTTTAGGCACACAAAACAAGTAAGATTCAAGTAGTCCACTACATTTATTTTTTCAGTCTTTCAGATTAGGGGAGCATAAGGCACTCTGTTAAAACACACTGGTGTTTTATTAACTTTTGGTTGCTCCTGGCTTTGGAATTACAAGAATCTCTCTTTCTCTGTACATTCATATGCTCTAGTAAACTTATTTTGTCTTTAACCTAGTATTGGGACATTACTTGGCTTGCAGGAAGGACATGGAACCCATATCAGTATTTTTGCATTTCTGTTATATAAATAATATTTAATCCACCAAAAAACAACTTAATGTTGCAAAAATCATACCTAAAATCCTAATGGAATTTATAGAAAACAATTTATTAAATAAGAGATAAAAGATAAAGACATTATTTTGGGCCATCTGCTATAGACTCTAGAATACTGTAGAGAAATTAAATAAAAAATACGAGAATATTAGAAAAGCCCACCCTGGATTACTCCTACACATCCTGCAAGATGTTTTAATCTGCATATCAATGGTAAAGGAATTGAGGGTAGTCATCACATCAAAATATGGGCATTACATCCAATCTAAACCTCAATGATTTTTTGACAGACATTTTCTAAACACTGGTTTTTATTCCATTCCTTTCTTGAAATATAGAACATTTTTATTTGTCTTATCTTGATTGCTGTTAATGTGGTACTGTAGTGTAGTAACTTCTTTACAATTAATAATTCCCATCAGTGTAACAGACTCACTTTTAATCACCAGTGGAAAAAAAATAGCAGGCATAGTAGCCTGTGATAAGTTTCTTCCTATGGCTTTCTGTTTGGTTTTACCCTGCATTAGAGAAATTTTTAAGCGAAGAAAAAAATCATGCCCTTCCAGCTATTTCAGAAGATTCATTTCTTTGTAAATGAGATATCACAGAACAGTTCTGATTTCATAAAGAAGTCCTGTTTTGTATATTCTTTTTTGGATCTTCTATTTGAATCATTGAATCATTTAGATTGGCGAAGACCTTTAAGATAATTTGATTACATTTTCTTATAGTTCACCTATGATATTCCATTTACATAAACAGCTTTGCTGCAATCAGCAATCAACTTTAGAAAAAAACAAATCTGCATATGAGTTGTTTTGAAGCTTTGTTTACTTACCTGCAATGAACAGAAATGGGTCCATCCTGACCAAACTGCTCTTTTGTTTTATGCACTTGGCCTATGAAGTCAATAAATCCTTCTCCAGACTTTGGCACTCCTTGTTCTGGCCAGTCAGTGAACTGGAACTGCCTCACTGTTCGGGACTGACCATCCTTTAAGAAAAGACACAAATAATGTATCCCAAAGCATATTCCAGTGACTGGAAGTCAGTCAGTCAACAATCAGAAAGATAATCAGAAAACAAGGACATGGAGTGGAGGTGGGGAACAGGTGAGATCATGTTTCTGAAGACTTTTTCAATCGTAGTACTGACTGATGCTTTTTGGACACATTGGACCAGAAGTGCAGTATCATTTACAATGTTGCTTTCCCTTCTGCACTGGATAGGAGAGCTGTCTGACATTCTGCCTCTGTAAAAAGTGTGTTTGAGGCTAAAGACAGAACGATCTCACCAGGTTATATGACTTTTTTTCTAAGTTATGTTTGGAATCCTGTGGACTACAAATTCCTTTAGATACAGAACAGGTACAATAATGCCATCCAACCTGGCTCCATTTCCTAAAAATGCTCATCTACTGCACGGCAGGAATATCTTCACTGATTAGATTCATTGAGTCATTACCTTCTTTGCAGATGATATCTTTAATAGAATCACAGAATTGTTTAGGTCAGAAAAGACCTTTAAGATCACTAAGTCAGCCTTTAAACCTAACACTGCCCTGTGTTAAATGTCCCCTGGGGCAACTTGCGGTCATTTCCTCTTGTCCTATCACTTGTCACTTGGATGAAGAGACCAACACCCATCTCTCTGCCCCCTGCCTTTAGGTTGTTGTAGTGAGCTATAAGGTCTCCCCTGAGCCTCCTTTTCTCCAGACTAAACAAGTCCAGATCCCTCAACTGCTCCTCACAGGACTTCTGCTCCAGACCCTTCACCAGCTTCACTGCTCTTCTCTAGACACACTCCAGCACCTCAATGTCTTTCTTGGAGTGAGTGGCCCAGAACTGAACAGAGTATTTGAGATGCAGCCTCAGCAGTGCTGAATACAAAGGGACAATCCCCTCTATAGTCTTCCTGGCCACAGTGTTCCTGACGCAGACCAGGATGCCATTGGCCTTCTTGGTCTCCTGGGCACACTGCTGGCTCATATTCAGGCAGCTGTCAACCAACAGCCCCAGGTTCTTTTCCCCTGAGCAGTTTTCCAGGCGCTCATCCCAAAGCATGTAGCATTGCAGAGGGTTGTTGTGACCCCAGTGCATGACCTGATACTTGGCCTTGTTGAACCTCATACAATTGGCCTTGGCCCATCGATCTAGACTGTCCAGATCCCTCTGCAGAGCCTTCCTACCCTCTGGCAGATCAAGACTCCCATCCAGCTTGGTGTCTTTTTCAAACTTACTGAGGGGGCACTCAATCCCCTCATCCAGGTAACTGAAAAAGATACTAAACAGAACTGAACCCAGTACTGAGCCCTGGGGAACAACACTTGTGACCAGCCACCAACTGGATTTAACTCAATTCGCCACAATTCTTTGGGCTTGGCCACCCAGCCACCTTTTTACCCAGCAAAGATTATGCCCATCCAAAGCATAAGCAGCCAGCTTCTCCAGGAGAATGCTGTGGGAAATGGTGTCAAAGTCCTGACTAGAGTCTAGGTAGAAAACATCCACAGCCGTTCCCTCACCCACTAAGCCCCTACCTATCATAGAAGGAGATCACATTAGCCAAGCAGAACCTGCCTTTCATAAATCCATGCTGACTGGTTGTCCTCTACATGCTGCACGATGGCACTCAAGATGATCTCCTTCATAATGTTCCCTGGCACTGAGGTCAGACTGAGATGCTTATTATGGATCCTCCTTTTAGCCCTTCTTGTAGATGAGCATCAATTGGGACCTCCCTGGTTAGCTAGGACTTCTGACAAATGTTGGAGTCTACACAGCCCCTTAGACTTGTGGGTGTCCAAGTGGTGTATCAGGCCATTAACTACTTCCCCTTGGACTGTGGGGACTTCATTCTGCTCCCTGTCCCTGTCTTCCAGCTAAGGAGGCTGGGTACTTAGAGAACAATTGGTCTTGCTATAAAAAAAGTGAGGGAAGGTCAGTGCTTTCTATGAGGTGAACATTTGCACAGAAGAACATAGGTCAAGATAAGCAAGTTGCTTAGCAAAATATAAAATCCCTTTCAATCGACATAATTTCATGCAATAACAGCTTGGACATGGTCAAAAATCAAGAACAAGGGCTTCTTCTCTCAAAAAGTTGGCTGAAGCTGGTAATTGCCTTTAGTTAGAAATCCTAACAGGATTGTTTAAAACTACAGAATACTGCCGCATTGTTATTTTTATAATGAAACAGTTGGAATTACGTAAAGCTGACTTCTGCTTTATGCCTTTTTAATGCGCAAGTGGTCAGGACAGATAAAATACAATACAAATGGATGAAGTAAATTTGTCCTGAATTTTCAAACATTATTTTTGATTACTTTGATGCTGTCACTCTGCACAGCTGAAATGTTTACAAGCTCGGGCCCAAAACCATGGGCACATGAGCTGTTGATGGGAAATAGTACATCTGGACATGTCGTTTTCTAAGCACCCACCCCTTTAAAATTGTCTTCTACTAAGTGAAACTCATGAAAAATTGAAATGATTATAGATCCCCCCAGAAAGCAACAAGTTATGCTGGAGGGAAAAACAATCTTTATTTTTTTTCCCTCTACCACAAGCACTCAGCTATTACAGACCTTTGAAATGAACAGAAGTGATTTTAAAAATAACCAAAGGAAAAAACAATATTTTGCTTTTATGTCTCCTCTGGTACTGGGTTTTTGCCTCTCATGTCTCAGATGAATAAGGGAAACAGAAAATGAGTGTGTGTGCCAGTCACTGCTACATGAGAGGACACGCATATATTTCTTTAACTTCCTATCTCTTATATTCCCACTAGAGCACAATTTAGTAATCTGTTTCTCTGAAATGTTTCTGCTGACTCAAAAGAAAAAAAAATCTGTTTGAAAACAGTTACCCAGTTTTATTTCCTGTGGGCATCAATAAAATGAACTAAATATTTCCTACCAAAATGGGATTTTTCAATGCAGAATTCTCTCATAATGATCTTTGTGATGCCATTTTCCCCCATGAAGACATGATGAAATTGCATCCTTCATGTGATGGATAAGCCTTAGGCACATAACATTAATTAATGAAGAAGACAAAACAATACGTTGATTCCCACCAACATAACCGCCCATTCTTCTAAAGTAAGAAAGAAAACCTTTCCTCACTCACTTGCAACATATTGGTTGCAGAGATGGAAACATTTTAGCAATTTCTGACCCTGGTAGGAATTGCCCTAGAATAACAGTAACTTCTTAGGGGTAGAAAATATAAGAAAGACACTGCTTTACTTAAGCCTAGGCTGTCATTGAAAGACCATAAATATCTATGTGCAAAATAGCTTTGATGGTAAATATTTGTTTTTCAAGCATGTCTAAATCAACTATATTGGAGTATTTCATGACTCTTATAACTCAATAATCCAGTGCAAGTCTGTGAAAACTAATGTGGTTTTAATGGCAATAACTTCTGTTAGTAAGGCTATTTAATGAGCACAGAAGTTAACTTAGTTAATCTGGTGTTAGACCAGCATTATAGCATATTGGAAACTGATCTGCAATTACTTTCACAGTTCCCTCTGCTACTGACATTATAAACAGTGCTGCTTTCTTCTAATGAGATGCTTGCCAATAACAATACAAATACAAATGCCAAATTTTATTAAAATCTTTACTTTCAAATATTGTGACAGTTTGCACAGTTAGTTATCACAATACAAACTTTCAGATCCCTAGGTGGAGCAGAGGGCTTTTAATTTATTATCTTATTGATCGGCCGACTTTTATTTCTTCTTGCTACTCGTAGGGGATATTCAATTGTCTTTTGATGAGGCTGTAGAATTTATAATACTCTCTTACAGCCATCACTAATAGTTTAACCTTAAATGAGACTGTCCCAACACAGTGACCTCTGGAGTTTACAGTGAAAGTGAGTATAAAGCAGTCAGAAGCAGAAGATTGACACAGTTGCAGAGGTCAATTTCACCTTACACCAATTCACAACTCATGTTCAGAAATAACAGGAAGTTCCACACTAGACACTTGCTTCTTATCTTGTTCCTGTGGAATAACTGGCCAGTGTGGCTCTGCCACACCACGGATTGTATTCTAACATTAAGGAATAGTCTTATCTCCATAAGAGGGAGAGGCTGGTGACAACTCCTGCAGCATTTACTCTTCTTTGAAAATAACAAATTAGTTAGATGATCTCAATTACTGAGTGTGACAGCCATAAAAGTCTAACTACAGGAAAACTATAATGTACATTTTGGTAAGTAGTCCCCACCACTTCCAGTAAATTTGGAAGCAGCTATAGTTTCCCAGCATATCTAGAAAATTAAAGATGGCCCTTTGAGCTTGCCAGTGTGTTGTTTAAAAAAATCTGGACATCAAGGCAAAGAAATTTTTAAAATTTGAGAAGCAATGATACATGACAGTAAAATGTCACAACAAGACTGTCAAGGTGCATGCATGTTTGGCACATTTTAAAAGAAGTATATTAATATTAGGCCTACTAAAAATATTTCTGGCAAATTAAGTTATTTGACCCTTTCAGACTGTTTACTGGTTTGTTAGCTATAAGTAAACAGACTTTCATAAATACCCTAGTTCATTATAAACTCCTGAAAATACTTTTTGGAAATACATACTGTTTGAAGACATTTGACCTACCTCTGTGGCTTTTTGTTATCGCTGTTATTTTGTGATCTGAGCTTGGTAAACTATGTCACATAATTCCAGCTTGAGAAGGAACAGATTTTTAATAGATGATCTATGTAAACCATCAGCAGAGTTCTAATGAAATTGGCTTTGACTGTCTATGCTTACAAGTGTGGTTAAAGACTTATGTTAGGACCCTGTTTTTATCCACTTTTGTTAAACTCAAATAGGTTAAAGAAGCTATGAGTCATGTGATTCTTATCAGATTTCAAATAGAATGAAAATCAGATTCAGTGTGTCTACAGTTTCTTTACAAAAACACCCACCTAAGCCTCATTTGCCAAATGAAAATGTTCATATGCTGACTTGGTTAGTAAAAATACTCTCTAGATAATTGTTGTTAGCACCTAATTTTACTTGAAGCTAACATTAAAAGCAGCAGTTTAGATAACCGTGAGAAAGTCTAATATTTCAGATGCTGACTGGCAATTCTGAGTAATCACTCATGTTATTCCTGGACAGTACATCCTGCTATTTTGCTTCAACATATAATATTCTACAGTGATTACAGAAATGGAGGCTGTCAGTAATTTCTCCTGCCATGCAGACTAAAGTCCTAGAAATCAAAAGTCTGAGAAATGCCAAATATATATTTAAAGTTTATGTATATTTAATCTCATATCAGTGCTCAGTTTTGGACTCAGGAATTTAGATAAGAAATGCAGTATGAAAATGAGGATGCTAGGGTCACAGCTGCATGCATCTACTCTGCAGATATACAAAAGTGCTGAAAATATGCTATGCCAAAAATCGAATTATAATGTGCAAAGCTTGTCAAGCTTTTCTTATGAATGCTATTTGGTCTGCAGTTTTTACATCTCAGTGTATTAACCTTCATACTCACTCAGCCTAGAGGATGGTGCAAAACAACATATTTACAGCTGTAAGTGACAAAAATTGCCCCAAAAAATGATCAAAGGGGAAATGAGGCAAATATGGAAAATGGTCCTCAAATGATCTCATGTATTTTGGCACAAATAGTTATTCAGAACTTTACAAAGTCGTACTGCCCAGATGTCAGATCTGAATGAAGTCAATTGTTCTTACACAAAGATCCTATTCATTTAATAACAACTTTGTCTGCTTATTGTTTATTCCTTGTACAGTACAAGTACAACCCTACAGGTTTTTTTTAATAATAATTAAAAATAAAAAAGAAAGCAGAGAGGAAAAAAAAAAAAGAAATTGACACTTTCTGTTAAACTTACACTGTGAACTACTGTAATGCTATGTTAACTCACCCTTGCATCCGTAACCTTGAATTCCCTCAGAATATACTGTGGCATGTTATATTCTGCCATTGGATCTACAACAAAATACTGATATCTGGCTGAGCGTTCTGCAGGCCAGTACTGGTGGCATTTTTCCTACAAAACAACAAAACAAAATACATTTCCTGTTACTTGAGACCACTACCATAAACTGTTACAAAATCTTTTTCACTCAGGTAAGTGTTATACTTATGGAAAGTGACAATAGTGACAAGAACATGAACTGTCTTGCTGTGAACATGAAGTCCCATAACTAAAATAAAAAATTATCTTCATTGCAAACGGGTTCTCTCTGGTCACTGTATACCTGAAGTCATCTACACTTCTATTCAGTTCAGTTATTTACCAGTGACTAGTGTTATCCCTTGCCTGATTTTCAATACAGAATGGAATTTAAATCTTGAGGCAACCATCAATTTTCTTTCTTCTTCCCTGTTGAAGCAAGACCCCCTGGCCTCAGTCAAGACCCTATCTCTGAAACCACTAGCCATGTCCTGAATCATCTCTAGCCCCTATACACATGGCTTCAGTCAGATTTTACTTATCACATACCAGCTTTATCTTGATACTATCCTGCCCAGATAGTAAATTGCTTCAAAAGTGAAGTTGCCAAATAAAAAAATCTTTGTTTTCCAGTAGACAGCAAGCAATGGTCTCTGTGCATACTCTTCAGAATATTTACATGCAAACTCATTTGCTGAATCTCAATGTGTCCCACAGCAAAATCCTATGTCTAGCTCGTCTATTGCAACAGGTTGGAAAGCCTTACACCTGATGACCAATAATCCTATCGCTCTTTTGAAAGGAGAGGGAACAAAATCCTTTTCTGTATCTTTATACATTCCTGAAACAATGGAATATTTTAATTAAAAATCACTGTAACAAATGTATTAGTAAATGAATATTACAGCAGTACTTACTCTGCCCATTTCTCGTAGCTTAGTGAGCATGACCACAATTGTAGAATTATGCTCCCAGAGCATTCTCCAGAAGTCTTCAGTTGTTTCTGCTAAAGGACCCTGTGTAGCAATGTATGCTTTTTGTTGTCTATGTTGAAAAAAAAGTAAATTATGAAAAATATTTAAATTGAAAAAATTAATTCATACACATGTTCCCTGTTTATATGTAAACATTAGCTAGTGGAAAAAACTATGCACTATTGATATTATTATTGTTTAATCAAACTATGGCTTTTTATTTTTAGAACTTTGAGAAGCAAATTACTCTGTTAATATTATGATGTATGTCTTTATCATTATTATTTAAATTTTAATGCAACTCTAATAGCTCAATTTTGTGTGCTGTAAAAAGCACTTAAAAAACAGTTGTGCTGCTTCATTTTATAGAAGTAACTGTCTAACAATCTGTTAAGTTTAGGAGTTATAGTATCAAGCGGTTTCTTTATTAACTCCTTTTCAACAGTCTGATGCCTCCAGCAAAAGTAAGGAAGGAAGAAAATTCCGGAATGGAGTGCATTGCATTTCCAGGACTTAATATCCTCCTAGTAGAAGCTACCATAAAGCTGTTAAAAGCTTCTGGATCAGTAGCTTTATGAAATGATGACCAGTTCATGTTGTTCTTGCTTTTTTCAGTCCGCAGTAACACCTTTTGTGGATGACAGTGGAGATGAAGGTTGTTTCCAATTATGAGCAAAGGTTCAGAAAATCATCTCTGTGGATATGGATACTCAAATACACCTAAACTGCCTTAAGGAAACAATACCACTTCTCCTTCATGCCTTTTTCTATTAGCTGCTTAAGTCAGCTGAGGGCTTATTTCTCTGTGTTATCATGCAGATGCTGGGTTACTCAACCATTGATCTATAAAGTGCTTTTGGTGTCTAGGTCTAGTGTTAATCAGTCTTCCAAGATCATAGGTTATCACCTTGACAAGGAGAGTATCTCTCCTGTATGATGTTTCTGTGTATTTTTTTTAAGCAGAATAGTTGTGAAGAAATAGAGGTTCCATATTATGAACCTGCTTAAAACCTCAGTAGCTTTCAGCATGTAAAACATATAGGGAGTTATCAATGGTTGAATGGTAGGTGAAAATAGAGCATTTAAGACTCTATGTCATTTATGGAATTTTCCTGTGTCACATGGGTGAAAATCTAACTCTTTTATTAATATTAAAAAAACCATCACCAACAAAAAAACCCAATTAAACATGGCATACATAGATAATACTAAATTTCAACACTAAATTTTGCTATTTTCAGTATAATTACGTAAATAATTTGGTAAACTTTTAAAACAGTCCACATGAGAACACATCAACATGAGTACCTGTATCCATCAATGAAACTGGCATTAATATAATCAGAGCCTTCTACTCCTCGGATTGGCTGCAGGCAAACCCTTGTAGACTCATATGGCATAATATTGACAAGGCGATTTTTGAATTTATTACATGGAAGATTGGCACTGATGAATCTTGAAGTGTGAGCTTTAGAGCTAGCAAGACGCTGTTGAAAATAAATTAAACCAATTAGTGTTAGGCATAACAAAACCAAATGACACTATCAGATTTGATGATCTCTGATCTATTAACAAATAATTTTAATTTCAGATGCTTACTTTTCCATATTCTACTGCATTACCTAAATATTTATAAAGTTTCTTTTAACACCATATAACAATTTAATGTCTGCTCTATGAATACAAATGGACAAAATACAGTTTTAAACCATTACACAAACAGATTTTAAGCTATCAAAACACTAAAGGAACACCAGTGTTAAACCACCCTCACGGAACAGTTCTAATCTGGACACCAATTGAGGATACAATTTTTACAAAGGATTGTGTTACTGATTTAAAATTTTAGCCTGTTGATGTCTTTTGATTACTGGAAACTAGTGGAGGACAGAGTAGCATTAAGTGTTACATTGTTGTTGTTTGCCTACAACATAAAATCCCAGTACCTTAAATTCCAGTTCCATTCCTGTGACATTCTCGCCTGTTTCTATCTGTGTCAGCTTCTGTATATATGCATACAGGTTTCTGGCTGGCACTTCGGTATTTCCACATGTTACTGCTTCCAGCAGTGCATCGTGGATAAAGATGTATTGGTCCTCCGTTTGAACCATGTAATTCCTCTGTGCTCTCATTAGAGTTACGTGGCCATAAATATCCACAGTCTTTTCATGCTTTATTCTTTCTAACATGGCATCTATCACAATGAAACAGCCAGTCCTGCCGACTCCAGCACTAAAAGAAATGGACACAGAAGAGAAAACATGAAGGACTAGTTCATGCATTGTGCTTATTTTTATGGCATTCAAGTTTAAAAGTTTTGTTACACTGATTTGAACTGCACATTTTTCTGTTTATGAACATCAGCTTATATGAAAGAGGTTGGTGCCTTGAAATAAGTAAACTCCGTTAACACCCATTACAAACAATTGAGAACATGGAATGCTTTTATATGAGATCTTTGCATCTTGCAGTTTCAGGCTTGACTATATAGAAATAAAAACCATTGCAGCATATTCTAGAAATATATGTTCTTAAAAATGAAAATTACTGGAGATCATAAATCTAAGAATTCAAGCTTTATTTGTAGCATGATTTCTAACCCATTAAACATGTGGTTGTTGGCTTTCTGTTTACAGAGGTGAGTTTATTGGCAAACAGTGTTACAGAAAATGAGTCTTAGTTTCTATCACACTTTGGAGGCAAACTTTTTATTCTTCTCCAACTCTGTCAATGGGGCTCCTATTGACACAGTTTGTTCTGTCCTGTGGTCTTTCATTTAGCCAGGCCATAGTGTTCTCTGCAATGCAGAGCCATGCCTAGTTAGCTGTGCGAGCTGTAGTGTGGGGACATCCCCAGCTGGACACTTCAATGTTTGTCTTCTATCTCTAGGAAAATGTAAGAAAGTTCTGGAATGGCCAGAACCTGGACAAAGATGATTGTCACATTATTTCAAAGGACAGAGTGTAAAAGGACTAAAATATCCTTAAACAAAAAGCTTGAAATCACATCATTGAATTAGTGTTTAGACTGGGTGAGTAATATTTTTTAGAGAGGCAAAGTTAGTGCTTCCTCACATGTTCTGAGTTAAGTCAGTTGTTGATTTTAGGCAGGAGCTGAAGTCAGTCGTGCTAACGCCAAAGAAACTACTACTCCTTAGCTCTCTGCACAGTAAGGGATTCCTCTGGAGCATCTCTGAGCTAGAAAGTTGCTTTCCCCTCTTTGGTGGGATTTGAGGGAAGAAGAAGACATGAATCAGCTACTGTGAACTTGGAACAGGCATAATCCTTGATCATGAAATATTCAGTTGGCTGAAAGAGAATCAAACCTGTCTCAGAAGACCTATTTAACAGCAGTTCACTTTTATGACACCTGCTGTCAAAATGCTCCAGACTTTCATGGATTTTCAGTAATTCCTTCCCTGTCTTAAAGGTGTGTCTGCAACATGCATGGGTTACCATTAATAACTTCTGAGGACAATGTTATACAACCAGGAGAGGAAAAAGAGACTTACAATTCTCACCTTGATGTGATTACTATTAGTCATACATGATCCTTTATCAAACATTTGGCATAACTGAACAGGAATGATGTAGAAGGACTATGAAAAAAACTACAGAATATACAGAAAACCAGAGAACATACTGAAGGTTGGGATATACAACTTGTGGAGCACTATTTCCTAAAATGTCTGCAGGAATTCTTTTATGCAGATGTTTGGACACCAACTGTATTGAATCAAATCTTCAGATGGATGCCTGTTTTTGCAGCCATGTCTATGACTAAATTTTACATGTAGTTATATAAAGCAGAGGTGTAAAACACAATGTTTTTAGTATATAATTTTTATTTCTGGGACCACATCATGTCTGTGATAATGAATGATAGTTTCTGGGCTTCTGAAGGCTTAACTGTTTTCACTTAGTGACATGAAATGTAGTACATCATAGCATAGAAAGCAAAAGTTTTTACACCCTCAAGACACACACATTATCTAAGTTAAGGATATTTAAGAACACCACAAACTGCAATTTTATGAAAAGAGATAGAAAGAAATAAAAGTAATTACGACCCAGCTTCTACACCACAATTATATAAAACCCAAGATCTTCTCACTTTTCCTATATTTTCATGAGATAGTAAATATCATAAGTGTAGCCTGAAATTGATAAATAAGTGTAAACTTTTATTACTTGCAAGATATTTAAGAATCTTTGCCTGTTAACAGCAAACTGCATTTACTTACAACCAAATCAGAAAGATGTTTGAGTCTCATGCAAAATATTTTTTCTAATATTCCATATTTGCATATTGTTCATCATGTATTCTTGCCACCAGTTACTCTTCCCAGAAGCAGAACCCCTTCAAACAGCTGATGATTTCTGCTAACAGACGTTATGCATCAATCTCAGCTTTCTTAGATACCACTCTGACAAGAATTAATCGATATTCTGAGCTTTAGAAAACTTACCAATCAATGATATTGATCAATGGGAGTTGTAGAGAAAGAAAATATACAGACAAATTAAATGATGGCTATCCTAGCTAAAGGGGAGTTCATTACTTCGTAAAATAAAAGCTCTGCATTCCAGAAAACCTTAGTGACCTTAACATTGGTAATAATCATGGAGAAAAACTCATAAATTGGCTCACTATTAGTTTATTTTTTTCCCCTGATTGTAAAGAAGTCACCACAAGCAGCACACATTTGTATGTCAGATTGGTCTGTATACAGTTTTAAACTATTCCTTAAATGATACCTCTTCACATTCACTTTTTATCAGTCTAATAAGTGCTGGCCAGGTACAAAATAAGGTTTGACAGTTCAGATGCTCTCAGTAGTTTAGAATATGGTTCTTTTTCCTATAATATATTAATGAATTAATGCTCCAGCACCGTGTTCATAAGCAGATATGCCATTTTTCAGATCAAACATTAGAAGGTTCACTGGCACCTACAGAACAGAACTGCAAAATTTCAACCCAGTTAATTACTTGCACTTTCAGCTGGAATGTACAGTTTTCATTTCTTCATGTCTTGTATTGTCATGTATATATTTATTCTTCCCATGTGCAAACTCAAAGAGGAATAGTTATTAGCATACTGTACCACAGAAGCTATTTGCTGGTTTACAGGTTTATGCAGAGGTTGTGAAGATCACACCACCAGACCAAAACACATTACTATGCACCAATGTTCTCATTATAAGGATGGAGGGGTTGACATAGTGCATTTACTGGGGCATTTGGCTCCACTGGGCTCCTGACACACTAATCTCTGGATCACTTTATCCAGCAAGATATTTTACCACCTTAAGCTGTTCAGGATATTCCAACTCTGCCAAGAAATGAAAGAGCTCCGTGTCTACCAGATGCCCTTTTCAATTTCCAGGTAAAAATGGAACCAATTCCATGAATATTTTGACTTCCTTCCTGTTTGGCCCCACGTATCTTCTAACTCCAAAGTCCAATAGCTTACTAAGCAAGAGCAAAAAACTATCCTATCTTTATCCCATGTTCCTCCTTCTCTACTGCTATAATATGGACTTCTTGATATGGTACAAATGCAGTGTTGGGAAGCCATGCCGTTTGAATCCTCACTAACATGCCACTGGAATAAAAAAAAATCCTCTCTACTTTCTGCTAATGATGATAATTCAACCAATGAGAATAATTTCACAAATTAATTCTACACTTCTATTGACCTTCTTGCCGGTTTTGTTTTCATCTTTTTGTGTTACTGTCAAAATTAGAATAAAAAAAAAGAAAAAAGGTATCATTTCAGCTAGTGATAGATACTGTTACATTTACAGGCTGAAAAGCTAAGCAATCTACTAAATAGGGAAACCTACTAGGAAACTGTTATTGCTTCTATATTATAATTTATCTTATTATAACATTTGTTTTCAATTTCTAAAAACATGACTGACTCAGTCCCATGAGCTGAAACATGTTTAATGTCCTGTGATGCAATACAGCTGCAATTCACAAAAAGAAAAATTAAGAGGCATAAGGGGGCCATTCCACATTAAAATCACTGTATGGATGTGTTAAAGGTTGGATTTTGTGATTAATTTGTAGCTGTTTAAATGATGACCCTTTAGTGATACTTCAGTGATTTGGCAAAGGAAGGCAGTGTAATTGCCAGTATTCACACACCATTTAATTGGAAGCAAAGACAGTAAAAGATAGAGCAAAAATAATTTAGAACATTTTTGACTCATATCAGGGAAGATTTTATTGAATATTACAGTTTCAGATTGAATCAAGCTTGCATTTATGAACTGAAAGTACATCAAATTGCTGGTGATATGAGCTACATACAAAAATGCCTGGATTTTACTGAGGAACTTCATATGATTAACTAGATTCCAATCCCACAGAATTTCTATAGTAGTTCTGACAAGGGCAATATTTAGATATTTTCTCCTTTTCCTGTTAGGAAATTAGAACACAGTTAAAAATCAGACCTCTGTCCAGGAAGCAGCAAAAAAAAAAAAAAAAAAAAAAAAAAAAAAGCCACTTATGAAGCAACTAAACATCTGTTTGAAGAGATACATCTGACTGAAATAGTATAAAGACCTTGCGTCAAGAGGTAAATTTATATGTCATTTTAGAAGAGGTACCAGGCTGTTTTAAAAATTGTAAGGTGGTACCAGCTTACAGAAGACATTTGAGAATTGTTCTGCAATGACTTCTTTCCTTCTCACTGTGGTTATGACTGGATACCAGCAATCAAGTATGGTATACAACACATTTTTAGGTGTAATGCTTCACCAAACAAATTATTTTAGCTGTTGTGTTTTCTTCATCTATATGCTACGCATGGAGATGACCATATTTGTCATTGAAGTCATATGAAGCCTATTAAAATGAACAAGGGAAGAAAAAAAAAATCAGAAAACAGGAAGATTTCACTACAAGTAGAAAAAGCTCAGTCTAGAATTCCCCAGAGTTTTCACAGATAGCTGGCAAAAACACAGGAGGCTCACAAATGAAAAGTCAGCCTTAGATCTTTCTTCCTTTACTGAGCTTTATGAAGATTTTCTTTTCAGTCTGTACGTTCTCAGAATGCTACCATTACCATAAATTCTTCAAATATAACTGCCCCAGATTTAAGCCCAAGTTTTTGTAATATGCGATTGCAGAAGTGTAATAATGTTCAGGAAGTAAAATTGTTCTTCCTCCAATCCTGAATTAAGCTCTGGAAAGATCAAGCACAAGAAGCTGTCTTACGAGACTGTATCATGAACACCAATAAACTCTCAAATATTAAAACATACAGAATCAGAACTGCAATAAATTTCTTTAACAAATCCAATGTACAGGGAATAATTGTTTCTTAAAATAATTTTAAAATCTGAGTTTTCTATGCAGGATAAATATGTAGCTTTAGTAATGTCCAACAAAACAGAAACATGTTTTAAGAGACACTTCTAACAAGGACATTCCATTACAGCAATTCAAATCCCCTCACCAGACTTTAAATCCAGGTCTGTCATGAGTCAGAACTTTACAGAAGTGCAGGACTCTTATATAGATTCAAAGCAATACAGGAATGTAGTTGTGCAAGTGTATAACATAAAGAACTGACAGATCACAAGTATTAGAAATTATTTATGTGTTACCAGTGGAGGAAGATGTACATGTATCGCTAGAAATTAAGATACATAAGTAGTTCCGTAAAGTAATGGGGTGAACGAAAATAACATCTGAAACCACAAATATTACAGCCACAGGTAACTTTTGAGAAAACTTCTCAAATGTGACAGTCATTTACCTGAAGTTATATTTTTGCACTGCAATTAGAAGGTTTCAGTAGAAATAATTGGTAGGATTTTGTGTGAAATCTTTATTCATTCTCACATTCATTCACTCATCACCCTGTGAATTCGCTATTTATTGAAGGATTCTGTACATTTTCCCATGCATGCCTTTCTGAGTCCATTTTGCATGCCAAAGGACTGACCTTGCATTTGCCTTCATGACAGGCAGCGTGGCCCATCTCAAGATGGTAGAGGTCATAAGGTCATAGAAACATAAGGTCAAAGAAACATACCAAAGAGAATGACAGTGTATGAAAGGGAGGTTAATCAAACTAGATAACTTGGCTTGGAGCAGAGAAGACTCTAGAGAAAGTGAGATATGAACAAAGGGTGTAGAACCATACAGTACATGGAGGAGTTGAAAAAGAAATTACTATTTGCTTTTGTTTCTAACATGAAAAAAAGGATCATTAAATGAAATGATGAGACAGAGAATTTGGAACAAACAGGAAGTAGTTTTTTATGTCATACATAATTAAATTGTGAAACTGACTGTTGCAGAATACCATGGATGCCAAAAAGAAATCAGTGGTCGAAAGGATCCATTAAAAGTTATTAACCAACAAGTTACAGACATAACTTCTCCCACAGAAATCCTTTTCTTAGACTTTTGACAGAATTTGGATACGCACTTAGGAAAACAACCTTTTAGATATGTCCTGGGAGACAAGCTTAAACATGCTGTTTAAATTTGGTCTCATGGTCACACATACCTAAAGAAAGCAAAAGCATTCCACAGCCCCATCTGGTAATCAGATTATCTAGACCTCTTCTTTTCAATCAGCACTACTGCTTTTGAGTACCTTACACTTTCAGAAACTATGCTATAGAAATGGGACAGCACTATTTCTGATCCTTGATTTTTTTTTTTTTCCTTAAAAGGGACAGAATATCAGAGAATATTTCTTCCTGCTTCTTTCCTGAAATCATGAATTGCTGGTGAAAAAAGATCTCTTATTGTTCTGCTTCAGAGTTTGAATATAGCAGAAATTACACAGTATGACAACTGAAAAGTTTAACAACCCTAGATCATACCACTTTTTTTCTTATCTCTGTTTCCCTTCCCTGATTGTTGACTTTATATAGCAATTCATGCTGTAACACTGCTTTTCATAGAGAATTTTTATATATACACCTTACTGTAAATCACCATATCACCTGATTTCTTCAATTACTCAGATATATAAAGAAAATAAATTAGAATGAACTTTATTTCTCTGCACACTTTTATCTGTGCACAAGGATTTACTGCGGTATTTTATTTCAAAATTAATCCAGTCCTTACATATTCTCCTTATTTTCCTAATTCTCTAAATACAATTTTACATGTATTGTACTGCACTGTATTTAGCATTGAATAGTAAGTATCCTAAATATATATTCTGAGATTTGTTGAGTTTCGGTGTATATTTTACATTCTTTGTACTGTACAATGCATTCACAAAGCATTCTTATGATTATGCATTCCACTAAGGAAAGAAGTGTCTAAAATTTACTGAAATTTATTATTATTCAGTAAAATAAAGTTTAGAAAAAGAATGTATTTTGAAGTTAATTTTAAAAACACATCTTACTGTGACTTGTTACTTTCAATTAAAGACAGATCTATGCATGAACAGCTGTAGTAAATACAGAAAATGATACTTCTCCTGGGTAATTCATGACAGGAAGTACACTGTGATCCTATCATCAATAAATAAAAGTGAAGATTACAGCACAGCGAAGAAGTCAATGAGCAGAAATTACGCTGCTTGCTGCTAACAACTACTCCTTGCTTTCTTTGCATTTCAACCTGCTATGTATTCTCAGGGTGGAACGTTGTGAGGAGTTGTTTTGTACTTTTGCATATTTCTGTGCTTTGATTACATTTTCCATGTGGAACATGTAGAAGAGCTATTATCCTATCTGTGTGGGAAATAGGAAGGTGAACTGATGCTATCTGAAAATGAATTAAAGAATGTGGGAGGAAATGTGTTCCGCATTACTGGGTAACAGGATGACCTCAAAAGTACTTGACGAAAACTAAGGCGCTTTCTAGTTTCAGAGTCATTCTGGACCCCTCCCTGATTATAGGTGTTTGTGTATCTACTGTGGTCAACAATCGTTTCCTTATGTTAGCATCAGCTGCCCTCAGGATCCCTGTTTTTAAAATCAGAACACTAACCATTTGCCATTTGCTATGCTTGGGATTTAGACTGACAGAACAGTGATGAGATCCCACTGTCATCCAGACACAGTATTTAATCTGCTAAGTAGAAAGCAAAAAAGAAATCTCATCCACTTTTTTTTTTTTTTTTTAAATTACCAACCACAGTTCAATGCATTGAATGAACTAGGTGTCTAAACCGTCCACAAATATTTGTTGTTCCCCCCTCCCCCCCCCCCCCCCCCCCCCCCCGCCTCTACTTTCAAAAGCTGGAAATAACTGGAAATCAGTCCTCAAGTTTGAAGGCGATGGGACTTTAGTAGCAGTCCTACTATTTTAGATTTCCATCTCAAGATGCCTCTTCCTTTTCCATTTACAACTGACATATGCAGAGGACACACTCAGAGGATAAGACAAACATGACCTTGCCACCTTAGATTTAGTTTTAATTGAAATGGATGTAATACAGTAATAATGCAGTGAGGTGTTACACAGCAGAAAATGAAGAAGAAAAAACTACCAGGTTTCTCTGATGAGCTTATAGCAAGGCTCTTGCTTGGCCTCTGTTTTCTTAGGCCAAGTGGTGAAAAGAATAAATACCCTTGTCAATATCTCTGACAGTATTCCATAGACAGCTGAAAAGCTTGGTTACTGGTACTACTTCTAAAGTTTCTTTTATTTAACTTCAGTATTCTTTATACCAGCATGAATTCTCTGTAATGTAGTACAAAATCAGATTGTGAGAGGTTAATATTACTAAACATTTAACATGTCTTAATCACAACTTGTCCTTTAGAGGTTGGACAATAATCTCTCCATTTTTTGCAGGATTGTGACTTTAATGAGCAAACACTGTGGACAAGTTATAATGAAAATCATGGGGTTTTGGTGTAGAGGATTCAAAGTAGCTGTAAAATTACTTTGGGTAACAGTATGATATTTTTTAAACAAATAAAAACTATTTTTAATATTCAGGTGACAAAAAAAAGGATAGGCACCACAATGCAGGTTTCACTTGGAACTGCAGTCATTGTCAAAATCTGATAATAAGTGATGAGAGCCTGAAGTAAGTCTATAAAAGTATGAAAAAAGAAGAAAGATTAATATTCACAGCAGAATACTGATTGGAAAGCCTCCATGATAAGATAACAGGACTATTTTTAAAGCTGCATTTTACTTCTAGAGACACGGGGAGATGGTTTAAAGAGGCTTTTATAGTGATTACTTTAGATAAAAATACAGCCTGTTTGAAGTTAGCCAAACATGCTGGGCAGCCAAGTTCATGCAGTGTGTTCCAGTATACTGTGTGTCCATGGTATTCCGGAATTTACTGTAGGTACAGCTGGGAAATCTCAGAGATACCCCTTTCCAGAATTCAGCTATTGGGTTATAAAAATATTTTCATATTTCCTGCAGATGGCTGGATTCTTTTCTTCACTCATAATTTTAATTCAGAATCCATTACGGACAGCTGCTGGCTCTGATAGAACCTAATTGCTCTTTTACTAGACTCAGCTGCAAGCAGTCAGATTTCCTTTCGCTTTGTAGAGTATATTATATATAAACATGGGCGGAGAGAAAAATAACCAATTAACCAAATACATATGGATAAAATGACTCACTAAGAGCGCTGATCAAATAATGTATCAAACTACAGCTTAGGTCAAAGGAAATTATAGGCCTTGTAGGACATGATAATATATATATGGAAATAATTATCAGCACTAACATATTTGTAATTTGAGATAACACATGGAAAAGGCATTGCTTCTGTTAAAAAATCTTACAGAAAAATATTACATTTTAATAAGGGGCAGGTTATTTCACTGAGTGAAAAGTCATCAGTCTCCAGGAGTCTCAACTGAAACCATTTGTGGGCTAAATCCAAGTCAGGTCTCAGTACCTCCACTGGGCAATTTATCAAGAAAACATGGCATAATTCTGGAACTATTTTTGCTACCTTATCTCATATTAAAAAAAAAACAACTTCAAAAAGCCAACACACACACACACACACCCACACACACCCACACACCCCAACAAAAAAGGTCTGGGGGAATAGTTATTATTACTAAAGCTATAAAAAAGGCTGTATCACAAACAAGGGAGCAGAGAGAGCCAGCACAAAAACTAGGTGTGTGAGGATTCCCTGCTGTTTCCCTCCATGTGAGAAGTGCTGAAGTAGTTTAGGATATTTTGTTGTCCTAGTTTTCTGCGATGGATGAACACAAAGGAAAGTTGCAGACACGTAAAACAAGAAACAGTGTTAAAGAATGTTCTTTTTTTCTCCCTTTATCCCAAGACATCTAGTAAAATGAAGAGACGTACGTTTAAAATAACATTAAATAGTTATCTTCTAACAGTGTGAAAGTAGTCTGAAACTATTTGTCAGATAATAATACTTAGACAAAGAAGAAAGTCAAAGATAAAATTGTCTGGTTTTCTTCCTTAAAATGTGTGTATAATCATGGATATGGACAATAAAGTATCCACCAGTTTCTCTAGGTAGCTAAAGGAATAACGGGAATTTAAATCCTCATGAAGTAAGGCTAAACTAGTCACTAACTGCTTGCTGCTGGAAACTACTGAAATATTGTTGACACTGGAGTTTTATGCTTTCCCCTGAAAGTTCTGACATTTGCCTTTGTCAGAGACAGGATTCTGGCCTAGACAGACCACTGATTCTATCTCGTAATAGCATTCACTGTGTTCCTTTACAGATTTCTGACTTCTACCAGAAACAAAATCTTGTGCTGTGCTGTCATAGCAGCTTTTTAGGATTTCAAAAGATAATCCAGCCCTGAGTCACAGCAGTGGGGGTATAATCCCCTGAACCACAGGCTAAGTGCCAACCAAAGATGGCTTTATACACATAGGACTGTTTTAATGAACAAGACCGCAAGTAGGTGGTTTTCTGTTATTTGAACCTGCATGAAGAAATACTGCCATACTTGTTATTTGTATGCTTTTGAATTTTAATAATGATTCCAGTGATACTTACTGATTTTTTATGCTTATAAACAACAGAAGCGCATCCTGTACATACAGCAGCTCAGGTTTTAGGAAAGGCTGGTTTGCTTAATCTAAGGCAAAACTCAAACATAGATCAGCATCATTTTGCTGGTGTTTGACACGTCATGGAGGATTTCTACGTAACGTAGCATAGCATTTTCCTATTCAAACTAAAAATACCAAGTTACCCAGCCAATTTTTATGGACCCTGCACAATGTCACATTAACCACTGTATGGTAATTCTTAATCATACTCATACTGCCAGGTTTTTGTATGTGGGCACTTAAATCTAAGGAAACAAATTAGAGACCTGAGATGCCCTTACGTTGAAGTGTGATCAGTTGGAGAAGGTAACTGGCATCTTTACAATCAAGATGATCCTAACTAATGACACTCAAGTCTGAAACAGAGAAAAAAAGTTTCATCATTACACATCCATCACTGGCTCTGTCAACACACAGATGAAGACTCTGCTTTTTGACTGTACTGATGTATGCATGAGCATAGCACAGTCATTAGGGGAAAACTCTTGTATTTTCAATGTAAAACAGCCAGGGTCTTCAACTGTGAAGCTTCTGGAATCTAAATTTTCACAACCTTGGAATTTTTATGGTGAGAATATGAAGGCAATTCCCAACTCCTGTCCCTCTGTGATGCCACTCATTATACAAGTGATTATCAAGTATTGTTTTGATATACGGATGACTCCTGCATCAGTGTGCTGGTGGGACATCAGTCTTTGTTTCTGCCAGCTAGCATTTATCAACCTTTTTTCTAGACTCTGTCATTTTCCAGTAGATCCTATATTTCCAACAACTAAATGAAGGCAGAAAAGCCATCAAAAAAATCTAAATAAAGAGAATCCAGTTCCCTAAATAGCAATCAAGCTCCCAACGTATCAAACTGTGCAAGCCTTAGTATATTTTGTATAACACACATGTAGAAATAAAACAACCCCCACGAAGAAAGGTATGTGTAGAAATGAAATTACTCCCAGGCAGTTACTGTGACCATGTAGTCACAGTAACTGAGACTATCAATACAAATAAACACAATGAAAAACATGGACCTTTACTCATTGCTGTATATTTATACTAAGAGAAACTAAACATCCTAAGCAGGGTCACCAACTATGCATTGATTTAAGAAGAGAATCTAACACAGCCTTATCCCTCTCCCTTTGCTTTTTCCTTTATGAACAAAGATTTTGAGGGAAATAAAGTTGTCTTAATGAGATATATGGTGACCTACAGGTAACAGCTAGGGAGGAAATAGTTTTATAGTGTTTTCATATATGGATTATAGCCAGCACAGTCTAATATACAGTAGCAAGCCAGTAGCTGCTGGATAAAGATATATGGGTAAAGAAGAGAGAGTTTAGGATATTCATGATATTAAAATACTTGTCATACTAATATGCCTTTACTATCTTTTCCTGTCCAGACCTTTCAGCAGTCCAGGGAAGTTAGGAAAGACCTTGAGTTGTTTGCAGGGCAGGGAGAGGGAAGGGATGAAGAAGCTTTTTATTATTTTTCAATCATCTCCTTTGAGAGATTTCTGAATATGTACTGGTAGGATTTTTTCCCCCACTGTGAAAAAGGATAGGCAGTCATCTGCAACCTACCTAGTGCCAGGATTAGAAAATGAGCTCCTGAGAGGCATGTGGCAAAAGTAGTAGGGATGTTCAAAAGATACAAAGGTGAAGTAAAGCAATCCAGTGGAAAATCATTGCCTCATATATATATATATATATATGAAATTTCAGATTTTTAATTCTGAAACATTGAAGAAAGATGTAACTATTCTACTTCAAGAAATAGAAGTTCACATTGCATTCTTTTATTTTTTGAAAAATAACTTCCTTTTACTGTGCTAACTGGTTATATCAATATACTCAGATGCGTATTTACTTAACACAGTCAGCTTCTTCCAAACATCCAAGTTTTTCTCTTTGCAATAGCAGCATTAACAGTACCTGCCAAAACTACACAAAGTATGTTAAAGATATGCCTCTTGGTGCTGGTATTAAAGACAGATTCAAACATATGGGACTGCACTTACATGTTAAGCTTTTATGCAGTGTTACTGAACCAAATACTAAAGTTTCTGTGATGTTTTCAAAACAGAGTGGCATAAAGCTCTAAACACCCTCCAGTGCTATTTTATTGTGATCTGATTAGCACCTGTTTGCCTGCACTAATCCAACTTCAAACAAAAAAGTGTGCCTTCCCCACTATCATTAGACCACACATTACAGCCTCACCAATGCAGAATCCTAGGGTTTAAGCCTGCACTTTTTCAGTAAAGAAACCTTTTTTTCTAGATCAGCTCTGTGAATTAGGGCAAGTCATGCAGAGACATGAGTTGAATTGTGATATTACTCAACTTCTGTGCAAAAGCTCTGAAAGGATAGTCCTAAAATATACAGTCTGTAAATGAAAAAGCATCTACCTGCATCAACTATTTCAGTCACCACAGCAAAATCACCAGATGAGTTATTCTAAATAAGCCAAATCAAGATCTGAACACACATTATGAAAAACACCTACAAAGAGAATGGGATTACTAAATTTCTTTTCTGTTATTATTACTTTTTTTGCACCCAGCTTTACCTTTGATTTAGCTGCTTTCCCCTACCAAATCCCACACTGAAAATACTTATACTGCGGTCTTTGGGAGAATATAACTCAAGGAAGGATCATGAGATATGGCAGTTTATAGCAAATATAATTCTAAATTTAACTTCAACATGATTTGGGCTTTGCTAAGCTATCTCTGCTGGTGGATATAGACAGAAAAGTATAGATTTTTTCCTGGAAAAAGACTGCAATGGCATTATACATTTATACTATTACCACTATGTTTTTTTCATAGATAATACATGATTATATAAGTAAAACCATCTGCATTTAGTTTGGGCCTTGATGTTACCTTTGGTTCTTCACAATCCTTTCAGCAATGATCTATGTAAAAATATTTTAGCTTTAATTATATTTTAATTAAGTTTTCACCTTAAAAATCTGCCAAATTTTCTGTAAAATTAAGAGTTTTAAGTGGTAGAGTGTACATAGGGCATTTCTCAACAAATTTTTTCTCTTCTATATTAAGATTCAAATTCATTACTGCACAGGCAACCAAACTGTTAATTACCAAAAGTAGTGTGACATCCAAACGCGTCTGTTGCATGGAAATTATTAACAAATAGTTACTAATGTTATTGTATTATTTTGCTTTGCTTTCATCACACAAGATTTCTTACCCAGACTTCCACTTGCATTTGTCTGACATGCATTTATCAGAACATGTCTTATAAAGTGTAGCAATTTTGAGTGGTAATACATATCTTATATTCACAGTTAATTTCACCAGTTAAGACTATGAGTGTTTTTTTCCTGCCACTGTTACATGAATAGAATTAATTCAAATGTTTATGGGGTGGGTTCTTCAGTTGTCACTTGTTTTCAACTCAGACTTTTTCCCACTAAGCACACTCTAAGTTTGCTAATAAATTCTAATAAATTCTTCATACATCTCAACAACCATTTCCTAGGAACAGGATAATAAACTAGCTTGTCAACTACCCAGACTTTGACACAAACTGGTCTGGGGCCACACTTGTGAACCCAATCTCCAGCTATCTTAATTCACTATAGGATACAAAACCACTAAGCAAACTGGAAAAAACTTCTAGTCTCTTGACATGAAGTGGACTGAAAGACAACCGTTGGTCAGTATTAAGGCAGATGTGGAAAATGCAGTAAGGAAACACTTGGACTAAACCTTTCACTTACAATGTCTAATAAAACCATAATAAACATGGGGTTACTCTGTAAGGATCACATGCAGATAGCTGTCTCTTTTACTACTCCTCACACTGGCAGGCTCCTGTTGCTTTTACTGGGTGTTGATCTGAATCAAAAGTAAGAAGGGGCTCAGCTTTTGAGGAGTAAAACTTCTGAGCTACATTAACAGAAATATTAAACAAAAATAGTATCTCCCTGCACACAGTTGCCTGATAGCTTTTATTTTCAGGTTTTTATGGGTTAAAAGATTTGCAGAAAAACGCTTCCACAGCTTCTTCATACCTACTTTTTCTTTTTACCAAATGTAGTTTGGAAGGTAAATCCACTTGTATTTATACTTCTATAACATGTCATTAGTAAAATTTCCTGAGGTCTGACAGTTTGTCAGTCCTGTCTCAGCTGTTCCCACTATGAATCCCATGTTCCCACTGGGGAGTAAACTCAGATTATTCCTTCAGAGGGGTACCTTGGAAAAGCACTGACAACCATAGGCAAAGGATGCAAGATATGATCTTGTAGTATATTCTGCTCTAGGGGAGAAAGTTTGAAATACTTCTAATAACTGCATGATGGTAGTACATGAGTTTTAATGAAAAGGTATTCATGGAGTCCTGAACACAAAATGGGAGAAAGTGACAGATAACTTACAGAACAAAGAAAAGAGGACTTTTTTAAAGGCTAAAGAGGCAGACCAGGGGCCAGAAAAGGACGAAATGTGAAGCAGAAAGTTTGTCAAGAACAGATCAAATATCTGCATGGAAAAGGGTGACTACTAGAAGGCAGTGAAAAGTGAGGTATGACAAAATTTGGCAGGAGAATGCAACCACTAGACTCTTTCTTCATAGAAAATACTAAGACATGTAGGAATGTATCACTTATTGAAATGGCTCAGCAATATGGTAAAGCACAGTGAAATAAGTTTGACAAAACTGAACTGAAGAACAGATACAGAATTTAATTAGAGGGGTTCATGGAAGAAAACACAGTCCAGACAGTGGAGGCAAAAAAAAATTTATAAAGTGAAATGACTGAGGATGAGAAATAATAGAAAGAGTGGAATGACAAAATTTACAAAGTGAGCAACAGAAAAGAGAGAAAAAAATGAAAGCAGATTCTAATTAAAAATAGCTAACATGCTAAATTCACTTTTTCTGCTTAAACATCAAATGAAAATTTTTCTGAACTTGAAATATAATTTTTAGACATGTTCAGTACTTTAGTTTCAAACTAAACATGGAAGTTTTTCATGTTGCTGAATGAAAGTGTCTTTTAGACTAAAAAAATAGTGCTGATGATCCTGATCTGATTTTTGTTACCAATTTAATAATGTCAAATTCAAGATGATAAGGCAATACAAATCATAAAGTTGCTACAATATGCCTGAACAGAGACATCCACATTAACATTACTACAGTAAGAAAGACTTTAGTCACAACTTCTTGTCAGGTTAACAGACAGTCAGTGCATTATGATGAGCCACTGAGTACATTCATAAACTTTGGCTTGTCAACAACACTTGCTGCTACATGCCCAGCCACATAAAACTTTGAAACACAGAGACATAAATTTTTAAGTTTGCAAGAAATCTGGTTTCACTAGTTCTTCTGCTCTGACAAATTGATCGAGTTTCATTGAAAAGGCTTGCTAAAAAAATAGAAGAGGTGGAATTCTGCTTTCCAGAGGATAGGTTGTAAGAAATGCCTAAAATCTTCATGTCTCAAAAAGCTACACATAAGGCAAAGCACTTCAACAACTATACTACCCGTAAATGTATATTGTAGAATACTGATAAATAAATAAATAGGAATCGGGCAAGAAAATTCCTCAACAGGCATCAAATCATACTACCTAACCTGACCACCACTTTCACTAAAATTTGCATGCATAACCAATGACAAAAAGAAAATAATGATCTTGCAGTTCATCAATACCACTGAGTGAGAATAAGCATTGTATTTTATTTCATCTTTTCCAATGACTTGCTGTGTGACTCTTAACAACTAATCTAATTCATTTGGTTTTGCACTGAGAGAATTCAGGTACTTATACTAACTTAACAGCCTCCCCAGAGTGGGTGGATTAATTTCTTCTAATAATTTTAATTTTGATTTAGAGCATAACATCTTCAGTGCTGAGCACTTTGGAAGTATGCTCTATATGGATCAAGCTGATGTAATTACAGCTGAGGCAATCTATAATTCTAGGCAATATTCAAAAAGTTTTAAGATCCTGTAAATACAGGCATGACAAGATTTGGCTCCATTCACAAAATACTCAGCAAACTGTATAAATAGATTATTATTATTATTTTTATTTATTCCATACTCCTAACCCTGGTGTTTCAATAAATATTAAATTTGTATGATCTTCCATGTTCTCTGATCTTTTCTAAACAGCCTGTGTCTTTCAACATTAAAGTCCTGCTTATTTTGTTTTCCTGTTGACTTTATATTCCTGTCTCATTTACAACAGCCTCTTTTAATCACTTTAAAAATTGGTCAAAGAGCCAGTTTCCATGGCTGGCTTACAAATATGTAAGATGACAGGACCAGAAGGGCTAGTATTCTGTAATCCTTCTAATTACTATGCCTCAGTTTTGGGATGACAAAAGAACGACTGTTTTTCAAATATGCTAAGCATTTGTAGCTTTGGAAAACAGGAGCAGTAGCTCTCAGCATTACTAACTGAAGGTAGCCCAAAATGAAGTTCACAAAAAAAGGTGATCTTAGGAATTCACTTTGAAAGGGGTAGCACAGTATGCTGTGTAAGCCATAATGACATAGCTCCAGAATGATTGGGGCCCAGCTTACTTTTATCAGAACTGGCATGTGTGTTCTGACAAAGTTATCAGTCTGATTTTAAGGCTTTCTAAAAGACCTGCTCTTGTCAAACAAGGATTTCCAAAGCATCTCCATCTCTCCTTCTTCATTTTCCTTACTCCTAGAACTTTAAGAGGAACTGAAGTTTTTCTCTTGAGAGTTTATTAATTCATACCTTATAATGCGTAAAGAGGTTTGCTACCTTGCAAACAGCATGGAGCACTTACATCCCTGGAACTGAGCACAGTCTGTTCCCCAGGTACATCCTTTGTAGTTCCAGCTCTTCACAGACTTAAACTGAGGGTTTAACCTTGAATACAGATTAAGACTTCTACCTATTTTCAATAAAAAGTTGCCGTTTATCTTTCTTCATTTTCATGTTCTTAACTTTCATACACAATATAAGTTATAATTTCAAAAGCTGTTTCATTGCTCTAAATTCAATTTCTTCAACATTCAGGTTCTTAAATCAATGGTATCCTTTTTCATGCCACCTTCTAAATGCCATAGATACATTTGTATTCTTCCTACAGACATTCTCCCTGTAGACCTTTAGATTTTCTAAAATTAATTCCTCTTGCAGAGACCAGAGAAGACAATTCTGCCCCATCCAAGTTAGCAGTGCCATACTCGGGACACCAATTTGCTATGCAATTATGTTTTAATTTGACAGACTCAGAAGTCTCTTTGAAAGAAGATCATGTTTTCATCTGCAACAAAACAGGAAGCAGTACTTGACATAAGATACTTTGAAAGGAATTCCAGGCTTACCTGCAATGTACCACCATAGGTCCTGCATCAGGTGGGTTACAGGTCTTAACTCGTCGCAGGAAAGCTAAGAATGGCGTGGGGTGTTCTGGGACACCATGGTCAGGCCAGGCAGTGAATTGGAATTGTCTCACTTCCCTTTTCTCACTTGAACCATTCTATGAAATTAGAAAAACTTCATGTCAAAACTACCACTCGATGCGATATTGGCACTTTTCAATGAAACAACTGCAGATACATATATATATATATATATACCAGGGAAATGCATTTAAATCACATATGGGGCCACAGAGAAATGGAACTCAGGCTATGGAAGGAAATATTTCTTATTTTCTAAATTGCAGGATTTAAACAATATAAGAACTTTAACTATACTACACAGTAATGCAACATGACTGCCAGAGCTTTAGCTAGTATTTCATCCAGTTAAATGGTTTTTCATAGTGAGAGCTCTGTATGGACTTACAAAACCCCATGCTGTAATAAAAATACACTCTGTCTGTAGAAGAAATTTTTCAGTGATGCTAGGAGGAAATGAGGGAGGAAAAGTGGAAGGAGGAAAACTAAAGAAAAGGAGTGAGGAAAAAAAGGAGCAAGACAGGGAGGAAGGGAAGTTTACTACATTTAAATTTTAAAGTATATTGTTAAGCATATATAAGTATATATACCTTGTAAAGTGCAAATGTACGAACACAGTATGTTGCCAATTCAACAGTGTCTAAAAGGGTCACTTGGATTAGTCCGTAGGTTTCTGTGCCTCTGCTTGGCCAGTACTGATCACACTTCACCTGTAGTGATAAATATGTAACTACTTAATATACTTTAAACTGGTATTTATTACATATCTGAGTTTATATCACTGTAGGTTTTTAACATATGTGCCATTAGAATGTTCAACAACTGTTAAAGGATCCAACACAATAAATTTATTTCATCATCCACAAGAATTGCTTTTCCTGTAGTAGCTCTTACAATATCTTCTTCCATAATGGGTATTTGTAAATTCAGTGGGGCAGATGATTAAGAAATACTAATACGCATAGATACACTAAAGTGAAAACAAATTACAGTAGTTAAAAATATGACCTGTATCTTCAGTTACTCACCTTTCACAGTCCAGAATTTAATAATAGTACTAATCCAGTAAAGGTAGACAGAATGTATTAAAAATGTTTGCCATATTTCACCAACTTCATGCCAGTCCCCAAACATATAACCTGGTGCTTGGATATTAATATCTAGTATGTATAAAAGTATTTCAGTAAAAACTGATTTTTTTTTGTTAAAAATTATTTTAGTATACAGATAAACAAAAGAGCATCAACAGCTATTAAGTGCACTATGAGAAAATACAATTTCCTTCTCAGATCGGTGTTAGAAAACTTATAATGATACTGTGTTCACTGTTATTTAAAAAATATGTTTTGATGGAGTTCACCATCAAATTTTAAAAGACACAGCACACTTCATTCAGAGAAACCTCCATTTCAAAACACCACGTTTCTTCAGAGTATTAACAGGCTGAAATAATTCTGTTTAGGGTAACACATAAGAGAACCTCATGGTTATTATCACTACTGAGGCTCAATAATTTGTTTCAGTTAAAAATGGCATTTATGATGAAAGCTATTATAAAAAAAAAAAAATTCTGGACCCCTAAAACAATCACAAAACATGGTACAAAGAAAATGTTAATAATTGTTAAATAATTGAAAATACTTTGCTTTCACTGACTGATAGGGGAAACTGAGACAGTCAGTCTCCATTCTTTTATAACAATACATTCTTACCAATTAGCCTGGCATACGGTACAAAAAAGAAGTGTATTCTTAGTCCAGTGATAATACATTGCATTTTTTAAATAAATGTCTTCATTAATCGCTTTAGGCCACAATCATACTGAATTCAGTGAGAACACACAAACTGTAGAAACAAAGCAGAATAATGCACATTTTTTTCTGATAAAAATATGCATTATAAGGCTAAACCAAGAGAAAAAATGATGATCCACCCAAAATGGAAAATTAAAAATGGATCTTTGAAACTGGTGTTCTCCATGTTTCTCACATTTCACAGTACATATTGAAAAAGACTTAGTATGCTTTCCAGCTCCCCAATCACGAATAGCTTTCGCTTGCAGATCATTTTATTATGAGGCTCACAGGCCACAGATCATTAATGGTTCACAAATCACAGTCTAAGAACAAGTAATAGAGATAAAGAGAAGAAAAATTTCTAACCACTGAAGCAGATGATGAACATTCATTAGAGGCAAAAAAACCTTAAACATTTTTTACAGGAATTGATAGATTAAATTATAGATAAGGAACTGGAACAGAGTAACTAAAATGTTTATTTTAGAATGGGATTAATAGTGTATATAATCCTCTTGTTGAGAGGAATTAAACAATTATTTCCTTGTGCCATTTACTGAAATACTGAAAGAGTAAGTATTGTAGGTGATTCATGACTATCAGTGATTTATTTGCAAGACTTGTAATACTGAAGGAAGCCACGGTGCTCTTCTGCAAATCAGACAGAAAGGCATAATTTCAGTTATTTCAATATATTTATATTAAATCTAATTTCACTTTATCATTAATACAAAGACAGTGTATCTTCTGTCTGTATTGGTCAGCTATATTTTAGACAAATAAATTGTGGTTTATTATTTATAATTTATTAATTCCCATAGAGTGACATATTTTTTTCTTGGAAAATGTTGGTATATAACAGCTGTTGTTTGTAATCTTAGCAATGACAGGTTTAGTATAAACCTCTGACTAAACTTGCTTGTTTTGAATGATTTAAAAACCAAAAAAGAGTAAAAATGGTAGAATACTTATTGCAATTTTAAGAAAAAAAAAATACAAGTAATAAATGTCTGACTATGCTTTTTCATGCCTAAACATGTAGTTCTCCTCTTTACACTGCAGTTCCCACATACAAACTGTACGTACATAGAAGCAGTGCCAGCTTCCAGAAAGCATGCCTGAAAAATTAACCAGCTTTCTCACCTAAAAGACTATATAAAAACAACTTCCAAATATTATAGAGAAATAAACATTCAACACAAAACTTAAAACAGAAATTCAGAACATTGTAGGTTACCAGCATCTTTGCAAACAACAGAAAATACTTGTTTTATTTTTATTTTGTATAGTATAATATAATGTTAAGCATTTCTACAGAAGCCTGCAGAAAAGTGCTCCTTTTCAGCTAGTCTGGGAGAAAATAAATGTGTCTTCTCTTTTAGGCACAGATTTTAGTGGGTTCTTATGTTTTGTTTTTAATGTATTAGCTTATCTAACATAAAATCCAATAATTTTATAATTTTTCTAAAACACTCTTTAGGAGACCCAGCTGATGCAGAGGACTGGTGCTGGAAGTAGACACTAACCGTTTAAAAATAAATACAACTAGTAGACCAGTGCATTTATTGTTTGAAACTGGAAACTGATGAAAATAAGTATCAAGTTTTTATAAAGAAAACCTGATTTCAGGAAGATGTGGATTTGACCTTCTGGAACAGCACGTGGAGTGTAAGTTGATGGAAGTACAACTGTTATTCCTTTTAATTGCTTGATTTTTCTCAGAACAAAGGGCCTTCTTCAGAGATGTGCCCTTACCTGCCTTCTACATTCTTTTGCACTGTGATCATAAACCTTATTTTCCCAATAATGCTAAAAATTTAGAGTCCTATTTATCAATGTTTTCTATTGGAGAGCATGAGCAGCAGAGAATCAAATAATATAAGTTAATTGTTAAGACTATTTTCTAAGACAGAGTGCTTGCTAAATGTTTTAGCCTATGTTATGATCTCAGTCTTGAGAAATTAAAGTAAGTTCATTTTTTAGAAGTTTCATATTAACGTTTTTTCCTCCAGAAAAAATCCTCAAATACCTTGAGTATTCTAAAATTCAACATTAAATGTTAACAAGTAAATTTTGAAATTATTCACCAATTTATATTGTTTTTATTTAGCTTTTTGGTGTGTGTTTAATTTCCCCATAATAAGAGCAATGTCTTCCTCACTTGAGTGCAGTGTTTGGGAAACAGACAACTTTAAT
This sequence comes from Rhynochetos jubatus, assembly GCA_027574665.1. Taxonomy (NCBI): domain Eukaryota; kingdom Metazoa; phylum Chordata; class Aves; order Eurypygiformes; family Rhynochetidae; genus Rhynochetos; species Rhynochetos jubatus. Next base: position 44,202,511 of record CM050690.1, on the reverse strand, counting down.
GTCGTAAAGTATGGTGATGATAAACATGTGTACACCCAGAAATACAATTACAGGTTTTATTTCTTTTCAGAGTTAGTTCACAATGTATGTTTAGTGAATTTCAAAGCCTTCACCTTCTTCTTATACACCCAACTCAGTTCCAAGGGTTGATTTTCTCCTCTGCAGACTATATTCACCTGCACCCAATGACAGCTTTTCTGTGTCATTAACTGTACTTGGCTACAGAAAATAGCTTTCACCAATAATTCTCTAATGTTCTCTTGAGTATCACTGAAGATGGCAAGATGAACAAAACAGACACACAAGCCTGGAAGAACTCACTGGTGATTTCAAAAAGTGTTTTTAAAAAGAAATTAAACTGCAAGTAATTACAAGCGTACTTTTTACTACTACTTTGATTTACTGCTACTATGATTTGCAAGTATAATTTGGAATTATACTTACACTATCAATGATCACAGGTTGCATACTGCCAAACCCACTACATCTGAGAACTGAGCAGCTCTCAAAATATACTAAATGTATTATGAAATCCTATAAGTACCATAGTACTAGATATAACTAATTATAAACACATTCTCCTAACCTGCCCCTCACACATACACATTTTCTTTCTCTACATTTCTCCTATTCAGACCATGCGAATCCTTGCTCTTCATGGAAGTACGAGCAGTCGTTGAAAGCAAAGCTGTAAGAATACGTAAATGCTTTCTTTTCCATTAGAAATGAGAAGCTTGAGATCATTTCAGACTTGAGGGGTTTAAGTAGCTATAGAATTCCTAAGAATATTCGTGGATATTCACACTTCAGCAAGTCACAGACACTAGAGAAGGTGCTGCCATGCATCAACAGAGCTGAAGGAAGTGTAATTCCATATGAACATATGAATACAAAGATTCCTGACATTCAGGGGTAGAGAAATAATTTTCCAGTATAAAGTTCCATCATTCAGGCTGAAAAGACCCTTCAGGTGACTGTTAACACATGAGCCAGCTGTTACAGGCCACCTGAGATTATAAGGACAAAATTCAGATCAGGAAAAAGACAGCAAACTAATAGGCAAATTCATAGAGTACATTCCTTGCTGTAAGAACAGCATTTGAATTATGCTGAATCTGGAATAGGAAATAACGGCAGTATGTAGCAAAATTCTTGTTCTGGTTTTCTTAATATTCTTTTGCAGAAAAAATTTTCTAATGACATTTTCAGGTGGTCTTCCTTCAAAAATACACTATCTCTACAATGATGCTGAATGATGAAAATAATTAAACAAAGGTTGTTGGTGATGGAAACTGCTTCAAACCCTATTAGGATAGCTTAGAGCCTCATACATTCCAGTCAATGTTCTGTCTCCAAGTAGTTACACTGAAGCCATTTTCCTTTTCACAACAATGCCTTGCCAACTAAAGGTTTGGATGATCTGAACCTAAAAATCAGAGGCATTGGCACTAGTATGTAAGATTGTAATGTACAGATTTAAGGGGAAAAAAAATCAGAACATAGAAACACAGTTTTTTAGGTCTTGTTTGAATAACACTGGGGCAAGTGTCACTCACTTTGGTCTAACCCTAAATGACAGATTAAAAATAAAAACTTCTACTCAAAAATAAGGCTGAAAATAACAGTTTAAATTATTAGGATTTGCACTCAGAGAGGCACTGAATCTAACAGAATCCTGAATTCTGAAAGAATTGAGCAGCCAGCCCCAGGTAGACAGATCCTTCTAAGTCTGACTAAAAGTATATGCAAAACAATTAACCACTTCTGAAAATTTTGGTTCTTTGACTCCATTTTTTACTACAGAAAAAAGAACATTTGTATGCACTGGTCTCTAATAATGATTTATAGCAGATATGTACCTGTGACTACATAAAGGCAACGATGTTCATGTTTAGCTCAGAGAAGCAGAGGCTGAAGGGAGACCTCATCGCTCTCTACAACCACCTGAAAGGTTGCAGCGAGATGGGTCTTGGTCTCTTCTCTCAAATAACAAGTGATAGGACAAGAGGAAATGTTGTCACACTCAAGTTGTGCCAGCTGAGGTTTAGCTTGGTTATCAGGCATTGGAATGGGCTGCCAAGGGAACAGATTGAGTCACCATCCCTGGAGGTATTTAGATGTGTAGATGTTAATGATTGTACTTCATGATCTTAAGGGTCTTTTCCAACCTAAATGACTCTATAATTCTATTACTGTTGAACTTCATCTGAACGGAGTATTTGGAGTTTAAAAAATAAGAAATAGAAAATAAGTACAAAATAAGCACTTCTGCAGTGCAACATAATTCTGTCTAAGTTCTTAATTATAATAGTCTTGAAAAAGAAGTTCCAAAGAACTTCTTTATGTTATGGGGATAACATAAATGAACTTCAAGATAATCAATTCACAACCAACTTTAGTTCTCTAGTATGTTGTCACATCAACGCTCATTACACACTTTTTGAAATTTCTGAGATATGATGAATAGGCTAACAGTTAATACTGAAATATCATTGATAATTAAAAAGATAACCCACAAAGTGTTTCCATTCTGGTCCTTACAACAGTGTGGCATGGTTATTGAAACAAAAGGAAACAGATATTAAAAGGCATCTTGGACATATTTGAAATGTGTTCTCCATGTCATCTTTAGTCTATTCTAGCCAATAACAGTTCAAAACCATATTGCTGGCATCGATGTGAGATGCCCATTTTGAATTCTTTCTAACAGCAGGGAAGACAGAGTCTTAGTGAATTCATTTTGAAGGATGAGTCTGTCTAACAGTTAAGTTCATCAAGATTTTCCAAAAAGGTCTTGAAAAGGTTTATATGAATGGAACTGAGGGGAAAAGTGAATGGGATGACTACTTTTTGCTTCATCCTCTTCCAGTACTTAAGGCTGATCACTGTATGCAGCCCGAATAATCCTTTCAGTGAATGAGATACTACATTACAGTATGAAGGACATATTGAACAATTCAGGTTACTATTCAAGTGCTCTAATGAAGATTTTCTATTGTCCATACAAGAGAGATAGCTTATTATAACAACTGGTTATATAACTCTTTCAGATGATATGAGTACAATGTAAGAAAGCAGTGAAATAAAATAATCAAGAGTGAAACATCAGAGCAATAAAACTGTATTACTCTTACGGTTTAGGTTCACCTTAAAGCCAGAAGTGAATGGACGAAACAGCACAAAAATGAGAAACAGTACATTGGAGAACATTTGGGGAACCTCAAGAGGTTTCAGTTTGGATTTTGATTTTTGAATATAACTTTGAGTCACAGTGAGCATTCTATTGCTAGGCTAATACACAGGCAAAAGTCCTAATCTCAAGAAATGTATTTCATACAGTTCCTGTACTACTAACCAAGAATACCACCTAGAAAAAACATCTATTACCAACATGTGCCTTTCAGTAGCCAGATGTATTTATTAACTCCCTTAGAAAATAGGAAAAGCTGTGTAAACGACAGAAAATGTAAATCATAATATTCTTTTTCTGAGACAACTGTCTGAAGAAATTATATGGTTTGGATGTATTTCTCTCCATAAAGGAGAACTGGTCTTGTGTCTTTCACCACAATCTGCTAAATAAGGAAATGTGGTATTATTTTCCCTAAACAATACTAAATTCATTCACTGACCTTTTCAAGCCTGAAATTCCTTGAAAGAACTTCATGCACTGAAATAATAGGTTGAAGTGCTAAAGTCAACATGAACTATAATTGCATTTTAAAAACAAAATATACAGAATTTTTAATTTTGCAAAGACAACTTCTAGCTCAAAATTTCAAGGGTGATTCCCTACATCTGGCATAGTTCTTCTGTTTGTATTAACAGAATAATTATATGAAGTAGTAATATACATCTTATCTAAAACACAAAGCAAATGAACTATAAAATAAAGTCAAACTAGAAGTCAACTATAAAATAAAGTCAAATTACTGAGTTACAATACAGTATTGGCTAAACCACTAGCCATACATTTGCCTCAAGGAAATTATTTTTGAGAAGACTATCAGTTTACCCTACAGATAAGAGAAACTACTTAATTTATGGATATAGAATCATAACACAGAAAAATAGATGGTTGCCTTGAAAAATACTTGTGGCAGTACCAGGTATTGCCATATCATTTCAGGTAAGACTCTGATGTAAACAATGCTTGAAAGCTTACAGTGGAAGAGACTGCACAAAGTATTCTTTTGCTCTATTCATGACCTTATATTTTGTAAGTTCTTTAACAGTTTAACATAAATCACCTTTGCTGCAAAGTTTATTTCTTCCTCCTAGAGCCCCAAAGGCAAGGAAAACGGTTGATTGCCATGAAATTTTTAACAGCCTTTCACATGCTGGAAGACTATTATGTTTTCCTTCACTCTCTTATATATAAACCAAATCCAGTTCTTTCTGACTTTCCCCATACATCATTTCTCCAACCTCAGATCATTATTGTTCTCTTCTAGATTCTCTGCAATCTACCAATATCTTTTCACATGGGGCACTTACGCTGTATGTCCTCAACTCCAAATGTGTATAAGCTGAAAAAACCAGACATGGCATGCCAAAACTACTTTCAGGCTACACAGGGAGATTACAGCATTTCTTTTCGCACAAAATTAATCCTGCTTATAGCATGGTATTTCCACACCTATTTTTCTTAGTGACATAATAGTTTCGGTTTATAGCTCAGACACCTCAGCACAGCACTTCCACCTGTAACATACTTAGAAAAATAAACTTTAAGCTTTATTGGTGAGAGCAGCCCATGTTAGTATTTATCCAGGCTGGATGAGGCTTTGAGCAACCTGGTCTAGCGGAAGGTGTCCCTGCACCTGTCAGGGAGGCTGGAACTAGATGATCTTTAAAGTCCCTTCCAACCTAAAACATTCTATGATTCTATGATTAGATTATTACAAGAATTAAGCCCCTATGACTGCAGCATTTCAGTGAGAGATGAGCTTGTCCTTGCCCTTGCACCACCAATCTTCCCGTAACAAACAGCCATATGGTTGAGTTTAACAATTCTGACATGGTGACTGGTGACTCCAGCTTGAACAAAGATGTAGGAATTCTTGGACTGTGGCCATCACATTCTGTGACAGTGAAAAAAACCCAGTACAAACCTACACATTTTTATTTTTGTAAATCTGGTGAACACATGGTCTACTTGACATTGGATTTTTCTTTTTTTTCTTTTTTTTTTTTGTGTGTCAGTTCTCTCATTCATTCTTTTTCTGACTCATATCTGAGCATGCTGACAGCACTAAAGAAGTGAAAGAAAATTCTGATAGTATATTATTGATATATAAGTTCTTGGTGTGCAATTAAAATTAGGGAATCAAAAATGACAGAACAGCACATTCAATTCTTCTTTAGTATAACAACACAATTCATTATGAAAGAATGCCATCTGCAACACATGTCCTGTCTGCTAATATGTCTGCTGGCAGAGATGTTAACTTAGCTTTTATCAGACAAAGACATGCATATTTTTCTAATTGCTGCAAAACTTGGCTATCTTTTTTTTTTAATTATCCTACATTTAAATATGTATTTCACAATTTAAAAAAAAAAAAACAACCAACCAAACAAACAAAACCCCAAAACCCAAAAAACACCCAAAAAACCCCCAATCCATACCCATGCTGCCTAATACAGAACATCAGTGCAGCTTTTATGCACAAATCAATTACATTTTGTCTAAATACAGCAGAATACAGGTGCACTTGGGAGCATACTGCTATAATCTGTTAAGTGCACATATTGATGACTTTTCTACTTGTATTAGTGAAGACGTCTTATTGTCACTTATTTTCGATCCAGTATTTTGACAGATAATAGCGCCAGTATTACCTGTCAAAACACACTTAGGAGGAAGGATCTGAAATTTGCTGCTGAAGCCCTGCATAAAAATTGGAAAAAAAGCCTTAATTACAATCACATAAAACCCTACTGCACATCCATCTGAAAGATCTTAATGTGTTTCATACAGACAAGAAAACAAGGTTCTTCGTTTGCTTGTAACTTGATGTTGTACATGTACTATTGCTTTGTCTTAGCTACCAGGTCAGCTACATTAGATATCAGTGCCTACTCTACCATCGACAAAAGAAGATTTATTAAAAATGTTAGCAATTTGTGCATTTGGATTAGAAGAATTTAGGTTTCTTCCCAGACCTGCCTTTACATTTTCAGTGCCTATAGCAAGACTTAGAAATCTTAGGAGGCTAGAAGTTCGTTTGTCTCAATTCTTAGCAGAGAATTCAAGTTACAATTATACTTTCCACGGTGCTTATTCAGGTATTTTTGGTTTTTTGTACTATTTGGATCTGAGAATAGCTTCCCTAATTTAGTATGTTCCTCTCCTTCCAAAAACAAAAAACAAAAAAACAAACCAACCCAAAACAAACAACCCAAACCCACCAAACAAAAGAACCACCCAAAAAGGATTTTACTCTAATTTCCACTTCCAAGACACACATCTTCATCTATTTTATATTCCTACTGCCACCCAATCTCCATTTTTCTAGCACATGGGGTAGTTTACAAATCTGTAAAAATTAGTTAAAAGACTCAGATGGAGTGCTCCTCACTCAACGTGTCTGCAGGTCTTGCCAGGAGCCTGCTCCAGTGTAGGCTTCTCATGGACTCACAGCCTCTATTGGACTCCAGTGTAGGGTCTTCCCTGGGCTGCTGGTGGGTTTCTGATCCGCTGTGACCCTCCCTCCATGGTTGCAGGGGCACAGCTGGTCTCATGATGGCCTTCACCATGGGCTGCCAGGGAAGCTCTGCTTTGGTGCTTGCTCTCTCTTTGGACCTCTGCTGTAGTCTACCTCGACTTCAGCAAAGCTTTTGACATGGCATCCCATATCTCCCATGGCATCCTCATAGACACGCTTAGGAAGTGGGGTCTGGACCACTGGGCAGTGAGGTGGATTGGGAACTGGCTGGAGGAAAGAGCTCAGAGAGTTGCGGTCAATGGGGCACAGTCTAGTTGGAGGCCTGTGGCTGTTGTCATCCCCCAGGGGTCAGTTCTGGGTCCAGCACTATTCAATATATTCATCAATGACCTGGACGAAGGGACAGAATGCACTCTCAGCAAGTCTGCTGATGATACCAAACTGTGAGGAGTGGCTGCCATGCCAGAAGGCTGTGCCACCATCCAGCGTGACCTGGACAGGCTGGAGAGCTGGGCGGGGAGAAATCTAATGCAATTCAATAAGGGCAAGTTTGAAGTGCTGCATCCGGGGAAGAACAATCCCATGTTCCAGTACAGGTTGGGGGCTGTTTTGTTGGAGGGCAGCTCTGGGAAAAAAGGACTTTGGACTCCTAGTGGACAACAGGATGACCATAAGCCAACAGTGTGCTCTCATGGCCAAGGTGGCCAATGGTATCCTGGGATGCATTAAGAAAAGCATGGCCAGCAGGTCAAGGGAAGTTATCCTCCCTCTCTACTCTGCACTGGTGAGGCCTCATCTGGAGTACTGTGTCCAGTTCTGGGGTCCTCAGTTCCAGAAGGACAGAGAACTACTGGAGAGGGTCCAGCTCAGGGCCACTAAGATGATGAAGAGCCTGGAGCACCTTCCATACGAGGAAAGGCTGAGAGAGCTGGGTCTGTGTAGCTTGGAGAAGAGGAGGCTGAGGGGGGATCTTATCAATGCTTATCAATATCTAAAGGGTGGGTGTCAGGAGGATGAGACCAGGCTCTTCTCAGTGGTGTCCAGTGACAGGACTAGGAGTAATGGCCATTTACTGGAAAAGAGAAGGTTCAAACTGAATGTGAGGAAACACTTCTTCCCTGTGAGAGTGACAGAGCACCGGGACAGGCTGCCCAGACAGGTGGTGGAGTCTGCTTCCCTGGAGACTGGAAAAAAGCTGCCTGGACTTCTTCCTGTGTGATCTGCTCTAGGTGATCTTGCTCTGGCAGGAGGTTGGACTAGGTGATCTCTAGAGGTCCCTTCCAACCCCTAACACTCTGTGAATCTGTGCCTGAAGCACCTCCTCCCTCTCCTTCTCCACTGACCTGGGTGTCTGCAGAGTTGTTTTCTTCACATCTCACTTCTTTCAGCTGAAATTTCTCTTCCCAGTGGTTTGTTTTTTGTTTTTGTTTTTGTTTTTTTTTTCCCCCTTTTTAAAATATGTGATTGCAGAGTTGCTACCACTGTCACTTGTTGTCTCAGCTTTGGCCAGCGGTGTGTCTGTGTTGGAGCCTGCTGGCACTGGTTTTATCAGACACAGGGAAAGTTTCTAGTAGCTGCTCACAGAAGCCACCCCTATAGCCCTCCTACTACCAAAACTTTGCCATGAAAACGCAGTACAGAAAACTAAAGCCTTCCTCATCAGTTCAGAATCTGGCTTATATTTGAGTAACTGCTAGGGTCATCATATATCATTTAGCTTTGACCTGACTGGTGTTTTTTTGACAGAATGTTCTAGTCCTAGGCACTATGGTCTCAACATAGAAAATATGGCCTTAAGGAGGGACATTTTTTTCTGTGAGTTCCAAAACAACATAATAAGTATATTTAAAATAAGGAAATACATAGCAAAGAAAGAAAGGATTGATTTCTCTTTCAAGTGGACAATCCAAAAAGGTAGCCTATCCTGAAACAGGAGGCAGAACTAAATGTTTCCTATTTGAGGCAACATTATAATTTGCTATAAAGTAAGGTTGTCTATCATCAGCTGATATTATCCACTGCAGCACACAAATTTTCAGAACATTCAATTCATTCAGAAGATCAATGGAAAAAAAAAAAAAAAAGAAAATCTGCACTGCTGGAGGCAGAGAGGTACACAGAGGAGTGGGGAAGAGAGGTATCATGCATTAATGCTTTACAGCTTTCCTTAGTGTAACACAACTACTATTTTAATCTCTAACTTGCAACCTTCAATATTATTCTTTTATTTCATTTAGATGAAACTCGTGTTTGTGACAAATATGCTACCAACACTCTTCCATGCACTGCCACTGTGTATAATCCTTTTAGATATAAATTGTGTGCATGGTAGCTGAATGATGGGACTGACTTTCTCTCTCTAGTCTGCTTTAGGTCAAGTGATATTCAGGTGATGACATTTCATACAAAACCAACAAAGTGTGAAAGGTTATAAGTGAAAGAGCTTCTCTTTTCCTGCAGCTTCCTTTTAGGCAAACGAATGATGAATTCACTGTAACATCTTCATTTGATGTACTTAGCTGTAAAATATGTATATTCTCAAAGCTGAAGTTATTCAGAGGTCTAAACCATGCTAATAAACCAACTTTGTTTCTGCAGATGCAATTAAAATTCCCATCTTCATCTATGCAGTCCAGGTTAAAAAGGCTGATATCAAGCTGCAGGACTATACAATGAAAAAAGTAAGCTAAACAGAAATGATGACATGGAGATGGGAAGTAGATGAAGTCCCAGAGAGAAAAGATGTTGCCTTGCAGCACGAATAATGATCAGCTGCCAAGACACAAAAGCAATCAAAAAGGAATTAAAAGAAAAAGAGAAACAAAATTAACGAAGATCTTCATCTCTAATGGTATGTAACCGTGTTTGTATTTTATGTTTGAAATTTCACTTGGTCTCCTGCTAAGGATATGCTATATGAAAATGATAGCATGAGAAAAAATAACAATGAAATGTTGTCATTGTATTCTTTTCCCACGCAGAGATCCTACTGCTGCCTCACCATCAATAGCATTAATTACATTACATGGAGCTACTCTATTAGAAGAAGAGGTAACTAGTATGACATATTCACAGAGTTGCAGACTCTAAGATTGGAGCTGAATGATGTACTGGATAGCTGACCTCTAAGGCTCTGTATTGAGTACATCAAAGTCACCCAAACTATGAACACAGAATGAGCTAAATAAAAAAATACGCAAAGCTAAGAACTGAATACACAGACAATCCATTGACTAAACTGTTTTGTCTCTCATTACAGTCAGGGAAGGTATTGCTGCTGAATGCTAATCACTTCTGGATGTTATTACTATTCTGATCGTTAGTTTTTTAGGGTGCAGTCAGCAAAGGCTAGAGTTAGCTTAAAACTCAACTAAGCAATTATTGGAGAGAATGAGTAGAATTTCATTTAGTTACATCAAAACATCTTTCTAGACAGTGGCTGTCTGTGGCCTGCAGTATTAAGATAAACCCTCAAGTCTCTAAGTACACCTTCTGCAACGGCCTGCTTATTAGGATTAGATTTTTTCTTAGTGCTGATGATATTTAGCAGTAACTTTATTATATAAGAAGCAATTAGTGAAGAAATGGGCAAAATTTCATTTGCTTAATTCTAAACAACTGTCAGTGCCTAGACTAGACAAGGCCTGTAGAGTCGAGATAAAATGAAAATTTCTGATAAAATTACCCTCTGCTATGTACTAATTGCCATCAGGTATGTACAGGCAGTGGTGTAAATGCAGGATGAATTTACATGCAGAAAGTGACTCCATAATTAGAATGCTATACATTGCCTGCAAAAACCTACTCTATTTTTAAAAAGTGATGAAATGGTATAACAATAATTATATATATATCTATTTCCACAAGCCTCCAGAAAGGAATGACTGTTGCTGAGAGGTTCAACAAGTTATGTAATCATTGTAATTGTATGTATCCAAGCATGTGAAAAAAACATCAATGCCAACACAGTACAGCATTAGGCTTTATGGTACATTCCCCCTGTTCCAAGCTTGCACATGCAAAAACATTTTCATTTTGAAATGGAGCTCATCTGTGAATTACTGAAATATCAACCATTATCCAGTTATCTCCACACAATACTTTTTATTGATTTAAAAGCTTTCCTGGATGATAAATCTCCTTCTCCCCAGTCTCTTTCTCGTTCTGAACTGTTCTTGATCCTCTATATTTATGGTATCTTTAACACAAGCTGCACAGACCCTTAGGTACTTTAGCTGTTTGTATTGCTAAGGGCCTTCCACCTGCAATCCTGCTGCCTGTTTCCCACTTGCAGTTCCCTACCCCTTCACACAGGCTCCCAGGACAGTATACCCCAGCACACTTGTGGCAGTATTTTTCCTGTGACACTCCTGTTTGTTATTCATCTCCTGGACTTATACTTGGAAACTCTGATACTGCTGCTACAGCAGGTTCCCAAGGGAAACAATTGCCACTTACGTTAAAATCACCTCCTCCTTCTCCCCTTTTCCTTTTTTCTATATTTGGTTGTAGCTTCTGGTTTACACTAGAGGACTCATTAATGAGTTTGCAGAAAGCTCAGCAATGAACAAGCCACATATAGCACCTTTTCCAGTCAGTACATGTTCCCAGCAATGATCACAGCATGATAAGCAGGAACAAACCATGAGGAGTTTGAGTACATCTTGACATAAAACAGAGTTATTGTGGAAGAATTATGATAGGGGAAACGACCTGCTCTACTGGAGAGGGTGCTGAGGGCTGTACACTCACTTCTCTTCTGACTGGTCACTTAGAAGGGTTTTTTCCTTTTCTTTTTTTTCACCACTTTTGTCTTCTATTTTTTCTTTCACTTCCCTCTGCCCCAGTAACAGCCACCACTGGAACTGATGAACGCCATCAAATACAGACCTGATAGTAAATCTTCATGCAACACACAGTGGTCTGTTACTAATCTTTCTATCAGTTTCCTTGTTATACATTAAAAAATTATTACTATTTTTTATTTTCCTTCACATATAGCACATTTTATTACAACACTTCTATTATTAGAATTGTCTCCTTATGTTTTAGTCCTTTACTTTCACAGTCTTATTTTGCCCTGTAAAATTGAATTTGAAGTATCACAGACAATTTTGTATTCTATTACTGCATATGCTGTTGTAGTTTTTCTAGCACCCAGCATGTGCTAAAAACCCCAATTCTTATGTTTCTGAAGCAAATCCATGTCCTCAGTGATCTTAAGTAATGTTTAATCTATACCATATAAAACTGAAAATTGAAGGCTGTTTACACACATTAACTTCCTTGTAGCAGGATGATAGAATTGTATACTTGATACCACAGATGAAATAGTATTTTCAATCACCTATAGTATTTCCAGTATGATAGAAACATGAAAAAAACAATCACTGTGAATCAAGACATTTCAAGTTTTTCAGAGCATAAAAAAACCTTTTCACAGTGGAACTAACACTTTCTATATAAGTGATTTTCATAGTACAGACACATTTAAATGGTGGCAACCTAAAAACAAATCAGTTCTTGTACACATTCAGGAGGCAGACAAAAACACATGAAAGAAAGAAAAATATTGTGTGATTACTCAGGTACAATATTATTAATATTGCATATGCTTTCCTTACCCGGGACCTCTCCTCTAGTTTTGTCATCATGACGACGGTTGCACCTCGTTGCTCCCACATCATCCTCCAGAAATCACCAAAGGTTTCGGGCAATGCCCCTTGTGTTGCTATATAAGCATTCTGCTTTCTGTATCCATCTATGTAGTTAGCATTGATGTAGTCACTGCCTGGTATGCCTGCAAAGAGAGAAAAGTGAAAACACAGGGCAGTGTTTCTTTGCTAAAAAATCCTGTGACACACCTGGATTAGTGAATCTTAGTTTGCAGCATGCCAAGTAGTACATGGGTACTTGCAAGTGAGTGTATGCCATTTGTGGAGGCAAGGGGTATGATGGCCTCTCTGGGAATAACCACTCTTTTAAAACAAAGGACTCAGTCTGATAAAGAACTATAATAGAAGACTGAAAAACTCCCAGATGGAGACACCTGGGAGTGGCAACTGCAGCGTTTAAAAGCTGGTTTGACATCGCCTGCATTCTCACCCACCAGTATGGCAGCCTCTGCCTGGACCAGACAAGGAAGCCTCTCTATCAGCTGCCCAGGCTCCATTTAAAGTCTCTTACTGAGCTCATTGCATTTCTTTTAAATATAGAAAAAGGTTTAATGTTGTGAGACTATTAATATTACTGCTATATTCATTTTTCCCATTAAATGGGAAGCTAACTGTGAGCTTTAACAAAATGTATTATGTAGATCAAGAAACAGTGGAATATGCCATATGTTGTGTGTATGAAATAAAGACCACTGCAAGTCTGAATAAAAATTAAATGCTTGAAAAGAAGACAGAATCCAAGACCTGTGGGCACGTTGGACCTACATTGTCAATTTCTTGAGCCTCAGGTATTTTGGACAAGATGTACAGGGGGACTGTGCATGTGTCTACCAGACACACATCCATGCTGTGAGCCACATGGAAGTTAGCCAGTTCCTAACTTGAATCTATTGAATGGAGGGTATGCAGTGACATGTCTGTACAAAGGGCTGGACCATAATATGCTGGCTGCTAAGGTCGAGGAGGAGTATTGGCTGTAGTGAAGATCATTTTACTAATCTGGACTAATAAGGCAACCATGCTCACAGATCAGGGTAAATATGGACATAGAGATCTCAGTCCTGTCCCTCCTGGATTCAGCAGTACAGTGTCCAGCTTTTAAATGGACAGACTATGTGCATGTTGGAAGACAAGGCATGATAGTCACCAGTTTTGACAAAAGTATGACAGTTACTGCTGGTTTTTTAACCGGTGACTTGAGGAAGAAAAGATATTAATGCGAGATCTTGGTGTTGGTGAGATGGCAAAGCAATGTTTCCTCCTTTACTGCAGTGTTGAAAATGGAAGTTCACAACTGAACTAGAAGACATAGCTGAAATTTACACAACTGTGCATCAATAAAATAATACAAAAAGTTTGTTGAAGTAATTAAAAAAGTTACTCCTTTGAGAAGAAATTAATGATTTAAATATACACAGCAAATCTGCTATGTCCAAGTCTACAATCCCAGGATATGGTACAAGTTCCACAAAATGTTTCAAATGAGAGTCAAGGTGATATAAGCTCCCTGGCTTATTCTAAAGCTGTGACTACTTTCACTCCACAAAGCAAGAGAGTCGAATTTCTTTGCCTTTGAAACACAATAAATTATTGAATATGTTTAAAATGTTTCTCAAGCTTTCTCTTAGAAACAGAACCTTCAAATCTATCCTGACATATTACGTCCTGCTGATGATCCCAAATCAGGAATTACTGGGGCTGTGCACTCCTTTTTTCATGACAACCAGTGGCATATATCCGAAAATGTCTTCCAAAGTAATTTGAATGCAAAGGAGGAGAGGTACCTCTTTAAGACTCTTTTTTGTTTGTTTTTAGCTACAATTTGAAGAGCTTCTCCATTCATTCTCAGCAAGCCTAGTGTTTCATTCCACTACTTACCCAGTAATGAACAAACCCACTGATTAACCATGACACTAATTAAGATCCAACATAATCTTTAAATGATTCAGATTATGGGTTACTGCAGCTGTAGTCTGGCATAAAATTTTGCCTTTATGCACAAGAAAGCTGAATAGATTTTCTTGTTTTATATGTTCAAAACATATTCAAACAAAACTCTTAATTTCATTTGACTTTCTGTAAAATTAAAGGAAAAATCTGACAAAATATTTCACAGAAGCAAAGAGTTTGTAACTTCAAGGGCATAAGAGAAGCAGCAAATGGCCCTCCTTAGGCAAGACACAGGGATGGACACAGGAAGACTGTCTAACTACGATTAGAGCTGATCGAAAGTCTTTCTGGGAGAAAAATAAAACAAAATAAAAAGTCTTTAAACCCGGCATAGTCTATAGCTGAAAAGCATTATTTCCTTCCATGAAAGGCAGAAATTAGAGTTCAAAATCCTTACTCTTGTAGACTTTTTGTGTGACACTTTTTATTGTGGATATTGGAATTAATGACTTAGAAAATACAACTGCTAGGCACAATGCCATATTTTGTTCCTTTATCAAGATAATAAAACATTTCTGCACAAAACAGATGAGAAAGAAAAATGAAGCCAACAGGAGAAATCTACACCAACTGTGTATTATTACCAAAGGAATGGAGAAAGCTGGTAAGAAATGTTTTCTGCATAAATTAGAATTATATTATGATGCCTGGTATCATACTTTGAAGCATATATTATAAATAAAAGCCTGAGGAAAGAATGAAAAAGAAAAACAACACTTTGTAAAGTGGTTAAATGATCTTCTGGGAAAGCTGTCCTCTGGTGCTGATACTGCACAAACTCAGCGTGAAAATTAAGCATGAGAAGTATTGCAAACCGTGCACTAAAGAATGATCTACAGAAATCTTAGCAGACAATCCTAGTACCTAGTGATGTAAGAAAATCCAGAATGTCTAAGATGATTGAAAATATTCTATTTACTAACTTACATTAAATTTCTTGATAAATCACATTAAAATAAATAACTTCTAAATTAAATAAATTCTGATTCTTTAAATTAGAATGAAGAATAGCTTCCAGATTAAACCTTCCTTGATCACAGATGCAAGTAAGGAGTAAGATTAATAATTACTGATATTTGCAAAGAGGATTTCTTCCCAGCTAGGTTAAAGTCAAAATCTCCACTCCATTTCTCCACTTGCCTTTTATCAAGAGGACACACATAATCCTGTATATTCTTTAGCCAGAAAAATCCTTTTACAAGGCAACTCAGCCTCATGGTGCATGAAAAGGATGTGGCTGCAACATGAACAAGTGTATTTGGTTTGCGTGACAGTTTTGGTAGGGGAAAGGATACAGGGGTGGCTTCTATGAGCAACTACTAGAAGCTTCCTCTATGTTTGAGAGAGCCAATACCAGCTGGCTCCAAGATGGAACAACCATTGCCCAAAGCTGAGCCAACCAGTGACAATGGTAGTGACTCTGCAATAACTTATTTAAGAATAAAATTTAAAAAAAAAGACTGGGAAAAGAGTGAGATGTGAAACAACTCTGCAGACACCCAGGTCAGTGGAGAAAGAGGGGGAGGAGGTGCTCCATGCACCAAAGCAGATTCCCGTGCAGCCCATGGTGCAGACCATGGCAAGGCAGGCTGTGTCCCTGCAGCCATGGAGGGTCATGGTGGAGCAGAGATCCACCTGCAGCCAGGGAAGGACCCCACACCGGAGCAGGGGGATACCCAAAGGAGGCTGTGACCCCAAGGGAAGCCTGTGCTGGAACAGGATCCTGGCAGGCCCTGTGGACCTCTGCAGTGAGGATCCCATGACGGAGCAAGTTTGATGGCAGGACTTGTGACCTTGTGGGGAACCCACACTGGAGCAGGCTGTTCCTTAAGAGTATGCCCCAAGGAAGGGGCCCATGCTGGAGAAGTTTATGAAGAACTGTAGTTCACGGGAGAGTCTCATTGGAAAAGTTCATTAAGAACTCTCTCCCACGGGATAGAACCCATGCTGGAACAGGGGAAGACTGTGAGAAATCGTCCCCCTGAGCTGCAGAGAGAAGTGTAATGAACTGACCATAACCTCATTCCCTGTTCCCTGTATTGCTCATGGGGGTGGAGGTAGAGAAAAAATGGGAGTGAAGTTGAGCCAGGGAAGCAGGGAAGGGAGGAGCGGGAAGGTGTTTTTAAGATTTGCTTTAAGTTCTCTTTTGCTCTGGTTTGATTGGTAAGAAATAAATTAAATTTTCCCCAAGTTGAATGTATTTTTCCCGTGTTGGTAATTTCTGAATGATGTCTCCTTGTCCTTATCTCGATCCACAAACCTTTAATTGTATTTTACTCCCCTGCCGAGTGGAGAAGGGGAGTGATAGAGTGGCTTTGGTGAGCACCTGGCCTCCAGCTAGGGTCAACCCACACCAACATGAGAGTTCATTTACCACAGGACCTGAGAAGGGCCATGGTTAGTGACTTACCTAATGCAGTTTTGGGAAAAACTAGGTCCTGCTCCAACACTTTGCACTGTAACAATATTTTCATCAACGGTTTATCTCTAGCAGATTACAGTAGGCTACAGGGTTATATCTCTACTGAGATCAAGAGAACAATAGGATTCACAATGCTCAGCTCCATTATCTCTCTCACCTACAGTATCCATTAGGTGTTTTCTTTGTTCTCTATCCATTCTCATAGTCCCTTCAAGTATCATACACATTTCTCACACTGAGTCTCTTTTCATCACTGTTTTCATGCATGACCTCAGTTTCACATCCTGTTCCAAAATCCTTTTGTATTCTGCAATACCATTTTCCCACTCTCACTTTCTATGTCACACTTTACCACACCAGTTTTTGCTTCATCAGCTATGTCCCCACAACACATAAACTTAAAGGCCTCTAGGGAAGGTGCCTTATCATAAGAGGCCTAATGAAGTGTGTGCAGCTTAAAAATAACATATACAAAACCTGAATGTCTGTAAATATATATACACTGACCAAGCAGAAACAATTATCAAACGCAAATAAATCTAAACATTAAAATGTCACTTTCTACAGTGACTTTTCTAGCCATAACCTCATTCTGAGCTGGGAAAGCTGAACAATTCTCTGTCAAGTCTAATAGTGCAAAACCAATCAAATGACAACTAGTTTGAGTGCAGTACAATGAAATCCTGCAAACTTTTGTTAGCTGCAATAGCTTGAAGGCAACATACCCACAAACACAGCAGAAATTGCCATCATTACTTAAATTTCGGTTTAATAGTTAAGAGAAGTCAGTTGTTCTGTAAAAACATGGGTCAAGAAGGGGACAAAGCAACCAATTGCTGCCTTCAGTAATATTGATATGAATCTTAACTAAGTCTAATGGCACCAGTGGAGTTTACTGGAGATTTAGGATGGCATACCTGCAGTTTAAATTCAAGATAATCCACAAAGTATAACCTGACTTTTACAAGTTTATGAAAGCAGAGACAGTTTTTGCACAAAAAGACAACTAAAGACTACACTTCTAGATCATAATTCTACCATAACTATTTTTCTAGTAGTCTTTTCAGCTGTGTTGATGAATGAGCAGAGTCTGCAATCTCCTTATTCTGGCAGACAGGAATTGAGCACAATGGGGGAAGAATCAGATGAGTAGTTGAGCATAAAAGACAATCCATTTTCAAATATCTCAAAAGAACAAAGCAGTCCAGATTTTACAGAGTAAATGTGAATAACCAACGAAACAAAATTAGCCAATGCTATAATTAAAGTCCAAAAGATTAAAACAAATGAACACTAATAGCTCCTGATTTATGCTGAGACTATATTCATGAACTGAGATGACAGTACAGCTTGCTACAACATACACTCGGATCCACAAGGCTAATAATGTAGACCTCAGAATTATTTACTTGATTTCCTGAAGACAGTTATAATCTTAAATAGCTTTAATTAGACTTCTCGTTTTATTCACAAACAGAAATCAAATCATGAAATTATTTCAAGCCCTTACAAAGGCTAAATACAGAACAGCCTTTCCATTTAAAACAAATTAAACCATAAACCTTTGTTTCTGTGCTCCTTCCCTAAGAGATGTGCTGTTAGTCATAAAAAGAGTGTGAAGTAATAGGATTGAATTCTGTCATTCCAGTAAACAAGTTGGAAAAATGCAATGATTAACTCAAAATGACAATGATGATATGCTGTACTATTGGTCTAAATCAATGACCGATGTTTTGAATTATGTCAGAACAAAAATGAATTAAGACAGCTACTGGTTGTCAGTAACAACTGTTTATGTGGAAGTTTTTGTAACCTAAAATCCATATAGTTATAGAGATTGTCAAATTCAAATGGTCTAAGCACAAATCTGTGCCATAAGAACTCACTGCAAAATGAAGCAGTACGAGACCAATGAAGATACTGTAGTAATGAATGTTGGTAAAATGGAAGCTTTTTACAAAGACAGGAAAATTCACTACATATAAGGTAAGAAGGAAACCAAAATGACAGAAAAGGAAAAACTATAGATTGATGGCTGTGTGTGGACAATTAGGAATAAGAAAGATAAATGAAGGATGAAAAATATGTAATAAAGTAAACTGTAAAATTATACAGAATTATGGAAAGAAGGCAATGCCAAAAGGGGGTGGGCAGAAGATGCAGAATTAAGCAGGAAAAAGAAAGAGATTATGTAGAAGACAGAAGTCAAGTATTTGAAAGGAAAAGAAAAAGATGAGAAAAAATGAAAAGCATGAAATGTAGGGATGGAAACTAAGAACTAGGAGCTGTAGAAGGTCTGCAGGCAAGATGAGTGTCATGGTTTAACTCCGGCTAGCAAAATACCATGAAGCCGCTCCCACAAATCCCCCTCCCCTCCTCCAGTGGAGGAGAAGAATTGGAAGAAAAAGAAATAAGGAAGCTCGTAAAATTGAGATAAGAACTATTTACTAATTAAATCTAAATCAATATATACAGGTACTACTAATAATAAATAATTAAAATAGTAGAAAATAAAACATATCATACAATAGGATACAATTTCCCACCATCCACTGACCAATGCACACCCAGATGTTGAGTGATGAAAATCAGACCCAGAGAGCTCAAGCCCAAGAGCTCTCACAGCCTGAGAGCCATGGCCTGAAGGCTGGAGCCCAGGAGTTAATGCAGCAGATTCTGAGCAAACCGTATCAGCGATAGTGTGGCCAGAAACTCTAAACAACCCACCAGCTCCCACACGAACGAGGGAGTTAGCAAAACAGCTAACACAGGAAGGTTAGCAAGTGCCAGGGAGTAAACAAGCAAGGGAGTGAGAGAGTAATGGGAAGAGTAATGGTTACTGGACCCCCCCTCCCCGCCCAAGAGACCAGAACATGAGGTACTATGAAATTAAATACTTCCTTGGTCAGTTTGGGTCAGCTACAGTATCCAAAGTGGACAAAAGACCTTGAATCCAGTACAGGCCATCCCATGCACCAGCTGAGGCCTTATCAATGATTTTCTTAGCAACTCCTTAGTAACCAGAGTAAAGGGAGTTAACCCTTTCCTGACTGAACCCAGCACAATGAGAAACTTGGAAGGTGAGTAGCAGAAAAACAGGCTGGGAAACGGGAGGAACTCTGTTAAGAAAAAGAAAGGAAGCTTTGGGATTGTGGGTTGTTTTTTTTTTTTTTTTTTTTTTTGTTTTGTTTTTGGTTTTGGTTTGGTTTGGTTTTGGGTTTTTTTGGTTTTTTTAAGTTGGCTAATATTAAAACCAGTACCGAATGAAAGTAAACAGATGGTTCAGTGAAGTTCCTTAGTGACACACATAACAGCATTGTGTCAGCACACTGGTCGCAATACACTGAGGTAACAGTGTGTTGCACGGTAGTGCAAAGCAGATATCAAAATCCAACATGAACTCATCATACTGTGAAGACTTTACAGCTGTTTGAAACTTGATTTAGCAATTCTCTAACTTTTTAAGATTGAGTAACACCAAAGTTATCTATCAAAGGAGTCTCTTTTGGATTGAAATATTCATTTATACCTTTAAATGATGCACTTAAAGGGTTGATGAGTACCTCTAGTAATATGAAATGAAATAATTTCTGGTTTGACAATTCTTGCAAAAAACAGTTTCAATGGGAGTGTACACAGTAAATTGTGAGGTGCCAAAACTTCTGTGCTGGTTTTTGGCTAGGACAGAGCTAATTTTCTTCAGAGCAGCTAGTATGGGGCTATGTTTTGGATTTGTGCTGAAAACACATCTCTGAAATAATGGATGTTTTAGTTACCACTGAACAGTGCTTACACAGAGTCAAGGCTGTTTCTGCTTCTCACCCCACCCCACCAGCGAGTAGGCTGGGGATGCACAAGAGATTTGGATGGGACACAGACAGGACAGCTGGTCCCAACTGACCAAAGGGATATTCCATACCATATGACACCATGTTCAGCATATAAAGCTGGAGGAAGAAGGAGGAAGCGGGGGACATTTGGAGTTATGGCATTTGTCTTTCCAAGTAACCACTATGTGTGATGGAGCCCTGCTTTCCTGGAGATGGATGAACACCTTCCTGATGACGGGAAGTGGTAAATGAATTCCTTATTTTCCTTTATCATGACATCTTCATTACCTGTTCAAGAATAAAGCCACTGGATGTTTGACCAAAACTTTCCCCAGTGGACAGTGTGGGTATGCACACAGCAAAATTGTTGTGAGATGATTTAAAGGGTATCAAGGATGACATAATTTTTTTG
Source organism: Rhynochetos jubatus (assembly GCA_027574665.1). Lineage (NCBI taxonomy): Eukaryota > Metazoa > Chordata > Aves > Eurypygiformes > Rhynochetidae > Rhynochetos > Rhynochetos jubatus. The sequence goes on along the minus strand of CM050690.1, from coordinate 44,181,551 downwards.
CTTAAGTTATAACTATAACAGCATAAGTAGATCCACAGACCAAATTTGTTATACCCCTACAATTTCTCTTGGCATTATTGTTGAGACACCCACCATGAAGTCTCCTCTATGAAGTCTATCTCATAGGGATTTCTAGACCATGAAGTCTACTTCAATGATCTTTCTGTACCCTGTTACTTCTTCACTGCAATACTTCTGTTGATTTTAAGACACTCCAGGCTTGCAGAGGGGAGGGATCTACAAGTAGCCAAAGTGTGTAATTATATATTGTTAGCAGAATGCAACACAAATGCAATTTGAGAAAGCGCAAATAATTGTACAGTCCATGTCTGTTCAAGAATTTTTGGACAGAATACTTTTTAAATCTAAAGATGATGGCCTACTTCCTTGATTGTTGTCGTCTGACAATTGGCAGTCAGACAAATAAGATTATTAGTGGTTTCTTGCTCTTTTTTTTTTTTTTGACCACATATATTACATTCAGAGACTTCTAACTTTAGCAGCATTTTAAAGCCACTAAATTTCCAATCAAAATAAAACTACACTGCTGAAATATATATATATTTTTTTAAAATCACTAGCATTATGCAAATATATGCCACATATGGCAGACTTTTAGTTTTGGATGTCTCCTAAAAGAACTGGAAAGACTTTTTAAAATACACAGTGTTCAATTTTCTTTTTTCCCCAGTATTTTATTTACTCCTTAGAAGTTAAAGATGACAGACCTAGACGTTTTAACTTGATCCATTTATCTTTTAGATCCATTTAGATGCATACAATAAACTTCACTATGTTATAAAATTCTTTCATTATAATGTAAAATTTCAAGTATCCCTCTCAGACACATCCAAAGACAGCACAACAACATGAGAGATAAGATTTCAAGAGCATAGGAACAAAATTGTGAAAAGTAATGTTTTCTTTCATGAGGAAATCCAAATTACCACAATTAATCTCAGTATTCCTTTCAATGGGACAACTAATGTAACAGAATTTAAACAGTGGTGAGTTTAATAACGTAAAAAATATTTCTTTGAAAGTGAGCAATTATGTTGTGGAACTCTGTGCTCTATGCAATTACAGATGCCAAGAAAGTTGTGGGGATTCAAAATCACTTTTGAACACGTTTAACGAAAGTTATATGAGGTAACAAAATAAACACTTTGAAGCATTACTAAGCCTTGTATTACAGGGCTAATGAAATTTTTAACTTCATACTATCAGTGTGTTGCAAGAAATAATTTAAAATATCTACTACATGCTTCTTAAGACTTTCTAGGAATTGCTTCATATAGGCTGCAGTCAGAGATGGGCAACTGAAGAAAACCGGCCTCACACCCCTGACTAGGGTAGCAATTACAGCATTCCATATTTGTGCAACACCATCAAGAGGCAAAGTGACCATCAGTGTAGGATTACAGTTTGGCAGATACTTAGTATCTTGTTTATAAATATTTTCTCTTCAAAAGGGAACACATGTCTAGATGCAGAATGAGGTCTTCATCTCAGAACCAGCACAGTTATTATTCAAACCTCACTAATAATGTTAGTCTTCTTATGGCCGTCAAAGAATTGCAAGTAAGACCTATATGCAAAATCCCATCAAATATTCCCCACAAAGCTGTAAAAAATGCAATGTAGTCCAAATTTAGGTTCCTTTCAACTTGTATAGTAACATAGATAATGGAGATTTTTTTTTAAACAATAATCAAGGTATTGATTTCTCTAGTAGCATGAAAACAAATGCAAACGTCAGCTATTAAATGCTAGGCAGACTGCATGCTTTCATTGTAGGAATACTTAAAACTTGAAAGAGAAGCACCAAATGCTAAGACAGATGAGCTTTTGAAGGTACAGACACAAAATTTCAGAAACACAATCATGTAAAATCCAAGGCGGGGGGGGGGGGGGGGGGGGGGGGGGGAGGGAGGGAAGGGGTGGAATTTAAAAGGATAATTAAATACTAATTTATTACTGTTTTCAAGGCAAACTATCATAGGATAAAGAGGCATTTAATATTTGTTTAATGTTGCTTTTTTTTCACAAACTGAAGACCGAGAAACTACTTTAAATTATGCAAATCACCAAATGGGTCCAAGTTTCATATGTGGTTTTGCACCTAACACTGATATTTCAAGGGCTGTAATATTTTTCTTTGTTTAGGGTCACTGACTATTATAAGGCTAGAAATTTTATCCTCACCATGGTATTTCTTATTTTAAAAAGAGAATGTAACATTACAGTTTAACTGTATATTGTCCTTGCTCCTTAAAATACTCAGTCCTTTACTACAGGTACAATGTAGGGTTTTTTTCATATTTTTACTATCGTTATTTTAAAAAGTAGTCTACTGGACTGTGTAATTTGATATTTTTAATTACTTTGATTAACATTTTCTCTTTTGCTTCTAAAATTTTTTCCCATTCTTGGAACATGTTTATTTTCTTTAAGAGTACCAAACTTAACAGGTCATTTACAGGAAAGAGAACCTGGCAGAACTTTTAGGTCCAGGTTTCTGACTTTCCAATTAACAAATACATTTATTTTCAAATAGATTTTTTCCTTTCCTTCTTCCCCCCATTACACAACTATTTCTCCAAACAAAATCCTGTGAAAATCTTGTCTTCTGTCAAACAGACTTATTTCTAAGTTAAACATTTTATTCAAAAGAACTTTACATAGCAATTCAGAAATGTTTTCCAAATGCTGTCCCTGGCCTTTCCTGACCATGTACTTCATTCGCTTGTCTGGACAAATGACACAGGAGGATATTTTTCTTGAATAGGTGACATATAATGCTAACCCTAACTACTCTCTTCAGTGATAGTTCTACCAGGCAGTGGCAGGTTTCTACATAGCTATATTCTTTTTTAAGGTAATGTGAAAAATTGTAAGTGACATTATAAAAAATCTGTTCAGAACTGCTACATGAGCCTCAGAGATGGAAAAACATAAGCAGATTATAATATGCAAATTCTTCAAGGCAATCATTTAAATTTTCTAATACATTTGAGAAGCTCTTATCTGTGTTATCAGAGCCCACAGTATGCAGCAACAATAAATAAGGGAAGATCTAAACTTCAGTTGGTGGGATTGCATTTTTCTTCACCAAACAGCTAATATTAAAATGGATTACACCTATAAATATTGTCCCTCCTGTATCCAGTGTCTTCAGGTCTGGTGTAGCCAAAGATAAGAACCTTGAATATAGTTCCCTACATCTTGTGTATCATGTGCAAGCCCTGACAGAGTTATTAGAGGCATCCCAGGAAGCAGGTTAATGTTAAGGCAGAACTGGTAAGAAAATAAATCCTTTGAGTAATAAACAGTGCATCCCACTGCTTTAGCACTAGGTAAAAGAGACACAATACCCAGGGCTGATCACCTTGGTCAGTTTTGTTAAGTTTAAACTATAAAATGTTCAGGTTCTTGGAAAGTTTTTTGACAAAGAAAGATGTAATGAAGAGCTCTCATTATACACTTCCGTCAATCTTTTGGCAGTGAAATACTGATGTTCCAACAATGTCTGCATGTGGACATTTGTCTAAACTCAGATTGAAAAAGGAAAAGAAAAAAAGGTCTTAAAAAAATTCTCAAAATTGTCCCAGAGAACATAAAGTTGAAGTGACTCTTTCCCCCACATTAAGGATTTAGCAACTGAAATTCAATAATCAGGTATGTTGATAATGTCACTGATTGACCAAACCCTCAAATTATGCATGGTTACTGGTATATTAGCTTTGTAGAGTTAGTGAAGAGCAATTATAGCAGGTAACACGTTGACATACACAGAGGGACCTGTTGCATTCAGTGCTATAGCTAACCCTGTGTCAATTTTAGTGCATTTTCATAGTGAATTACTGAGAACGAACATCAGAAAAGGATTGTCATTATAGGAATTTACTGGAAGCACTTTAGTTAACACTTCTTTATATTATAATACAATGATATAGGAGGTAAAATTATACTGAATTTTAGGATTCAATTAGTTTAAGTTTAAAGGTCTCCTTACCTTCTATTGCTGAGAGTAGAACACGAGAATGGTCATATGCAATTACATTTGCGTATCTATTCTTTGGTTTATTTACTTCCAGGTTAGAGTGTTCCCATGTGAACTGTTGACCAGGATCAATAGACTTCAAAAGAGAAGGAAAAGAAAATAAAACGAAACCTTTAGCTAAGGACTATGTACTTGCTGTATTTATAATGATTACAAACCATATGCTCCCATAATTTACCCGGAAATATTTTGCTTTTGAAGGAAAAAACTTTGGGACACATTGTAACATTATATCATATTACATATAGCATTTTGTATTTATGCATCTGAAATTTCCATCAGGAATTTAAACATAAAATTTTAGAATTCAAGATTTGTCTTTAAGGCAAAGGTATGCTATCCATCTTTTTGTCTTTTCTGTCAGCTTGGCAAGCATAAAAGAGAATGAAAAAAATGTCAGAAATCTCAAAAACACTGGGATGAAGGGGAATAAATATTTTTGTCTTTCTCTATTACTAAGTGCACATGTTCAAACAATTCAGTATCTTGTTTACTAAATAAACTCCAAATGTTCTTGAAGAAGTTTTCCAGAAAAAAAAAAACGTTGTTTCTGTTCTTTCATTTTGATGCCAGCCCAACACAAGATACCAGTGTTGCTCAGGGAACCAACTGCATATCATCCAGGGACAACATAAAGAGACTTGATTTTTATACCCTTGAGTCATAAATAAGAGAGGAATTCAGGTGTATTTGAAATTTTAATGATCTCTTATTTATGGAGATAACTATATGGTCCTAGAATCACTGCTTTTTTCCTGCTTCCTTCATTGTTCCAGGATGGAGTTACTGAAACTTGTCCCACACACCTTCATCCTTCATCCATCTGTAGGAAGACACCAGGCTCTAACTACTTCTGCCTCTATGGCTGAAGTATACCTCCAACTGGGTAAATACAAAATGCGTAACAGATGGTACCTGCTTATGCCTGTTATGGTATTGGCCGTATGAAAGGTCACATGATACTAAGCAGTCACACTTAATCACATATTATTTTATATTCCTTTTCTGTAACATTAGAGACTTTAACATTGTTTCATCTACATGTATATGCAACTACAGTTTGTGGCTCGTGCCCTTTGCTTAATCCTGGTAACAGCAGCTCTCTGTGCCAGGTTGCTGTAAATGATAGAACACTAATGACGCAGATAAGCCTAGATAGGGCAATTCACCAACACTTGATTAATTTTCTATGAGTAGACAAGCAACAAAGCCCAAGTCAGAAGTTCTATACTGCCACTCTAGCACCAAGCCATCACTTGTACATCACTTATTCTGACTCCTCCCAAGGTTACCACAGCTGTAAATCCATTTTCTGTTAATGGAAATGAGATATGACCCATAATCTGTTAGGGTATGTATTATCAGTTATGTATTGCACAGTAAGCATGTGCAAAATTAGTGTCATCTATTAGTATTTATGCCTTAGATTAGTAAGTACTATGCAGCCAATAAAACTGCTTCATTCTTATGCTTTTTTACATATCTTTTACAAGATATCTTATTTATGTAGCATTCAGACAATGACTTTGCTTCTTTCTTGAGATTATTCTAAAAAAATTCATTTTGCCTGATGACCTGACAGAGAGGTCTGAGAATACCTCAGCATTTCAGTTTAGGAAAACAAATCCCAGTACCTTATTTTATCTAATAATACCCTAGACTCAATTAACTTTTATAATAGCTACCATGTAACTTCCCTAAATTTTGTTAACTTTAATTACAGTTCTTTGGAGCTGGGCCTGGTTGAGCTCTGCTGAATAACCTAGCTGAGATCTGTTGAGCAGAGGAGTGTGATAGCTCACCCTTTGCGTACTGCTTTACCTACAGTAGCTGAGGCAGAGTATGTGGCAGCCCCTTCCTGAATCAGAAATAAAATGGCGCTTTTAAAGGAATGAGGAAGAAATTAACTGCTTGGAAGCATCATGAAGGCTATTTAAATTTTACTTGCGGTTGGACACGATTCACTTGAGTTGTATTGCTATGTGTGCTACTAACAGTCCAAAAGGTGTTTTTGAATGGTTTGCAGATCTGAATGAATCTGATTTCTTTTGCTTTCCACACATTTATTGTCCCTAAAGATGATTTTATTTTTAAAAGCAATACTTAGCTTCACAGTCTTAGCAATTTTTGGGACTATGCTTAACATATCTTAATAGGTTGATAGTATTAATACCTTATTTTTAACAAGATAGTATCTTACTAGACTAGTTATTAAGAGTTTTACAAAACAATGGCTTTTGTTCAGCCTTACTTGCATTTTGGTTTTATATATAGGAAAACCAAACCATCACACAATTGGTATTCTGCCACTTGCAAAAGTAGGTATCACTTCTGTGTTGTGCTTAAGTTTGAACATAGCAACCTGATCCTTCCCATATTAGGGCGTTGTACTTCTCTGACTAAAATGTTACCTTTTCTGACAACACAGTGAAGTTCCTATTTATCAACAAAGCAAGTGGCAATATTACTCTGTAAAATTTTTACTCTGTATTCATACAAATTAGTTTCCTCACAGTAACGTTTTCTCATCCTCTGAGAGGGATGGCTGATAGAATTTTTAAGCAAGTAAGCATTGCTTTATTTAAAACCACAATTTTTTAATCTTTACTGCTAAGTGCTATTAATTTCATCTAAGGTGAGGCGATAGAATTAGGACCACATTTCCACCAACACTGGGAAGAGTAGAGTCATATACATATACAGTATATTTAAGACATGTAATATAACTCTTTATCAGCTAACTAGCAATTAATCTACATCATGACTTGAAGAGCAATCAAATTTACATAGTGACTTCTCTCAGCAAGAGTTCCCCCTTGTTTTTCTTTTTGAGGGAATGGACATGAGTAACTCCTGTAGGATGTTTGCAGGTCAAGTTTTCAGTATTTTAGCATATAATTAGTAAAGGTTTAACCCAGAATTCTAGTAATAATTTAGAACATAAATACAGTAATTTCAAAATGAAGAGGAGATTCTTTCAATATATCAGAGCATTATATTCTGAATATTTAAATAAAACCAATTATTTGGGAAGGAATAAAGCACATCCATACTATGTGTGACTACCTAGTCAGAAGTTTTTGAGAGGCATATATGCAAACTTGGTAGCTGAAGAGCAGCCCACTGCCCCACAATGAGGCAAGATTGCTCTGCATTGTTCTAGATACATAACTGAAGACAGAGACACTGAAGGCAGAGACACACTGCCTGATCTTTCAGGTTTTTGCCTACAGGGCCCAAATATTCTGGAAATTACTTCACAGTATAAGACGTCACATACAATTTATCTTCACACTTGACAAGAAAACTAGAAAATAACAGAATAAACTGTATCACTAACGTGCTGCTAGTTTTGGGCCTGGGCTGCAGGAACTGAGCTTTACCCTGTCAAAAATAAAATGGATGTATACAAATTAAAAACAAACCAAAACAAAACGAAACAAAAAAACCAACAATAAATTATCTATTTATACTTGCAACTACTTGCAAACATAAAGTTTTAGGTGCATTTTTGCATATAGAGTTGCACTTGGAAAATTATGATCTAAATAGGTTCTTAGCCATTTTGAGAAAGAGCTTCAGCTCTGAATTGTTAATGAGAATTTACAGATTATTAAGAATACTTTAATATTTAAAGCTTATTCAGTAGCATTCTCCCCCTTTTCACTCCTTACAGTTTAAGTGATCTAAAGCTGCTTTTTGATACCAATAAAAAAATAAAACAGAAGCTTTCTCTGTCAGCTATTTGTAGATGAGGATATGTTCATCACAGCAGCATACTATATTCCCCATTCACTTCTTTGTATGATGTATGGCCAGATGGTGTAATTCACTGACTAATATTTAGGCCCACATGCAGATGTAGTTAACATAAATTATGTCAAAACCAGGCAAATGGACTGAACTTTAATCTTTCATGTTTTTCTCACCACTATGAACCATCTTGTGGCCTCACTATCCTCCCACAAAGCACTGTTTTGGCAAAAGAGAGTTAATCTATATTTCCTCAGACTTAATAGCCACACTGGAACAAAGAGTAGAGTGGTATTGGCAGACACATTTCAGAAGTGTGAAAGACCAATAACTCATGAATAACAAGTCTGTACTAACAGTTTTAATGAGTGCTTTAATGGTTTAATGGATGGCACTTTAATAGGATTTCTAGTATATTCATTCTGAAAGCTTGCCTTCAATAAAGCTGTCATTAACAAAGAACTGGATTTCTTCATAGCATAACTGTGTAGTATGGGTGCTTTGTGCAAAAGAAATAAAGATATTTGTAATACTGTTATTACCCTCACATGCTTTGACTAATCTTTCAGCTATTGTGTTCTAAATGGTTGACTGTTGAAAAAAGTCTGATCTGTTACTGGGAAAAGACTTGAGCAATATTTACTAGTACAATGAACCATCTATAAAATAGCTCTTTGACTACGAATCGTGGTAACCAAAATGTGTTTCCACAAGAATTTAAAATAAACTCCCTCCAGTAAACTCTGTACCTGCTCATTGTGAAGTTGTCCTTTATGCTACTTAAACAAGAGGTAAATGTTCCCTGCTGTGACCATGAGTATACTCTGTTACAGTACTAGGGAAGGAATGAGTATGACAAAATGCCACCCTTCCTGGCATAATCTGACATATGCCTGCCTGCTCTGGAACAGTGCTCTTACTAAGAACCAGTAGGTTCGAGTCTTTGTGTGTCATGGGGATAATGAGTTACTATGTAGGTTCCACAAGCCCAGAAGGGGAAGGAAGCATGGTCTGTAAAGAATTTTCCAGGACTGTAGAGGGTGTGTTTAATCATCAAAAAGCACTGGGTCACACAGAAACCTAAGACTAGGTAGGGAAAGAATGAAAAAGAAAAATTTGAGATGATGGCAAGGCAAATAGACTCTGCACAACTGGAGGAAGTAGTCAGCTACCTATAAAAATGAACAATTTGACCCTCTTTCACCAATGTCAGCGATTGCGATGAGAATTTCATAACATAGCTGATGAATCTATAATAGGATGTTACTATATTATGCAGGAAACTTGCTAATAGAATGACATTTACATACTGCATTACCAAAACATTAATGCTAGATGCATGAACATTAAAACACAATCCTGGCAACTTGCCAACTGGAATTAGTTTTTCTTATTAGGGTAAAATTTTTCACATTGTACTGTAAAGCCTGCCATTTTCAAAAGATATGGGGAGACAAACCCACATTTTTTGAAATACTACATCTTTGGAACTTAAATGAAAGTTTGCATCCTGGTCCTAAAACCACTTAAAAATGCACAGATGAACATTTCCTGTTGACTCCTGACGCAAAATGACCCAGTCGTTCAAGACTATGGAGAAGTACAACTAAGGTTTTTGTCAAACTCTGATGAACAAAGGTATTTTCTCTACAATAGCAAGCTAAATTCCTATGACCAAATGAGATCATGTAAAACCTGATTCCAATGGAATAAAACAAGCTATATATGTATAAAACTAAAGTATACTTAAGGAGGAAAATAACCATTATTCGGAATAATCTTTGAAGGAGACTCTCTGTTACATGAAAAGCTTTAGAAAATCTAACATTTTAAGAAAGAATCCTACTTTTTTGTATTTCTTTGCCTCCAGTCTTAAGCACAATCTGTTTATTCCTCATCTGCAATTAAAATCCTTTGACCGTGATATCATACCCACTTGTGGTGGAAATAATTCTGTGTTGAAGACAGAGCTTTACATTCAACTTCATGTAGGAAATAAATACCAGGAGCAGAAGAATGCTTGAGCAATTAAAACACCCTTCTTAGTGTAAATATTTTTGTGATTAAAGCACGCAGGGTTTTTTTTTGTTTGTTTGTTTTATATATTATATGAAAAACAGCAGCTCTTAAGCACTAAACTTTGTAAATTGGCCCATATGAAACACTGGTTCTGTTTTAAATTTTCAACGTATTTCTAAAGAACTGTCAAAATCTATTTTTTTAAGAAAGGACTAAAGGAGTGAAATTCTTCACTGATTCCTTCATTTCCCTCCATAAAAGTCACTAAAAATATTGCAAATGAATCTTTCTGATTAAGACCCCACAAAACTCATTTTTACCTATAATGACCTACATTGTCTGTCCTTGAATAATTTTTCTTGTTATAAGAAGTAGATTACTTTTGTAACACATATCACTGTTTCAGTTGGGAAAATAAAACTGACACTTATTACAGTGTTTGATGATTTAAACCGTCTCTGTGGAATTCTTTGGCAAAATAGCATTAGGAATCATACCAAAACCTAGCATCCTAATCTGATAAGATGAGCTTTTTTTAAATCTGAATATTCTTTTAATTATATAAGCATAAACAAATGTTGTTATCCAAAAGAAGCATTCACAGCAGAAAGGAAAGAAATAATACACTACTATAAATCTGGATTGGTGCCACTGCAGATTCTAGCATTATGTCTTTAAAATTCACTATCAACTAGCCTGCTGGCTTGGATACTATCCTAGGTGGAACTAAGCACCAAACAACCTTGGTGAATGCAACAGCATATGCATTACTAATAAGAAGAGAAAAAACTTTTCATCGTTCACTGATTGCACTAATTGTTTCTCAATAAATGGAGCACATCCTACAAAAGTAACGTTACAGAATACCAATAAATGATGTTTGTAATATTAAAAAAACTGTTGTAAAGATAAAGAATAGAAAACAATTTTTTGCTGAGTAGAAATTGACTTTGGCTTATGAGTCACTTTTTTCTGTAATGATATGGCAGTGAAATGCAGCTGTTTCTTTGTACAGATTCATTCAGTAGGTTATCTTTTTTTCATGGACTTTCAAACAGTCTTATATCAATAGTAAGTTTTATATGTGCTTCTACTGTATTTTAGTGTCCCTTGTTTATCTTGTTGCAGCTTGAGTTATAAAAAAATAGATGTACTATATTCCCTAAATTGTCTTTTTGTCACAAATCCTACCCACTGATACTGAAAAGCTACAATAAAACTTGTAATAGTACTGCAGTGTGGCACACAGTCTAAACGCATCTTCAACTTTTTCAACACTCAGTGCTCAAGACTGGCTGTAATTTACAGAAAGAAGTCCGATGAGGAAAAACATTAAAATTATATACAACTTCTTGTAACATTAGTTAACCAGTGCACACACACACATAAGGAGTAAATCACAGAATAACACATAGAGGCTGGCAGTGTAATTCTGGTGTTGCAGTATCAGGTTCTCACACAAAAGTGGTATGAATATGAATCTACTTCCTTAAGAGTGTAAAGCTATGACTACAGATCTCAGATCATAAATGTGAAACTATTTTACACAAGACCCAGCAATCTGCTTTGGAAGAATAGATTTTGTGTTCTGTGTTATAGGAGTAAATGACTACAAATACATCTAGAGTATTGCATAAACTAGGTAGAACATTAACATTCTCATTCAGTCTGTCTCCATGACCAATTTTAATGTTAAATGATGAAGCCTGAGTTAAGAAGGAGATACGATATAAAGGTCAGTTTCCTATGAATATGGCTTTCTGCTTAGCAGCTGTCAAGTCCATATGGAGCCTTGCATTACATAAATATCCCACTGATACTGCTAAAGTCAGCAAAAGCTTCAAGTAATCAGTTGGGGTCAAGAACCTTGTATTTAAACTAGGGAATAGAAAAGAACTATGTGACATAAAAGATATGTCATGTTAACATGGTAAACCAACATTTTGCTAAGGCTTGGGGGTTGCAACCTAAGAATAATTAATGAAGGACTGTGAAAAAATCATTTTGAAGTAGAAATGAACTGTATTGAGAAGAGGACATAGCACTATCTATGCTAAAACACTGAACAAAAGGCAGTGGATGGAACAGGAGCAAGAATTCAAATACTTCTGAAGAGGGTGAATATAGTATGAAAAGATGCATTTGAGTTGTGAAACAAGTAATTCTTTTGAAGTGGCAGCTAAAGCAGGGTAAACTAAAAAATAATTAATACATCCTTTGGAAATGGAGCTAACCTCCTGAAAGCAATTTCACAAGCTGGATGAGAAATCAGTGTTTATCATGAAACTGTATATATATATTTTATTTCATGATATCACAAAGTTGTCTTAACACTTCTTGCATACTATCAGTCTATTTTTGAAGAATTTCACCTATGCAATATAAGAAATTCCATTACAAGTAAAATAAAATAATGGAATGCCAAAGAGGAAGTGGTATTATGGAAAAAAAAATCATCAGTGTTAACTAATGAAAAATGTTTATTTCCTCAAATGGGAATTAACAGGAAGACTTTATTAGTGTAAATAAATGTCAGTGGTTTCCTGCTGCATGTTACACCTTTAACTCCTGAAGATGAAAAAGATCTCTTACCTTCTGTGTCACTAGTTCAAACATAATCTGAAGTGGTAATAACTGAACTGTTACTGTCTGTGCCCATTCCTGCCTTGAAATTGCTTAGTTGCTTTTCAGGGACATTACTGAGGACTGCTGCTTAAAGAGAAGATCCCAGTCCCCAGCCATAAATGTTTCCACTGGCTCCCTTGTGCTGGCACTAGAGATCATGCAACCATGTGATGAGCCAGTTCAGGGAATTGATCCAACCGAAAACATCAAAGAAAAAGAAAACAATTAGTTTTCAGCTGAATCTATTTCCTGGGATAATCCTTGAACAGCTGCACATGCACTAGTGCCAGGACTGGCACAAGAGAGACAATAGGAATGCACAGCCAGGACAGGAGATGACTTACAGTGATCATCAAACTGCAGCCTCTTAGTCCACAGCCTAGACCATAAAATCAAATAGCAGTGCTTTTCACTAATTCTGTTCCGAAATAGATGTACCTTGGACTAGATGAAAATGAAGGGGTATCTCTAAAGCAGGGATTTCAAAGGTGAATGTTGAAACCCCTTGGGCATAGCAATGTGAATGAACCTTGATGTGTACCTACAGTTGCCCACATTCTAATCTTGAATTTCTGATCACTCTGGCAGATGGTTTGTTTTGTAAAAAAAAAATTGTGAAAGCTGGGCTGTTTACACAGACTCGTAAAAAGTTGTGCAGGAACAGAATTAAATGAATGATTAAGAATTTAATCATTCACAATGCTGGCTATAAATGGTTAAGATTAGGTTCGCAGGATGATTTTAATGATCTAAATAAAGGAAATAAAAACCAACCAAAATTTGTAAGTTATATTACAGCATAAGAAGAACAATTTCATCTCCACGTAAGACTTCTTAAAGGTGTGTTTATTTTAATGGAAGTTATGTTACATTATATGACTTGTAATGACTTTTTTTTATTTATTAAATGGAGTTTCCTACACAGATATTCCAAGGAATGTGCCCATTGCACAACAGGAACTGATTGTCAATGTGTACCAAATGTTATCTAATTTTTTATGGTGAACATTCTGTTACATAAATTTGTGTCTGGTCCTTTCTATCATAAAATCTTTATATTTAAGAACACAGAACATGAGAAGATACTCCCACATTTTTTGATTGCAACAGTAAACAGCAATCCTAAGATGCTCTTCAAACAAATTTATTTCCATGAATTGTTGAGACTATGTTTTTCTTTTGACATCTAATGAGATTATGTTTAAAGCAGTTCAAAGGTCTTTCTGAACCATGTGTTCCATTAAACAATAAGGAATTGTAGTTGTCTATCAGAGTAGTTAGTATTCCTGTTTAACATTTTCTGTCATGAATTTTAAAATACATTGTGTATTTACAGGTTCTTTGTACAGTCACATGTTATTATGAACCAAGATGTGAAAGTCTTCATCAGTGTTTTTTATTGCACTGTCAGTGTTTGCATGAATCTCCAAATGCAATGAATGTGCAGTGCCTAAAATAAATGAGAGTAACATGAGATTTTACTCCACCATGCTAATAAAGCCTTGGGGAGTTTTAAGCAAGGATTAGTGACATAGCAGACTATAAAGAAAATACTGCGTCACTGATCTCTCTGGGAGTTGTTAATACTTGGATCACTGACATGCCTGCCCATAGCTGCTCTAACGAAGCATTCTTTTTCTGATCATTTGGTGCATATTTTACCCACAGATTCTTGACATAGACCATATTGGCACTGAAGAAACAGCTATAATTTACCGTATTTAATGGATGGCTATTTGAGTCCCTTTAGCCACAAATTACTGACATGAGAGGCTGTTACTCTCCACAGTACCAATGCCTGTCTGGGGAGTGTATACTCCATGGATTACTGACAGACAAGGTGACTTGTAAATTATTACTCTCTTCCAGTTATATTATTTCATGCTCTTATAGACCATTATTCACAGATTATCAATGTTGTATTATTGACTGGAGGTAAACATAATGTGTGGAAACTGTTATACTAGAAAAGACAGCAGGCCATTGAAAATTCTTTTAATCCATGAAAAATTAACACAGTGGACTGTAACTTCTTTGGAGTTTGCACTGTATGTGTCCTGTCAACATTACATAGGAGACTTTTTAAATAGTCCATTGATCTTTTAACTGCAAGAGTAGATGGACATTTGTGTATATAAAAACAAGTAAGTGGTGTATCATTCAGACACTACTTCAAGTATGTGCCCATTGTATCTGCCTAACACATACCCTTACAAAAAGAGAACAGATTGTTACAAGCCAAGGAGTGACCTCAACAATCTAGCCCTTTTACACAGAGAGCTTTTCTTATTGTGGTTTTAATAACATACAAAACTGGCACCATCAGGGTGGATATCTACCAGAGAAAAGTCTAGGCAAACAGAAAGCGTGACATTTTGAACAATCTGAATAATGAGGAAGGAGGGAAATTACCTCATATTCCTGTGAGAACTTCAAATTGTCATTTGCTTTCAATCTTTCAATGTGATCTGCAAGTTCCAAGATAGGTATTGGGGGATGACTGGCCATACCTGTTGAACAAGAAAGAAGAAGAAAACTTAAAGTAAACTACAGTGATGGCATCACTCTAAAATTGAGAAAATACAGTAGTTAGAATGGCTAGAAATGTGTAAGTAGTAAAGATGTCATATGTGAGAGAAGCAGGCAAATAGTTTGGTTACTCAAAGCAGGACATGCTCTGGATAGATGAGGTCTGAAGCCAAATTAAAAGAAGTCACCAAGCATATTCCCCAAGCTAACATTCCTAGTGTAGAGGAAAGAGTTACTGTGATAATGAGTCAATGAGGTTAGCTAGGCATGGAAAAATGAGAGAGTTAGACCTGATGTCGACCTCTGCTTTGAGTAATGACTCTTAATGTCATTTCAAACTCCTTCTCCTGCACTGCATGAAATGGAAACTCCGTTGAATTAGATGAGGAAAGGTGAGCTGAGAAACAGACATTGAAAGAGCCCTAAAGGAGAAAGAATAGTGTTTTGACAGAAAACAAAGTGACTTATGCATAATCAAGAAAAACGAACTTGAAGAATGAAGGTTACCAAGGTAACCGGAGACACCTGAACCTGCAAAGGAAATAGTAAAAAACAAAGAAACCTCAAGCCAACATAAAACTAACTTATAAAAGAAATCATAAGAAATGAAATGGATAGCTTGAGGATTAATAATAATGCATCAAGATCTAGAAGTCTGACTACATATTCTGACTATATTAGAAATACTTTTATGAAATTTTGAAGTGACTGACATTCACATGCAACTATGAATGACTAGAATAACATGCACCATTTCTTTTAGACAACAGTCACTGAAGACAACATTGAACATCAGACAATTAGAACTTCAAAAATGTTTTCACTAGTAGCAGATTGTAGAGGCAGGGGTTGTACAGTTTGGCTGGACACACATACTGACTGCACTAGTACCTTAAGATATGCTTAATCTGAAACCCCATTTATCAACCCCCAGAAGTACCTACAATCTACTTCAGGTGTAAACATCTTTGTCCACTGATGAAGATACGGTGTGAAAAGAAGTGGAGCTGGGAATCAGAGATAGAGATGGGTGTTGAAGGGAGTAAAGGTACAGCAAGGCAAAAAAAAGACATAAAAGATGTGGGGTCAACTAGAACAATCTGCCAGCTTAAGATTTGCCAGGCAAAAATTTGTGAACATATTTGTTTCAGGATATTGGTCTTCACAACCCTTTTCCAAAATGCTTATGTTCTTCTCTTCATGCTTTATGCTATCACACCTAAAATGAAAAGTGGGTTTTCCATTGCTGGTGGGAAGAAATCAGAGCTGGCTAGAAAAATTCAGCTAGTGAACCCCAGGATCTCTTGAAATTACAAAAGGGAAAACAGTGATGACTCAAGGGGGCTCAAGCTGGAAGCTATGTTGCACAATGCAGTTTGCTTTGTCACCGTGAATTTCAAGAGCATGCCTAAGACAGTTAACTTGCATTTCCTGTAAACATAGCTGAAAATGACCATGTGGTTACCGCACAGTCACATTATAGCATGTTTTTCCTTTTATTTTTTTTTTTTTAAATTGTTTTCTTTTTGATTCTTTGACATTTCAAGCTTCACACTAGAGTCCAAAATAATGTCCAGCAGAACTGGCCCTAATTCTTCTGGCCTTATACATATATATTTATATACTACCTTCATAGCACATCTGTGATGGTAAGACATCGTTTAAAGTAGATATTAAAGCAAGCTGTCAGTCAACTAACAAAGCAGAATATTTAGACACAATGGGGAGTTTTCTTATAAATTTCAATTAACAACGGATTCCATAAGTACTGATTGATTTGAACCATTTCTAGTTGTCCCTTTTTCTTAGAAATTTCATTTAATAGAACTTTGCTATTCTCAAAATGAGCATGGGTGACAATCTTCTAATTAATGCACTGATTGATCCAGATCAAGCACCCCTATGGAAAATATGTAAGTGAAAAGGCACAAGAGAACTCTAGATTGTTCCAGAAATGGAGGTGGACTGATGTACATCTAAAACAGTGCTTGAACAAAGAAAATAATAGAGACAAAGATGTTTAGACCTTTTCGAGCGAATCGTGGGAGAGAGTTATTATCATATAAGGACTGAGTGGTAGTTTGGCTAGAGAGGGAGGACACAGAGCCAATCAGGGAGGCGTAGGGGACTGAATTACTGCTCAAAGCTGTAAAAAGTAAAAGCCAATCGGAAATGTGAAACAATTAGTAACAGCAGTAGACCATCATAATCAATCAATCTTGTACATACAGGCACTTCAGACATGCACAAAACAGCGTCTGGAAACTCAGCTAAGAAGACATCTAAAGGTCTAGTTAACCTACTGTAAACATAAAGGACATAAAACCAAAGAGAATGAGACTCGCTCATTACGTGATGAACCTGACTAAATCACCAGCATCATGAACATAAATTTCAATAATTAGCTCACTGTTAAGGATTTGGTTTTCTTAAAGATACTAAACATCCAAACTCTTTAAAACTATTTTTGTTTATATGCTCCTCTATATGCCAGTTGACATTCCTAGGGGGAGATTTCATATCAAACATTTGTGCAAAATGAAATTTGACATGAAACTTTCTTTTATAAGGAAAAAAAAGGAACTACTTAGAACTTCAGAAATTGGCAAATTTTGACAGCACATAACCCCTTTCTCCCCAGTACATTTTAGGCATTTACATCTGGATACTTACTAACTTTCTTCAAATAATATTTTCCAGTTAACTATAAAGTAACTGTGTTGAGTATATTTTAATCTTTTAAGTATATAAAATATGTTCTACTTAGATGATAAAAGTAGCTACTTTTTAAAAGAACTGCTGGAAGACTTTTGTTATTTAAACAATCTATGAATCATAACCAGCATCATAACAGAATATGTTATGAATGAACATTTTAAGATCTCATGGAAAAGCATGAGGATCCTATTGAGCTTAACGTGAGTTGCATGTGAACAGCAGGTGTAGAACTTGACTCAAAAAATCGACCCAAAATACAGATAAACACAGTTATTTTTGTGGCTACAAATAAGAAAATACACTTATTTGCTGACACACCTCCACATCAATCAACATATGCTATGAAAACACACACAAAAAAAAAAAGACAAAATACAGCTAAATTACAACAGATCCTGTGTCATGCTGGAAAGTCAAAAGAAACACCATGCTGAAAACATGCATTCAAACATCTTTAACATAAGAAAATAAAGAGACAAAAACACTTAGAAACTTAAACAGAAAAACAAAACCAAAAAACAACACGTGCATAAGACAGCTGAAATTGTATCTATAAGAAGCTTTTGTTTCCAGAATTGATCAGAGATTGCCAAATGTAATTGATCTTATGTAGCCTAGTAGTATCCCCTTCACATGAATTAAATGAGAATGTATGGTTTAATTGCAGTGTAGAATTATCTTCTGGGTAATCTGTGGTAAATACATGACTAAGAAACATGGGATACCATGTGTGCCACAATTTCAAGGAAAAACTGAGAGAGCAAGGTCAGAATTCACCTGCATATTAACAGACATTCAACCTGTCAAGTATACTCCTTCACCCCACTGAAACAGGTAGGTGTTTTGGCCTTGTCATTAGTGCATTAAATTAGGATTTTTTTTGTTGTCAGGGTTTTATGATAAGGGCTTTTAAAAACATTTAAGAAACATACATTTACTTATAAATTCAGACTTGTAGGTTGACATGCCCACAATAAACAAGAAGGAACTTAGAAATTAAATGAAGTGCATATCTGATAGCATACAGACTACAATCTAAATGAACTGAAAAAGTGACATGTTATTTTTACAGAATTTTTCTTATGAAATTAGCTGTATTTCAGCACCACATTGAATTAATACATTGTGATTTTAAAAAATTATTTATTACACCCTTACTTTAATAACACAGAATACCTTCTCACATACCAATACACGTTGATTAAGATGTTGTTCCTTTATAGAAAAAGGAAGGAATCAGTAACAGTGTTTACTGTTACTGATACTTACCCTTATGAAAAAAGTAGAAAGAAATGCATATTTAAAATTTGGACATGGAAAATGAAAAAAATAAATGATGACACTAATTAAGTAGGAAGTAGGCATTCATGAAAATTTAGCAAGAATGCCTTTAGTATATTTGACAAAAAAATACCATTAGATTAAAAATACTTTTTCATACAGTTGTAGCTAAGCCAGAGAGTGATCCTACATCTTGTATACACAGTTAAATTTATAAGATTAACTCTAGAGAGATATGTCATTCTGCTATAGCTGTTCTAAAATAGTTACCAATGTGCATAAATATTGCAAAATTAAATCACTTTTATTCCAGAAGCATTTATGCACTTCAAAACTAGACTAATTTTTTTGTTGTTGTTGTTTGGATGGTAGCAATTTTTATTCTGTATCAAAGACTTAGCTCTACAAAGCAGTCCTAGGGATGTCTGTAGCCTCATGGGATAACCCTCAGCTCTGAGTGAGGTGTAAACGCTGTCTACACTGAGAAAAGGGGACACCCAGTTTTCAGACCCTGATCTAAAATTGTTCAATACAATAACTTGTTGCAAAACTGTGGGCTAAAAAAATTAAAAAAAAAAAAATTACTCTTGTGAGGACCAAAACTTTTGACTCCATCTCCCAGCCAAGCAGATTTTGATTGCCTCCCAGTTTGAAAGCAATCAACTGGGGCATCAGAGAAGTGCCACTTGCATTCTGAATCCTACATCTCTTTCAGGTGCCTAAATCCTTCATGTGAGTCAAGTTCACATGCAAAGCTATATGTGGGATCGGTCACTGTGAGAAAGCTATTGCAGTTTGGTTTTGTCATGGAGACAAACCACTGTACCTTCAGCACTGTCATGATTCTCATAAACAGGAATTGTGTGGATAAACTAAGGTCAGAAATTTCTTATCTTGCAAAGCAGGTGACTAAATCCAGACATCACTTTTTGCATTTTTGTTATTTGCATCTTTTTCCTCCTCTGGACTTGTTTTATTTTTTTCTGCCTTATCTTAAAAAGAAGTTACTGGAACTTCCTTAGGAATTCAGGGAATATGTGAGCACTTACTTATCTAATAAAAAAGCAAATGATTTAATTCAGAACTGTAATAATTCTCTTTCAAAGTATCTTATTTATTTTTTGTATTTCAAAGCATCTTATTTAGTTTGTAAGAGATAATGAGATAATTGTTTAATTGGCACCCAATTATACAAATTACTTAGAAGTGTGACACATTTTATACTTAAATGAGGAAAAAAAAAACCCGAGTCACTTTTGAGGCATGACTCAATTTAGTTCTTTGGCTGCCTGGCAGATTGGGTCTCATAACCCACTCAAATCACTTAACATCAGTTATTTTCCTATATGCAAAACCAAGCTTCCTCCTTTTGTGAAACCTATTGTGAGGGATTAATTATTACCCCTTCCCTACCTTTACTCTCCCATGTGGCATAAAGACTTAAGGATTTTAATCCTGTATTTCATAGGAAACTTGTAGATTGGGAAGAATGTGACTGACTTTTCCTCACCTATTCCAGTTCCAGAAGAATAACAGAGATGCTATACAATACTGAGAGATTGGGTATTTTCATGTTTACTCAAAGAAAACTTAGCACAGCTGTGACCCACTCACTGACACTTGGGTTTATCTAACAAATATACATTTTTGGATCACACAAATGGGTATGGGATCTTATTCTCAGATGTAGGACTGTGGGCTATTCTAAATGTCAAGACAAAATGTCAGATTTATCTATGGAGTTACTCCATCCAGGAAGGAGTGGAGCCAGAGATGAATTTGATACTTCCTAAACAAGGCAAGATAGGAAACCCTTTAGGTAAGTACTAGACTAGTGAAGAATGAACTCTGTATTGACAGGACAAGAAGAAGTCAAATGAAAGCAAGAGATTTGCTGTATTGATAGTTTAGATGGCAGATTTTTATGACATCCTCAGGCTCAACTGACAATTTTACAAGTACAACATAGTTGTGCTTAACTCATTCACTAAACATCACCAAAGGTAAAATATTGCTTTCCCATTATGTCTTTCAAAAAGTTATGCCTAACCACCTGTATCAGGAATATTTTGTACTTGTGGTTAGAAATTCTAATTTCTAAATTCTATTTCTATTTCTAACTACAACAAGAGTTTCACTTTCAAATTATTTTGACAGTTATAGCTGATCAGACCTTTTTCCTTACATAAAATACATGGCTGCTAGCATTTTTTGAAAGAGGTTGTTTATAAGTCTTTTAAAGTATTAAAGTTTATGGTATCCCAGAGCTAGCAATGTCTCATTCACCTCTCTCAGTGAAAACTGGTAATCTGGATATGCCAATGTAATTTAAAATTTTCTTCTCTAACACTTTTTACATTATGGATTCATTATAAGCTTTCTTTTTCCCTCTCTCACTGGAAGCAATTGGTGTGCCTGGAAAGCTCCAAGCATACTATGCATGTTTGCATAATCTAAATTAAAAAATCTTTATAATAACAATGATGCCAAATCATCTATCCTGGTGTAATTGTACTGACTTGGCATACACTGATTATTGAAGTACAATAACCACTGTAATTTTTTTTAATCTGTAGTCAGTGCTAAGAAACAGTAACATCTTAAAAGAATAGATAAGGCTATCGTATGAGGGTGATTGCAGATGTTTCAGTAAAAGAAATCAAACATGTAAACACATCAGCCCCATCCCTTCTCTCAGATGCCTTCTTTGCCCACTTAGTACCTTACTGCCTGCTGCTGCTACCTGGCAGAAAATAAAACACAAACATCAAAAAGTGAAAGAACAACAAAAAGGACAAAACTGCTGTAGTGAATGTACAGCCTTTCTGCAGTTTCTCTACATTTGTCTTGAAAAGCTTTGTCTTGCATGTTATTTAATGTTGTATTATTGTTGGGAGTTAGATAAACAATCCAGCAGGATCTAAATTTCTATGGTAAATTCAGTCAGATTTTAATGAAATGGTAGCCCTAACTGATGCTAATCTGAATTAAGTGATGTTTTGCTTTTACTAGCACAAGAACTGTACCTTGACTTCACTGGGGCTAAGATTACATATTAAGAACATATTAATCAACAAGTGTTATACATCAAGACATATCTTCTCAGGTAGGAATTTTATCTTTGATATTTGGTTGCATGCTAAGTAACATAATGGCCTGACCTGTGCTTAGGGGTCCTTGGTGGCACAGTAGTTGGAAAAAAGATCCTTATTTAAATTCTGTACTATATTTGTAATGTGAGAAATGCTTGCAGTCCAATAATAATTTTAATCCTTCCTTTTGTGAAAAGGTTTACAGCAAAGAAAAAGACCTCACAGTAGAAATGTATTGCAGATGTTCTGCTCAACTAGTTTCAAATGAAATAGCACACTTCCCAGAAAAACTATAGCACTGCAAGGAAAGGTACACTTCCACTCCTCTTCAGTTCTTTTCAGATCAACAAGGTGGAATTATGGTGTCTACAAGTGCCACAAATTCTACCATTTCTAAATAAATTTACATTCCAAATGTAAATTTAGAATTAATTACAATAAATTAATTTTATATGTAAAGTTGTTAAGACGTGGCAGCATTTTTTTCTGCTCACATTTTACTTTAATTTATGATGCATACTAAAAAGATAGGTAAGACTCCACATCTAAATACATGGACAGCAGAAAATTATGCTTATATACCTATTTATTAAGCCATCCACTCAGTATATACCTGTATACAGAAGATGACTTGTTTTAGACATAAACTAAAATGTAAGAACAGTAATTTTCTTTTCATGTTTCAAACACTTGTATGTATATGTCTATCTCTGTAACAACTTTTAAAACTTTTTATGAAAGTGCTGGATAAAATATGAAACCTTTGCTCAGTAAGGATGAGTTTACATTAATATGCAGTCTCAGAAGCACAACCGTGAACCAAAACTTTCAGTCATCTCTATTTACTGCACTTAGGTTCATATTGTAGAGAGATTCCAGACCACATCAAGAAGATTCCCATATTCAGGTGAAATACTAGAACATGCGTGCCTGAAACACACCTAATTTTGCCCAGCTGCTAAAGAGCATTCATCATACTAGAACAGACTGAAAAAGCAAGGCTCGGTTAAAACTCACGCCTCCAGACTCTTCCCTTTCTACCTCTGCTGTATGCATGCAGTGTGGATCTTGGGTCTTTAACCCCAAATTCACTGCTCTGCAAGATCTGCTCCTGTTGGGGCACCACCATTTTAATATAGCCACTGTTTAGAAGATCAGAAATGAGATTTGCAAGTTCAGTTAACCCTTTTGTGATATTTGTGATGTTAGCTTCTGGAGTTAACCTCTCAGCATCTCAGGTACTTAATTTTCTGCCTTTATGAGCTTGAATTAATTATTTTTTATACTTAATGTAATATATTTGACGAACAGAGGCTGAGGAAGAATTGGTAAATAATTAGCAACAGACCGCAACTGTGTGCAATCATTGTAATAGAAAAAAGTCTAATGGAATACATTATGATTAAAATAAAGTCAATTAAAAAAACATGACTTATTGAAAGGTGATAAAAAGATCAATAGTATTTTTCTCTCCGGTGTATCTTGACTACCAAACTGATCAGCTTTAAGAAAATGATGTTGAATACATAAAATAAGTAAGTAAAATATTTGAGAGTGTGTTGCTTCTATTTTCAGAACTATTGACATGTTAATATCCTCCTTGACTCTAACATATAGCCTGATTTAAAAGACAAACCCATTTATCTAGTTAGCATTTATTTCCTGTACTGCTCATTTGCAATGTAGTGAAACTTCCAATCATGTTAACCTGATAATGTAGTAGGTAAGACGGAAGCTTATTTACAAAGAAGTAGCTGTAAGTATATTCTTAATAAATAGAGGGATGCACATGTCCCAGTAACATTTTCTGGCATGGTTAGATTTAACTTGAAATTTTAGCACATAAAACACATTCATACAACGTATGTCTCTGGGGTCTTCTTTACAGAACTTTAATTTTTTTTTAAGTGGGTTCTTTCTTTAAAGACATTATAGAAATATTTCCAAACTTAACAAAGAAATACATTGTCAAAAACTCATAAGCAAATAAAAATCTATTTCTAAACAATCAATCTTTCTGTTCTATAACAGCACCACTAGTCAGTTTGTGATCATAGAGCTCTCAGTAAGGTTTTATTGTCCCTTACCCGGAGTTTGAAAATTAAGGCGTCGCAGCTCCACTGGGTCTGTGGGATGGTGAGAGGGGACCTCCTTGCTGTTGGGTATGCTGCTCTTTCTAGAATCAGATTCAGCTCTCTTCCTGCATGGAGAAGGTGTATACATGTAAACATAAGACTGAGGTGTTAGGTTGACAAATAAAGGTGCCTGAGTGTGTAATCATTATATTCTAAAGGTGAGATGCTTATTTATGAAAAAGTATTTAATCCAGAGCAAAGGTAAAATAATTATGCATCGTGGATATGACACCTACAATTTGCCATGGCAAACTGAATCTAAATACATTAATGTCAGTGGGAAAATAATTGCATTCTGCCCTAGACTGATCCTCTAGATCATAATTTGGGGCACCAAATATTTTTAACTATAATAAGATACAACAGGAAATATTACAAAAATTCACACTATCTCTATTTTAAAAGCTAGCTAGCTGTACCTTTATTAAAAAGTAGCAAACGCTTGAGCATGTTATTAAAAATGAATACACCAAGTTATTATAATTGAATTCTTCATATTTTATATGCACAGCTCTGTACTGCTTATAAAAAATAGCCTGCATTCTTTGGGTACTTTCAATATGACAGAGAAGAGTACAGATGTCACCTATCCCAGAAGACATCTATTCCTTTTACTTTTTAGGAAGTAAGAATCTGGTCTGTTGCCTCTCAACTACACAATCTTCATGCATCTGATCACACCTACATATTCAAGGCTCAAATTCCGTATGAATGTTTCTCATCAAATTAAGACATTCACTGCTATTATAGTACTATTGTCAATCTGTCCAAAACAAGCTGGGAAAGAATGGAAGAACAGGAAGAGGAGAGAGGGAGCGAGGGAGGGAGAAAGGGAGGGAGGGAGGGAGGGAGGGAGGGAGGGAGGGAGGGAGGGAGGGAGGGAGGGGGGGAGAGAGTTTTTGTACTGCTTCCATTTCGCTAGAGAGAAGCACAGCCTATGTGTGTTCTGATTCTGAGTGTTCTGGTAAAATTGACCCATCAATTGAGAGTATCATTTTCTGATGCAAATCATGGAGAAAAATGTAACATGAAGAATATCCACCACTCTGCATTTTCATTCAGGAATCTGGAAATTTAATGTTTTAATTTGGAGTTGAATCCATCTTCACTAGTCCTCTGTGAGTTCCTGAATGAAAATGCAAACTGGACGATATTCTTCATGTAACATAAAATGAAGATGCAAACAGAGGTAAAGTTACTTTGTAAAAATAGAACTGAGATGATTTTAAGGTTTATGATAGCAAAACATTTTCCAAGTGTACAATATTTGTACTAAGATACCACTATTGCTGTTGTATTTTTTGTTGGGTTTTGGTTTTTTTGGTAATAATTGAATCTCAATGTGACAATGGTAAGTCTGTTATTATTCCACTGGGGTCCCTTTCCCTCTTTAAAAATGCTCCAATGAATTTCTTGCTGTTCTGGAAATGATGAACATCTGGTGTCATTTATGAAAGGTGCATACAGCAAAATTTCAAAGACAATGCAAAGAAACCAAACAGCAACATCATTGCAGAAATTATTTGAAAATTACTAGTATTATGATTTTATGAAAAAATATATTTTTTTTCTGTAAAAACATTCTATCTGCGCTATATTAAATACCTTAACAGGTGTATTAACTTCTCTTTAGTGAAGGGATGAAGATTTAAATCTTATTCTCCTGCTTTACTTTATTTTTTTAATTATTATGGAGAAACAGCTGACATTCCTTTTTTATATTCGATTCTGACTACCTGAAACTCCTACTGCAGCAGGACAATGCCCTAGTGTTCTTTCTCCTTCAGTAACGATGTGTGATGCAGCTTTCAAGAAGTAGTTTTATCTGTATTTCCTTCTCCTGCAGTCTAGGTA
The DNA here is from genome assembly GCA_027574665.1 of Rhynochetos jubatus. NCBI lineage: Eukaryota > Metazoa > Chordata > Aves > Eurypygiformes > Rhynochetidae > Rhynochetos > Rhynochetos jubatus. Next base: position 44,155,482 of record CM050690.1, on the reverse strand, counting down.
GAAATGGAACTGTCCAGAGACAAAATGAATTTACCCTTTTTACACTTGCAATTCAGTACTGGGCAGCACAACTTTGTAACTTTGTATTAATCTACTAAAAGCACTAAAATATCTTCTAATCAGATATCTGAATATTTTGAATACTTATAGGACAATAGAATGGTTTATTATTTATTATTATTCTCAGAATCATTCTGGATTTTTTTAATCTTTCCAGACTATATAAAACATGACAATTCTTTCAGATTATGCAGTGGTTGTGAGACAGGTGGAAAAAATCCACAAGAGACAAATGAGATCACCGTATCAGTTTCACGTGTTGAACTGTAAGTTATTACTGAGTCTATGGGTACAGAGCATTATGGAAATTTAGAGTATTTGCACTTCAACCACCACCACACATTCCTTCAATAGCTTTGGTTATAGCAAAGAACCACTGTTTTAACTTCATTACAACACAAATAAAACCATATGTACATTGTATAGCTATGCTGTCTCTTAAATATGTGCCTCATGGAGACACAAACAAAAAGTAGAGAAACTTGGTTGCATATGTTACATTACTTTTCAGTGCTGTAAACAACATAACAAATCTTTCAGTTGCCTTCGTATCTGTAGATGACAGTCTGCATTTACTTAGACTGACAGATGCTTTGTCTTAGATCATTATAATGATAGGGGGGTTTTTTTCCCTTTTTTTCCTTTTCTGGATTAAACAAAAATGATTACTTTTCACTTCTCACCTGTCAGGTTTACTGCTCCATTTTAATGCAGCAAATAGGGGAGAAAAGGTGAAACGTTAGTTGATCAGCAGCAAACAGTGTAAGCATGACAACAGGAGATGTAAGAAATGCTGACTTACAGTAAAGATGTAAAACCAAAAACTAAACCAAATTAAGAAATGACAGTTCATCTAAATATTTAATGTTTGGGAATCATAGAATAAATGGAGGACCCAAGTTTAAGCCCCAAACAAATCTTCTTCTGCTGAAAAGAGCCCATCTCTTTTACACATTATCTGCAAAATAACGCCACCTCAAATTTTAGCCAGTTTTAGACTGGAATGGGTGCTTAATGTGAGCTCTCGAAATAATGTTAGTATTACACTGACAAATGACATCTCACTAAGATATAGTTCCCTCTTACATTCTAAAGAGAAGAGAGATGAGAGGAGGGAGGAGACAAAAGTGAAAACTGAAAGGCACTGGAGAAAGGGAAGGAAAGAAAGGGAGAAGAGGAAGAGAAAGTCAAGCAAAGAACAAGGTTAAATACAGAGATACATAATATTTTCAATAAATAAAAATTACGATAAAAACAGAACAACCAACAACTTTAAAAACTACTTTACAAAACCAGGTAATAAAATGGCAAGAAATTTTTAACAGTACCGTGGAAAGTAAGGTAAGCATAAATCTTTCTCTAACAAAGTATTACACACCTTTTTAGCTTTAAAAGGAATGCCACATACTTGAGGTCTACAATGATCTATATAGATCTGTAGTGATCTATGATCTATAAAGATCATCTAAACACAGAAAACAATTATCTCCCACCAACAGGTTCTACTACATACACTGTAAATACAGCATTTTTCTATCTTTTTGTCCATCTGTTAATCACAATAAATAGGCATTCTAGGCATTAATAATCCAGAGTCTGCAATGACCAGATTACTCACATGTTGTGAAAAAGTCTTTATAGAACCCTTCATTGTAGCTTAAGATTTCCCCATTTTCATTTATGTACTTTTTAACATCTGTTTTTTCCCTTAGAAGCATGTTTTTTCTTATAGTTCAAGATTCATCAGGGGACCAGCAGGTAGAGGGAAGTGATTCTGCCCCTCTGCTCCACTCAGGTGAGACCCCACCTGCAGTACTGCACCCGGCTCTGGAGTCCTCAACACAGTAAAGACATGGACAGTAAAGACGGGTCCAGAGGAGGACCACAAAAATGATCAGTGGGATGGAACATCTCTCGTATAAGGAAATGCTGAGTGAGTTGGCTTTTTCAGCCTGGGGAAGAGAAGGCTCCATGCAGACCTTACTGCAGATTTCCAGTACTTAAAGAGAGCTTATAATGAAGATGGGGAAGAACTTTTTAGTAGGCCTTGTAGTGGCAGGACAAGGGGTAATGGTTTTAAACTGAAAGAGGGTAGATTCTGACTAGACATAAAGATACCTTGACCTATGAGTTTTTTGTCATTTGTTTTCTTCCTCCCTGCCCTGGCCAGCCACTGCACCCTGCTGAGAAGCACTGTGATAGAGCAGCTTGGTAGGCACCTGGTGTCCAGCCAAGGTCAACCCACCACAATCACATATTTAAAAATTAATTGAAAGGATTTACTGTAGGTTTGCCCAAGCTGTAAGTTGCAGCAGGGTACTACTTTATAAAAACCACCTTGATAAACAGACCTCATAATGGTTAGACATTGCCCTCAGGGGAGATGCAGCCTGCACAATCTCTATATCTAGGTAAGTCTTTGTGTGTGTTTGAGATTTTGGATATAAATCTTGCTATACTGTACATTTTGCTCCATGTTTGAACCTGCAAAAGTTTATTTTCTTGAGGGCAAGAATATCACCAAAAAGAAAGTGTTGTTTAGTGAATTTACCTGGATCCCTAAATTTGATTGTTTAGACTCATGTCCAATATATTAAAAATCTTCTCCAATATAACTGTGTTCCTTCACTATGATTGCAGGGTGGTATCATGGCTGCAATGACAGAGAACACTGAACTGGTCACTGGTCAAGTCAGTGCTCTTTGCCAAGACATCACTTCCAGAAAGTCAGGAAGTTCAACCATAGCTTACTAAGAAATTTTTACTTTGAGGATAGTTGAACACTTGAACAGGTTGCCCAGAGAGCTTGTGGAGTCTCCATTCTTGCATGTTCTGAAACTCGCCTGGACATGCCTCTGAGCAATCTGCTGTAGCCGGTCATGCTCTGAGCAGAGCTGGGATGGGAGCAATCTCCAGAACTGTGACCCTTTGGTTCTATGAATCTATGAGCTCTTCTGCACAGAGTACATTAATTGGCCTTAATTGTGTTAGATTTAATATTGCAGGTATATCTGATGACAAGAAAAGGTACTCTTCAGTATTTTCCCCATTTATTACTGCTAAGTATGAAGCTGCAATGACCTCTTGACTATATCCTAATATAAGATCAAAAAATCATTCTCTGCAGTATCTTTGTTTTCAGATTGTAAGAAAAGTAAATGCAGAGACAATAACCTCTACAGAAACTGGGCAACAAATAATAAAGGAGTCAAACATGCACTCCTAGTCTTTGGCGTAGTTAAATATGTTTCATACTAACCCACACTACTTATCCACACTATATGAGATAGCATCTGTTCTAAAGGAGGGCACTACTTTTCTTAGAAACTGCAGTCACCTTTTCCCTATGATGGAAATTAAAATGTAAAATCAGTATTGCACATGATGAGATTAGCAGTCCAAGTCTGTTCATAAATGCTTGTATAGACAAAGGGAATTAAGCACAGTTGACCCTTATTTGAGCTACTACCTTTTGCACTTCAAAAATCATGGTAACTTCCCAGTTACTATCTTCCCACTTCACATTCTTCAGCATCATCTTCCCCTTTTCAAAATTTTTTTGCATGTACTTTCAGGAAAAAGTCTGATGTCCTCTATCCTCTGTTTTCTTCTCTCCCTATCATCCCTATCTGTTGAAACTATGCCCCAATATATTCTAGAAATATACTTGTAAAATTTCCTGTATACATAAAAGTTTCTTGTTTTCTTGTATTTTACTGCATAGTTTTACCATGTTTAACTCCTGTAGCCACAGTAATTCCCTTTGACAGAGTTAACTCAGAAATTAAATTTCACTGTTTTCTCAAAGTCCTATGTTAGGTATCCCTACCATCTTGTCTAGTTATTGCTGTTCTACAGACAGTAAAGCTAGAAAATTCTAGCTGTTAGCTTACATCCAGGTTGCATACTCTAGGAAAAAAAATCCAATTATATATTACTCTTTTTACAGAACTGAAAAGTTCACAGAGGACTATCAACTGGTAAAACTGCAGTCATAATTTTTCAGAGGCAATTTGCCAAATCAGTGCAGTTTACCAATTTACAGTTTATAGCTGAAAATATAAAAATAAATAAATACATATGGACATTTGCCTGAACAGTACTAGTACCAGTAGTAAATAACAGATGGAAAATATGTCCCCCATTTTCAGTGAATAACGATCTCTTCATACTACTGACGAACAAATTTTACCTGTTCATTTGTGGAACATGCCTATAATTTTTGGTAATAGAATTAAGATTGTTATTATGGTTCCATAAATGTAACCAATGTTTTCAGAAGCAGTTATGCATCTGCTTTATATGCCATTTTTTGGATTTGTTTTGTAGTATGGGAGTTTTACTACTCCAAGATAATCAGAAGGAAGGAGTATTTCACGTATTGCACATGTCTGATGACTAGTTTTTTAAGTGACAGACACAGAAGTTCACTAGTTGCTAATCAATTAGATTGCTTGAGACAGTAGGCACTAATAGAAACCTTCAAGAGACATAATATTGGGAAGCAATAGACCGCTGCATGATTACAGCCCTAAAGAACATTCTATGAATGTATATCTATTTGGAATCCAAAGCTGAGGTCAACCCTGGACTGTTTATTTTTTACTGCTGAGCAGAGAATTCTCTTTCCAAAACCCGAAGCCAGCTGTCTACATGCAACTTCAGAGGTATTTGACTGGAGACACTTGGGGTGGGAAGAGCATAGAGTGTAGCAGAAATGAAATATTTTTATGTAGGTGATAGCATCATATCCATTAGTTTTAGAAGTCATGCTCCATTAATGGAATTATCCCTAGGCTGCCCCCACACCCAAAAACATCACAGCATCTTTGTAGTATTCCTCACTTATACTTTGTCAATATATTTCAAAAACGTATTAGGAACAAAATCTAAACATTAAAATAAAAAAAAGGCCATGGCCCTTCATCTGTGTGATAGACAGTGGAAGAAGAATAAATGAAGTTTGATCTCATTGAAAGATTAGTAGAAAAAAGCTACTCATGTCTCTTTAATCTCTCAGTTCAGAGCTTCGAATCCATATAGATACACTGCCAAATTGAGGGCAACCGTCAAAAGTAAAAACTCAAATTACTTGAGCGGAGATGAAAATCATGTTTAACATCAAGCTGAATGTAACCCCTAATGTATTACTATTACACATCTAAAAAACATGTTTTAAAAAGTCAAATGTGCAAATTCCATACATATTTATATGCAAGCACAGAATTTCTTCATAAACATATGCAAAGTGGAAAAAACATTTAAATGCAGAAATGTTAATAGAGTATCATCAGCAGGAAAATGCACCCACATACCTGTAATTATGGGAAACTTTCAGTCAATCTACTAGAATTTCTGCACCGTTCCAGAAACCGTTAATAAATATGGAAATATCCAAAAGCAATGACAGTTACTATGGTAGTACAAAAAATAAAGTGTGGAACAGTATTATAAAATGGCCAATATATCACAAAGTTACACACCTGGTAAGAAAGCTAAAAGGTAAACTTACCTTTTATAAAGAAGTATAGCAATAACAATACAGATGATAAACACCACTGCAAGAACTGGTCCAACAACCCAAATCAAGCCTTCTTCCTCATCTGTAATTGGTTGGGGATCAAGATCCATTGACACAACAGGATCAGAATATGGGCTGGTTGCATACATCGTCTATAAAAATAAAATAAATATTACTAAATGCAGTGCATTTAAAATATTAACTATCCTAGATTTAAAATAAATCTATACAGGATAATAATGCAATGAACACAGCAATGTGAAAATGCTATTTTTGTTGAAGTCAGGCAGTATATAAACTTGCAAACTGAACAATGAGTAAGAAAATGAAGTAAAATGAGGAATATAACCCATTAATTACTAATTTTTGGGTTTTGTTTAGTTTCATATTGGCTTAACACTACTTCTTTCAGCAAGATATGAAAGGATACTTTTGAAAGAATGAGAGCACTATAGGTAAAAATAAAGGTGACTGAACATAGGATGTTCCTAGAAAAGTGTCCTATGGCAATAGTAGGGTTCATTTTGATGAGTCAAAAACTGTCTGACAGAGTGTTCCTACAGAAGATGAAGCCAATTTGAATTGAATGAAAAACAGGGGAAGGCCACTGTAGAATATGAAGAGGATCTATATTCAAATTATTTCTTAGGGATGGAACCAGAATTATGAACCAACAGAGGTTCTTGAAAATCTTTGTCCTTCTGGATGGTGTAAAGTCCTCTGGCCTAGGATGAGACCTGTGATAACTTTTTTAATTCTGGTCTGACCCTAGTTGTCTGATCTATGGCTGACTGCAGAGTTAAAATTACAGACAGGAGAGGCTGAGAAGCCAGCCTACAAAAACTGGATCATGTAAAGAACCCTGAACTACAGTCAAGTCAGAAGTGGAAAATGGTTTGCATTTATTTCTTGTCTTTGCTGGAGTATCTCCACCAGCATTAAACTAGGATTTGAACTACAGTTTTTGTAAAAGACTTAAAAAATTGATTCAGCAGTAGATCAAGAATGCCAGCTAACACAGAGAAAGACAACCAGGAGAAGAGATTAGTTTTCATTTACCATGTTTGCACTGTATTCTGAAAGATGCCCTACACCAGGACAAGTGTTATCAGAGAGACGTTTTTTACGCTTCATTTGGCCTTGTTTTGGACTCTGGGATATGACAGTGTCTGGGTTAGAGGTTAGAGATAGGATTAGGACCAACTAAGCTGAGGCACTTACACTAGCTGGTACTGAGCTAGTACCCATGCCAACAATGTCCAGTTATGTTATGGTCTTTTCTTAAAGCTGGCACCAAACATTTTAAAAGTCTGAGATTGCTGCATAGAAACTGGGGAGTCTCCACGTTCCATTCCTGAAACACCTGAGCTGAGTGAGTCTTTTTTCCCAGCTTCAGTATTCTCAAAAGATAGAAAAAAGCCCATTGCTTCAGTAAGAAACTCTTTGTATTTGGCCACTTCCTTTGGAGTGAACAGAAGAAATGTCTGGAAAGATATACAAAGGATTCCTGAAGGATAACAGTAGGAGCACTTACTACCTGTACTCCAGTAAATAGGATTTTGCTTTTAATTTCCAACCTACCTATATTAATGACTAATGAAGTAATTTATTATTTTGCCAAATTTATCTATTGTGGTTTTTCTCCTTCCTCTTGATAACATGTTTAACATACTTACAGACTGTAATCATAAGCTTGTTCAGCTTCCCTTTTACTAACTTAAACAAATTCAGACCTCCCCATGCCCTCTTGTAAAGAAAGTTCTTAATTCTCCCAGCCAACAGAGAAATGTTGTGCTCTCTGAAGGAGAAACCTTTTGTAAAAAGTATTTTGAATACTCCTTTTGGCAAGGGAAGAACATCCCTTGCAAGTGACAACTCATGTCAGTGGGATCTATAGTCCTAGAAGAAAACTAGCTATACTGAGAGCAGATCACTGGAGTTGAACCTCACTAACCCTTACAAACATTTCACTCTCTGTGACTAGCAGTGTAGGTTTTTAGTTGGGATAAAGTTAATTTTCCTCACAGTAGCTAGTATGAGGCTGTGTTGTGGTTGTGCTGAAGAGAATACTGATAACATACTAATGGTTTTAGTTGTTGCTAAGCAATGTTTATATCAAGTCAAGGACTTTTTACTGTTTCTGATACTGCACCTGTGTTCCCAGCAAGAAGGTGGGAGGGGAGAGACCCAGGATACCTGACACAAACTGACGAAAGGGACATTTCATGCCATAAAACATCATGCTCAATATGTAAGTTAGGGGTGGGCGAGGGATGCAGCTCTCAGGCTCTCTGATACCGATGCTCGTTATTAGGGGACTGACTGGGAGTCAGTCAGTGGGTAGTGAGCACTTGCATAATTTGTTTTCTTTTCCATTATTTTCATTACATACTATTAGTATTAATATTAGCATTATTTGCATTACTATGATTAGTATAATTATTTTGTTTCATTTATTTTCAATTATTAAATTGTTCTTATCTCAATCCATGAGTTAACTTTTCTTTCCCTCTAATTCTCCTTCCCATCCCACTATGGAAGGGGAGATGTGAGCAAGCGGCTGTGTGGTACTTGGCTGGTGGCTGTGGTTAAACCACAACGCTAGCTAACTACTTAATCACAGAGATGTTTCAGATGGAATGCTAAACCACTTATTTGCCGTAATGTAAGTTTAGTAATGCATTTTGAAATCATCAGCACTGGGACCTTGGATATATTTTGACATACCAGCCTTTTGAAGTTACCAATGTGAAAACCAATGCCTTAACTAATATGGAAAAGTAAGTAAGAAATGGTGCTTTGTATTGAAAAGATCGATTTTAGTACAGGTAATTTCTGACACACAGATTTTTGTCCATCTAACTTTATAGCCAAAAGGTGTCTACTTTCTCAAGTTTGCACTTTCCTGATGCATTGCCTTCAGAATTCTCTCTTCATGCTGCCAAGGTCATAAAGTGAAAGAGTAACCTTAGAATTGTATTAGAACTTCCAGGGGAGCACTTATTTACAAATGAAGCTACGCAGTCAAAAGTATTCAAACTGAAACTAATTCCTCATTATGTTTAAGTAGGCAAATTCTGTTGGCATTAAGAAAGCAATTGTAAGGTTACACACTGAAAGCATTTGACTAGAATTCAGATTACTGTGTAGCAGTTTCAAGGGGTTGAGCCAGCAAATGTACCTGTCAGGTTTGTGTACCAATCAGAAAGATACCATATTACACACTATGTTAAAATGTGTATTGAAGCTTCTTTCAACAGTCTTACATCTGGGTTGTTGGTTTTTGTTTTTTTTTTTTTTTGTTTTTGTTTTCCTATATTACATGCAGTAGATGATTAACTCAAGCATAAAGGGGCATAACTACAAGATGAATTACATAAATGACAGCTCATTATTTAGCAATTTTCTTTATTATTGAATTATTTTCTAACTTTCTAACAATTCACTGATAAAGTTGTTAGGGATTGACTAGCTAAAGAGGCTAGTAGTGCATGTGTCTGATTCAATGGATCTTTCCAGGAATCCTGTGTATTCAGCGTCACTATTCCATGGTAGTATTAAGGTAAGAAAAAAGTTGTTTTTAAATACATTAAGACTAATGCTGCTGTGAAGTTCATGTCTCAGAACCTATGTCAATGATCTCAAATAGCAAAGCATGTAATTTGCAAAGGATCAAAACACAGATAACAAAAGGTGATCCTTAGGTTTCAGTAACACACATAAGTAACACATAAAGATGCAAGCAAACCAGAAAAGTTTGAGGAATTAATCTGAACTAAGCAAGCAAATGCTTTAGAAATGCTCTGACATATTTTGTAAAAGATTAGCTTTTGGGAAGTGGAATAAGCATTGAAAATATGTTCTTATGATTGTGGAAAGCTAATTTGGGGATTGAAAAATATTAACTAACTTACAGATTCTGAGTGCTCCATTACAGCCAACACAAAGAAGACATATTCTTGACCACTCTGCAGTTGCTTATTCTCAAAGCCACCGTAATGTTTCTTATCCCCCAACGTGAACTCCGTAGGAAGAACTTCAAAGTGAGCTGCAATATATGGCTTTAATTCAACTTCCCTCCCAAGACGAATGCTTCTGCGTTTCCTAGCTATCTCCTTAAGCAGCTTTAGAATGAAGGGAGAGGAAAAAGAGACGGAGTGAAAGCAAGAACAGAAAGATCACTGTAAACAATTTTAATGGACCTTATTGACAATGTAATGAGAAAATTTAATGGATAACCAGGAACTACAAAAATACGAATTTATCCACATTTCATGAGGCATACCAGTATCACTAAATCAGTTCTTTCAAAATCTTCCAAATTCTTGTCATCCTTGTTAAGATACTAGGTAGCAATTGCACTGCAATTGCACGTAAGATAATTAGATCAATCGTCAGTGTCTGATATTGCTGTTTCAGGGTGGGGGAGAGGAAAGATAATAAAGCAATGTATCTTCTCTGATGACATAGATATATACACACACAATATTACGTATCATACATACATAATAGGAAGTCAGTCATAGAATAGAATTATAGAATCATTTATGTTGGAAAAGACAGTTAATATAATTGAGTCCAGTCATTAACCTAACACTGCCAAGTCCATCACCAAACCATGTCCCTAAGCACCTAATCTACACATCTCTTAAATACCTCTAGGGATGGTAACTCCACCACCTCCCTGGGCAGCCTACTCCCATGCCTGACAACTCTTTCCGTGAAGAAGTTTTTCCTAATATCCAATCTAAACCTCCCTTCAACTTGAGGCCATTTCCTTTCATCCTACTGCCTGCTAGTGGGGGAAGAGACTGACACCCACCTCTCTGCAACCTCCTTTCAGCCAGCTGTAGAGAGTAGTAAGGTCTCCCTTCAGCCTCCTCCAGGCAAGACAACCCCAGTCCCCTCAACTGTTTCTCATAGGAATTGTGATCCAGACCCTTCCTCACCTCCACTGTCCTTCTCTGGACACGCTCCAGCACCTCAATGTCTTTCTTGCAGTGAGGGGCCCAAAACTGAACAGGTGTGGCTTCAACATGGCCAATTCCAAAGCGACAATCACTTCCCTAATGCACAATAATATTTCCTCTCTACTTATGAATATGCAGGATACTTTCTTGTTTCCTGATTGCTACAATAAAACTTAGTGAGTCATATTTAAAATCCAGGAATAAAGCCCAGAAAATTGAAAAAAATCATAATTATTGAACGTCAGCTTATATGAACATTTTTTACCTTTTCTCTGGTAACTCTGAAATACAAACAACTCAATACTGAGTAGCTTTTTTTTTTTTTTTTTCTTCTCTCTAATGAGGACTACCAAGCACTGTACCAATATTAAATTTCTGAACATATCAGGGAAAAGACTGTTTTCCACTGTACTTCACAAAATGTAAAAGAAGTGCAGAGAAGTTTATAGGACTGATTTGTAAACATATCTTCCGCCCCAAACCTGAAATTGACTGTCATTTTATTTGTTCAAAAGCACCAAAAATGGTGTTCTTCATGGTTTGTAGAACACTACACAATACGTTGCTGATAGGAATCAATAACAGGACCTATGAATCCTAAGACAACTTTTCTGCTACTAGACTATAAAATGTTATCTACAACACTAACATACACAACCCACACTTCAGATTTTAACTGCCTAATCTGACTTTGAAAATTTAACTTTACCTCATTTCAGAAAGTATTTCTGTTGATGAAGAAAGATCAAATTTACATGAGCACATTTACAACCAGATTAAATGCTAGGCTCAAACTTGTAAACCATATACTAACTAATGAACGAATTTAAGACCAGATTGTATAATCTATTGATGAATTTCTACTTCAGAAAAACACTTACTCAACATCTTTTATCACTTTATATATACAGGCATCCAACAAATATATTAATCTGATTTGCTTACAAGGAGCCTGAACTTTTCCTTGGTGATAAGTGATGACTTCTAAGGCCTCTTTACTGTTCCCCTCATTTTTCACTTATGAAACTTATTCAATGTCCTGTAGTCCCAGACTGCAATAATAATTTTTTCCAAGGTCACACGGTTGTATTAGGTTTTTAAGTACACAAACAGTGCTAATACAATAGATTAGCATAAACTCTGAGGAGGAGGAGACAAATCTCCAGAGCTAGATAGAGATCAATAAAAAAAGAGAGATTAAAATCTAATCTTTGCTATATATTTTCATTATAAAGAACATGTTTAGTCAGGGAAGCTCTCTCTTGCTTCAGCCTCTTCTTCACTGTTAGGTCTCAGCTTAACTAGCACATCTTCTTGCCCTACCCACATAGGGCATTGTATTTTGAAATTACACAATTAACAATTCCAATGCATGCAAAACAATGTGCTAGTCACTCTGTTTCTGAGACAGAAGCTTTTAGTGCTGATTACTTTAACATCCCTTCTCACTGAAATACGTATTTCAAACACAGGCTACATATAAACAGGAAGCAACATACTGCACTTGGATCAAAATTTCCTTAGCTTTGAGGGCATTTGGATGTAAAGCCTTTGAAGTTCTACAGTCAACTGCTTTCTAGCTCTAACGCTGAGTCTGTGCTCTCTGTTGCAGACATTTTACATTCATTTAACTCTATCAATTTTCATGCTCCAACACAAAAGCTGGTACACCGCAATGGATCCCCTGAGCAAAAATGAACTGGCCATAATTTGAGACTAGAAATCATTATTCATTACTCAAGGACTCTATTACAATCAGTAGTCCATATTTCTATTTCATTCTTCCTAAACAGTTTAATTAGCAGCTAGAGTAAATTTGCATGGTATGAAAATGAGGGCAGTAGAGAACTGTAATATTAAGAAGATTTCTATTCAGTTGCTTTATTGAAGGTGACTCTCACATCTGTTGGTAGCTTCCTATTCCCTGGGTAGACTTACTAAGGGCAGAACATGACGCACAGACCAATCAAAGTTCTTTCCAGGTTGCTTCAGCCCTTGTAATGTAAGATCTACTGAAGGAAGCACTCTTTGAAAAGTTTTCATCTATATGTCGCCATCTTTTACAAAGGTAATAACAGTTATGCAGGGGGATTAGCACTGACTATCCTGAAGTCTGCTGAAACACAAAGGTAGATATTCAGGTAATAACAATGTGATATGTATAGTAATTGAAGTCAGGAATTGTAAGTACTGCAGTATGAGAGAGGTACATGGCTTGAGCGCTCAGAGTTGTGGTCAATGGCTCGATTTCTGAGTGGAGACCAGTGACAAGCGGTGCTCCTTAGGGGTTGGTGTTGGGACCGGTCCTGTTTAACGTCTTTGTCAGCTACATGGATGGTGGGATCAAGTGCACACTCAGCAAGTTTGCCAATGACACCAAGCTCTGTGGTGCAGTCAACACACTGGAGGGAAGGGATGCCATCCAGAGGGATCTTGGCAGGCTAGAGAGGTGGGCCTGTGCCAACCTCATGGAGTTCAACAAGGTCAAGTGCCAGGTCCTGCACCTGGGTCGGGGCAATCCCAAACAGCAGTACAGGCTGGGCAGAGAATGGATTGAGAGCAGCCCTGAGGAGAAGTGCTTGGGGGTACTGGTGGATAAAAAGCTGAACATGAGCCGGCAGTGTGTGCTGGTAGCCTAGAAAGCCAAACTTATCCCGGGCTGGATCAGGAGAAGTGTGGCCAGAAGGTCGAGGGATGTGGTTCTCCCTCTCTGCTCTTGTGAGACCTCACCTGGAGTACTGCATCCAGCTCTGGGGCCCCCAACATAACAAGGATTGGACAGATTGGAGTGAGTCCAGAGGAGGGTCATGAAGATGATCAGAGGGCTGGAGCACCTCTCCTATGGGGACAGGCTGAGAGAGTTGGGCTTGTTCAGCCTGGAGAAGAGAAAGCTCCGGGGACACCTTGCTGCAGCCTTCCAGTACCTGAAGGGGCCTACAAGGAAGCAGGAGGGGGACTTTTTCAAAGGGCCTGTAGTGACAGGACAAGGGGTAATGGGTTTAAATTGAAAGGTAGCTTTAGATGAGATATCAGGAAGGAATTCTTCACGGAGAGGGTGCTGAGGCACTGGACCAGGTTACCCAGAGAAGCTGTGGATGTCCCATCCCTGGAAGTGTTCAAGGCCAGGCTGGATGAGGCTTTGAGGAACCTGGTCTAGTGGGAGGTGTCCCTTTCTACGGCAGGGGGGTTGGAACTAGTTGATCTCTAATATCCTCTCCAACGCAAGCCATTCCATGATTCTATGATCACTGAAGATAACTGTTATTTTAATTTATAGTTAAAATTTCCCCTGGATTTACAGTTATTTGTGTGGCTACCTCAAATAAATTCTTTATCATATGTTTCCAGATTACACCATACTTACAAGTTACATTTTATATAGCTCATAATAAAATGTCATAATACTGAAAGAGTATTGCAATCAAAATGAGACCAAGCTTGAAAGGGGAAGAAAAACGTTTCATCTTAATTATTTCCTGCATTTGAATTAGTAACATAAAATGCATATATTTAACAGATATCAATGCTGAAGTACTGTATTACAGTCAGTGAAGTAATCAGAAAGAGAGTTTTGGCTACAAATGCTAGAATTTAATTAGCTAGAGTCAAACAAGATGTGTTCAACTTTTTCAAAGGTGGTCATTCATTACCTAAGGCCAGCTAAACTCAGGCGTGTTTATGTGTAGATTAAAATTTTATCTGTGACATTGCTTGCACGTGACTGAATAGACCTCAAGTGAACTTCTGGCCTCATTTATGTTTCATATATAAATGGGGCTGTTGCCAAATATTATTACTTGCACATATACCCCTGTTGTACTTTATACCAGGTTTTCACTATAATTACTGAATTGATTTAACATGCAGGCTTTTATTTAGACTTTATTGCTTACAAATCTAAAGTAATCCTACTAGGTAATATTTACTGCAAATCATAATATTTTGTATATATTTCATTTATTTGCATGGCATATTTATTTGAAGTCACTAGATCTCATGATATTCAAAATAAAATGAAATTTTTAGTTATTAAAAAGGGATTGTATCTCTATTAACTATTACTTTGAGGTACACAACATGTAGTCCATGTTGTCTGCTCATCTAAGATTATGTATCTCTCAGTATTGTTCAGAACTGAGATTCAAGAAATGGGGAAGACTAGGAAATCACAATAAGGCTGGAGAGTCTTTAGGACGGGTCAGTTATGTGCTGGATTGAACATTCTAGAGTAGTGCTTTCAGCAAATACTTTTCTTCTGGCAGTCTGACCAAAGCATTTGGAACGTATTCATTTGGAAAATTGGTCATGCAACCCTTTCTGATACAAGCCAGAAATCTGAGATTACACAAAACAAAGACATCTGCAAATATCTTCACTTGATCATTAGGAACTATTTGCTCAGAGAGGTGTGTGGTTAGTTTTTGTGGGATTTCTTTTCAAATTTATTCCGTGTGCCACTACTTTCAAATGTTAGGAATAGTGCACCTAATGACAATATGTATTTATTTTCTAAAGCTGGAAGTAAAACAGTCCTTTAAGTAGCAGAAATGGAATGAGTTAGCATGAAATACAGTCACTGTCTGCCTTTGATTTTTCCCTACTCAGTACTTTGTATATGTACTGGTAGAGATTGTAAAAGATATGTCAAGGATTTTAGTCCTGTATCAGAAATAATTTTCATTTTGCAGTCAATGCATATGTTATTTCTTCCACCATTAATTCTACAGTGTGGTGTCAATTATATCAGTAGAAGTGGGAAACAACCCATCCTGACCAAAATATTTCTGAATTAATAAGTGTTCTTTATCAATCTGTTACACAGATTAATGCACCACAACCTGCAGGATGATTAAAATGACCCTTTGTTATGGGAATCAACAGGACTTGTAGAATTTAATTACCAAAAAGTTCAATGTCATCTGGCACCTATCCTTTAATCTGTTAATGCTGTTGAATGTGACTACAGCCTTTGGATGTTAAAAGTGGGTGGTAATATTAAATCAGTTTTCTATTACTGTACAGATCTTGCTGTCAGAATTTTACTGTTTAACTGTATCTGATGTCACCTAGGCCTATGATCATGGGCTGATGGCATTTACAATCCAAGCTTTTTAAAGAGAAGAATTTAATAGATCAAAGCAAGTCATAGCTGCAATTGAATCGAATGAGATGATCATAGAAATTAAAGTGGCCAAGAGGAAACATAGGCTTCAGTCAGTCAGCAGTAACAAAAAACATGTCGTCCTTTGAACAGTTGTTTTTAATCTTCTGATTAGGGATTCTCCTATTGCTGTACATATTCTTCTTCACCTTTTCTGATCAGAAAACAGTCCAAAGGATGAAAGACTTTAGAAAGCTTTATTTTGAAAGCTTTCTACAGCAGTGGTATTTTGGCAAAGATCTTTACTTTGCTTACATTTTGGGGCAAACATTAAAATTTATATCCATTTTGTCAATGGGAGGAGGGAAAAAAATCCTTGAGATTGCTCGCAGATGACCATTACTTGTCAGTTATTGTATTTTGGGAAAGCATATGGTGAAGCATCTCTGTAACACAAAACTTGAATCCACCAAAAGAAAATGGAAAAATAGACAGGATTCAGTCAAAAGATCACTAATTCAGAAGAAAAGAAGCTGACTGTGACTGCTAGTGTTTGAATTACAGAGATTTTAAATGTATAAATTACCATAGCATCTGAATGGGATCTAAAATCCTAGCTAGATACAACAATAATAATAACACCACCACCTGTCTTTTGTACAAGACTTTCATATGGGACTCTCAAAAGAGCTTTACAATGATAAATATTAATATTATTCCAAATGGAAAGAAGAAAGACAATTTGCATGACCTATATTGTCCTTCAGCAAAACGGAAGACACGACTGAATGCTGAAAATTGCAATGCTTCCTGGAATTATTATTATATCAATAACAAAATGAATTGATTTCTCATATTACTGGGCTTATGCCTAAAATGAAAGTACTTTCCTGCTTTGGGTTAATGTCATTTATAGGGTTAAATGATTACACAACGTTGCTCTTTCCTACTTCATTAATTTATTTCTGAGCACAAACTGTCAGTAGAATGGAGACTACTGTAAAAGTTTTCTAACCAGAAGCATTACAGTATGTGAGAATCAGGTAAAAATACTACAAGGTCAAATGTTAAATTGCAGTGCAAATTGCAATTTAGCATTTGTTAGAGGCTTAGTAAACACCCCACTAATGAACGAGACCTTTATTAGAGTTCATATCATTGGTGATTAAGCTTTTGCTGACAACTCATTTCACCTCCTGCACTTTTGCATTATGCTTTATAATAGTAAAAGAATAAAATACTAATGCCAACAAAGATCAGACACTTGGTGTGCGTTGCTGCAACTTAACATCTTTATTGTCTTCTGATTTAAGTAGTTAGAACTTTTGTTTCAGTCTCTACAGGCTAATTCAAATATAATATAAAATAGCCTGACAATCAAAACTTGTAAAACTGGTGACTTAACCACATACCACTAATATAATTGTTTTTTTAATACAGGAGAAGATGACAACAAAACCATACAGTACCTCATCTAGTTCCATTTCATCTGGACTCTCCCATGGTTTGATAAACTTTCCACGAGACCTCTTTAAAGGCACAATAACTATGTAGTAACCTCTGTAAGGGAAAGAGTTGGACAAGTGAAGTTGAAGGAAAAGGAATAGATGAATTAATGTAGTAGTTGTCTGACCAGAGGAACTTAAGAGAACAGTGGTACATTGAGGGCAAATATTTGCACATTATTATGCCACTGCAGCTTTCCAAATGTAGTTGTAAAGATTCACACTGTCAAAACCATTTCCAGTGTAAAACATTGGCAAACAAATGGCACTAATTACCTGCTTTTTCATGTAAACATATAAATATGCATAAGAAACTTTAATTATAATGTTCTGAAATGCCTACATGTTTGACTGCAGTTTATTATTTCATTTGAAATACATGAGCCATAGGATATTTGTGCCCTGCTATCATCACACTGGGAAAAAGTCCCAAGCCCCTAAATATCATC
Organism: Rhynochetos jubatus; assembly: GCA_027574665.1. Lineage (NCBI taxonomy): Eukaryota > Metazoa > Chordata > Aves > Eurypygiformes > Rhynochetidae > Rhynochetos > Rhynochetos jubatus. The sequence continues at coordinate 44,137,876 of CM050690.1, read as the reverse complement.
ATATATTTAAATCTCAATTATCACCCCATCTTCCTTCATTTTCAAGTATAATCAGAATAGTAGGTTAACATAAAGTGCTTGTTAATGCCAATACTATTATAAACATAGAATAAGGAAGACATAGCATACACTCCACCCACACACTCTTTACTTTAGAGTATCAATCACTATCAGCTTTATCTACTCAAGTATTCTGTTCACAGTCACAGACAAAAGAGCTTGATGTATGCTCTCTTTACACCTAGGATTTGCAAATTACATATATCAGTTTTCCTTAGAAACATTTTCCTGAAAATATCTTTCTCCTCCCCGCCCCCCCCCCCGCCCCCCCAGAGACCAGTAAATTATACTTTCTACTATAATAGTGATAAGGCACTTTCCTTGTTTCCTTCACAAAGCCTGGATAAATATCAGGCAGATCCATAATTTTATGTTAGTGTGAGGAAAGAAGCAGTAGAATCACAACAGCAGGACATCCAGGTTGGTATAATATATATCTTCCTGATGAGCACACTTGTCAAAAAGTCAAGCGCTGTCTCAGAGAAGAGGGAAAAAAGCTGCTTTCCTTTGTTTCTAGCAACAACAGGGCTTATGAAGAATGTGTCATGGGCTCTACATTACAGAAGATAATTTTAGTGTATCATGAACTGCCTTCTTCTCTTCCAATCTGCCATTTTTTACAGCCTTCTGCAGCACCGACTATTCATTTTAGTAAGGCAAAGCAGTGAGTGAAAAACACTAAAGTAATTAATAAAAGAGAGCCTAAAGAAAAGGACTTGTGTTACAATTGATCTAAAACTATCTCAGTCTAAACCAACTCTATAAACTATCTTTCTGTCATACCATGCTGGCCATTGGTACATTTTAATGGTCTCTTTTTAATTAAAGCTCTTTCCCAGAAAAGAAACATAACAAAACTTTGTATTTTCAACTCCTGTAGTAAATGCATGTATTTATTAATTCTTGTGTTAATAAATCTGAGAAATTGCTCTGTGGAAATGCTTAGTTACCATAGGAGGTGCTGGATACAAAAAGCGTTAATGACAGATTTTTAACTGCTGCTCCCTTGCTGTATTCTAGTATTTAAGTAAAATCTGCAGCCTGCATTTTTATAGTAGCAATACAGTAAAACAACTTTTACACTGATGTTCTCATTTAAAACTACTAAGGCTGGTTGAACCCTGATATTCACTCTGAGTATATATTTTAAAAATTCTATGGTTACATTAATAACAAATCTTAGGGATGCTAATTTATCTATGTATACAATAACTACAACCTACATAACTTCACTTTAACTAAGAATCAAGATAAAAAGCAATTGAGAAATAGCACCTATCTATCTTTCAGACATCTCAGATACATCTGCTAGGTGAATTGCACAAGAGTCTCTTACTTATCCTTTTCTTCCTCCTCCTTTTTCTTTTTTAAGCTAGCAGTGTGTTCATACTGTTTTTTCAATCAAGGAACATCCAGCATGTAAATGTTACTTTCACACCCTTTCACGCTTTCTTTATGCATGCATCCCACTCATAACTTTGATCATTCACTAAGACTTTCAGCACATACAGAGTATTTTAAAGCTGAAAGCATATCAACAGCAAGCAGAAAACCAAAACTGTACATAGACATATACAGTGCTGCAAATTGTAAAGGACAACAGAGTTCTGTTATTTCTGGCTAACTCCAGAAAATGCAGCATGAAAAACATATTTTTATTATTTTCTTTATGATTTGCTTGTTTGTTTTGATTTTTTTTTTAAATGGGAGGATGAGAAATTGAGGTTTTGCTTGGATATTACTTGACTTGTTGAGTATTACGAAGCATTAAATAACTCTGGTTTTACCTAAGACTTTGCAAAGATGGAATAAATTCAGAGAAATATCAACTGTCTTTTACACATAAGAATTGCTTTTGATTAGTACAAAATCATACAGAAAAATGAAGAAATTGCTCACTGGAGATGATGCCAGTAAAAGACACCCCTTTTACACAGCATAAGGTGAGCTCTGCTCCATTTTCTATGCTCTATCGCTATCAAACACTGAAATAATGAAAATTACTTCTGCAGTTTTTAATAAATTATAAAGGCTTTTATAATATTACCCTCTATCTCATTAGTAGTTACCTATAATTCATTAGAGCAAAACTATCTGTTTCACCTTTGGTGTAATTAGTATTATCGAAAGATTCTCTGTGTATATAGTACTTCATAGTAAGATAGAGACAATCATGAGTGTGTAATGTATCCATAGAGGAAAAACAACTGCAAAAGTGTCACTGAAACTATTCCATAAAATTGTTCTTCCCATACAAAGTCTATAGCTGCAATAATCTTACTTACTCTACCAAACATCAGGTAAGCTTTTCCTGTTCAGTATGCAGTTGCTGTGGTATGCTCACTTCCATGCACCAAGTCAATCTTTTTTTGGTTGTTTTGCTTTTCTATCTCAACCCCAATCATATCTTCTTAGGAAATAGATACACAAGGAAGAGAGACTTATTTGCAAAGTTGGCAGTTGGACCCCATAGATTTAATGTACCTTTCTCGATGTCACTTAGCCTCTGATTTTTTTACACTACATAAAAGGAAAGGCATTGGATCTTTTTCCACTTCTATCTTCTGCTATTGTTTGACCAGCTACCTTGCACTTTTTTCTCTCCGTGAATGCTCTGCCTCATAAATCTTTTTTGACTCATTCCATCTTCAGTCTTCTTTAGCTGTATTTGTTACTGACCGCATCTTACTCAGTCTAATGATAATGGCTACGTTTTTCAGTTTTTCATCGTTTTAATGTCTTGAAGTAATTTCTTTCTTGACCTCACCTGCCTCAAAATCCTCAGTCAGTAATGAAAAAGGGGAGCAGCTTTCTACAAAGCTGTCAGTAAAAATCCACCAGGGATAGGACAAGTTGAATCCCCAACAATATTTAATGACTTGCCCATTTTCCTCCCCATTTCCTTTACATTACACATGGGAACCTTATAGACCAACAAGAACCACTATAAGCAGAGCAATAACACTTATTGATTGTACCATGCTTCATGTTTTCTTGGCAAATCTTTATTGTCTAACCTTTCTAATCCCTGCTGACCATGTCCTGTCAGCTCTTTAGTCCTATTTTTCTCTTTTAATCTCCACAGAACCTTTTCCCCCCAAATTAATGTAACCTCTAGTAAACTCTCTGCCAAATTTTTCAGTAAAATCCTGTTTTTTTTCTAGAACCAGTGGAGCAGTCCTGAGATTTTTCTTTTAATAAAAATCTTCATAATTAATTCATATGAATGATGTAAGTGCAGCAACAATTCTTCAGAACTCCACATAATTCTGGAATGACTGAGTTTGAGTATTTCAAGGTGCTGCAGCAGGGCAGCTACCCATCAATGGGTTATCCATTTTTCTTGAGATGATACATTGTTCAAAGCACAACTGGCTTCCTTAATCCCTCTTTGCAATGTGAAGTCAGTGATGAAACACAAAAGTGTTCTAAGAAACAACTACAAACTGAAGGACCATCCTTCTCCATATATTTTTATCTAGATTTTACTCAGTCTTACACACTCGTCTAAATGACAAACCTATCGAATAGTCCCAGTTGGAAAGGAACTACGACCATTCTCTAGTCCGACTCCCTGACCACTTTAAGGCTGACCAAAAGTTAAAGCATGTCATTAAAGGCATTGTTCAAATACTTCTAAATACTGACAGGCTTGGGGCATCAATCCACCTCTCTAGGAAGCCTAATCCAGTGTTTGACGACCATCACTATAAAGAAATGTTTCCTAATGTTGTCTGAACCTCCCCTAATACAGTTTTGAACCATTTCCACACATTCTGCTACAGGATCCCAGGGAGATCAGCACCTCTCTCTTCACGCCCCCTCCTCAGGAAGCTGTAGAGAGCAATGAGGTCACCTTTCAGCCTCCTTTTCTCCAAACTAGACAAGCCCAGAGTCCTTAGCCGCTCCTCACAGAACATATCTTCTGGCTGTTTCACCAGCTTTGTTGCCCTCCACTGGATGCATCCAGGTACCTTAACAACAGAATCTGGCATTTGTTCTTGTTAAATTTCACACCGATGGATATTGCCCAGTGCTCCAATTTATCTAAATCCTCCTGTAAGGCCTCTGGTCCCTCAAGCAAGTCAACAGCCGCTCCCAGTTCAGTGTCATCAAATATTAGTCCAATATTAGTCCAAATACTGCTTCAGCATGCTGTACTCTCTGTACTGTTCTGAAGAATAAAGGCCTGGACCACTACTACAGCCCTAGACTTTAGTAAAAGTAAGAATTGTTATCTTTCTGGAGATATTAACAATGGTATATAATTTGTTCACTCACTTTATATTCTCATTTGAAGGTACTTCTGGAAGTTCCACAGTTATCATGCCATCTAAGTTGGTCTTTCCAATGAAGACTGGCTTGGTGCGAAGCACGTCTGGTGCAGTCTTTGCTGTCACTCTGTGCTGAAGACCCCCAGCACTATTCCCTCTGTTCGTCAGCACAAATGAATATGATGTCTCTGGCTTCAAGTTAGTGATCAGCTTTTGAGTAGCACGTCCATCAACCTCCACCACCATTTTCCCATCATCATAAAGGATCTAAGTTAATATATGAATTGAAGGTGGTTTTGGTTACTAAGAGAAGGCAACTGATACTGTCACACCAAATTCAGGAATGAACCTAGCTATAAATTTAAAAGTTACTGGGCATTTTAGTTTGTAGATAGTACTGAATTTACTACTACAATTAAACTTACTTTCAGTGGAAAGAAAGAGCTACATTAATTTAAAGCAGTGTAACCACTCCTAGAATCCAATTACACTTATTCAAATTCAGTAGTTTTGCTTGAATCCAGCGTTTATATCAAGGCACACTTGTTGTTAAAGGTACTTGACTTTTTCATTCATACTCTTTATTCAGAAAGGTTTTGGCAACATTTAGTTCATAGAATACTGCTTTTCACTCGTCACTGCCTCAGACGACATAAGTGATAAAGAATGATGTAGAAGAAATGCCAGCCAGACTGCAGGTTACAGTGAGTCTCTTTATCTGGCTCATGCCACAGTTAGTGGAGTGAATGTTATAAAGCAAAAATGTGTGGCTGTAAATTTAAGGAGACAATAACCAAAATGATACTCAGTTATAGTCACTACAGAAATGATGAAAAAAAAAAAAAGAAAACTATTCTTTTCCTTCAGTGTTTTCTGTAAAATATAGTAATAACAAACTACAAATTAGCAAGGTGCATAATAGGCAGTATGGTCCTGACTGGCACAACGTTGGAAAGCTCACATTGCCAAACGGCTGACTTTCACAGCTTGGGTCAGTATTGCTGATCAGTTTGCATTCATAAATACATCAATACCAAAAATATCCACATGTTCAGTAATTTACTTAACTGGGTGAACAACATCCTCTAGTTTCTATATTTTATCCCGTACAAATGGAAAGTAACTTACTTTGAAAGGCAAGGCTGAGTTGTAATTTTCTGGAATTTCCCAGGAAAGCAAAACAGAAGTCTTCATTACTGCTTTCACATGAAAATTTTTTGCAAACACTGCTGGAAGAAAAGAAACAATGTATATAAACAACATCTTGGATCTTAGATCTTGTCATATTTCCACTGCTGCCTGGGAGTATTAGCTTTCCATTTCCATCACAAAAAACTCAAGGATTTAATTCTCCTACCTGTTTGCTCCTATTTAAATATCACATTTTAACTCATTCTCTCTCTTATCTAGTGATAATCCAACATGTACATTTTCCTTACCTGAAAAAATTGTGTAGATGTTAGCCAGAACTTGCTTGGCAAGGGACAACTGAATTCTAAGGCATCCAAAACATATTAAGATTTATATACTTTACCTTCAGAGTTTGATGAACCTATTTTTATGAATGGGCCGGTCAGTTTTATTTACAGCTTCAAAAACACTGATATCCAAAGACCGATACTCCTTTAAAGGTCAACGTCATAAGCAGACAAATCCTACCTTGATCCACGGGTAGTGTCCTGAACTGGACACTTGGACTATATGGACCAGGCCCTTTGCTTGTGTGGGCACGTACTTTTACATCATATGTGGTATCTGGTTTTAAGCCAGAAAGTGTCATAGTGGTATCAGCAGGAACAACAGGGAGTTCAACTGGCTGGTAAGCAACATTGATATCTCTGTACAAGATGGTATATTTGGTGATAATGCCATTTCTCTCTGCCAAGAGTGGCATCTGCCAAGTTAATTGAACTGATGTTGAAGTAGAGCTTTCCGAGTGGAGATTTTGGGGAAATCCACTGGGTACCTCTTCAGGAACAGAAATCTCTTTAACCATCTCCTCCCCAAAGCCCACTTTATTTCTAGCTGAGAGCCTGAAGACGTAAGAAGCTCCTTTGTGAATGTCTGTGGCCGTGAAGTGATCTTCCTTTTCTGAGAACTCCATGGTCGTAAATGTATCCACGTCTTTGCGACCAAACTTCAGTCGATAACCCTGCAGCGGGCCAAAAGTGTCCACAGGAGGGTGCCACTGAATTAGAGCCGTGTTCATCTGTGTGTGGCTAATCACAAGCCGAGGTTTGCCTGGAACTGTAGCACAATGTTATTTACAGATGATAAATACAAACAGAATTGTATGTACAATTCTTCAGGCTAGTTTTAGCAGAAATAGGGATAAATTTTCTGTTCCCTCACTCTTAGTTCCACAAATTAGTGTCTTATAGAAGAAATAATGTCTGCCTTCTGCCCGATTGAGTCATACAGTGTAACAAACTATGATAGTAAAGCCATTTACTGTTTGTTGGCTTCTTCCCTTATCATTACTTTTAAATACAGAGAACATTCAGAGGCACAGGACTTAAGAACACAAGTCAAGAAGTAAAACTTCAAAAAGACATCTTATGAATGGTTCTGTCTCACTTACAAATCCTTGCTTGCAAAAAAAGAGTATTGTCATAAGTATTCATTAATTTAATCCAAGGCACATTTCTGCCATTCCTGTAAATGGAAAAATAATTAATGATAATAATACTACTAGTAGTAATAATAATAATTAATAATAATAATGGAAAAATTACAAGTTTCTAGGTGTGTCACAACTTTTGCCATTGATAGTTAAAATGGGGTAGAAGGGAATTCAGACCAAAGTTGTCATCAAAAATAATTACTGCGTATGACAGAACCCTATCATTTCACTTTCCGTACACATATCACCTCCAGCAATGGGCTGTTTCAGCTTGGAGTGGTAGCACAGCTCGGAATTTCTTCTGAAGAAGGCTAAATTGCAAGCTCTTCTTAACCTGTACAGCAGATACACTCAAATACACTTAACTGAGACCTATTGGTCCAAATGGATGATTTGTCTTTCCGAGGAGTTCAGACTGTGAGAACACTCAGTCTAGAGGATCAAGATAGCCCTAACTGAGGGGGAAATTCCATTAGACAACTTCTATGGTGTACATTTTTGGAGTCTAAATATAAGTTGTTCTTATTTACTACTTTTATTTAGTTTTATTTTTTTAATTCATTCATATTCATTTATACACACATATATTTCACCTATACTTTCATTAATAGTTCTGTTTCAAAATAGCCTGTTTCTGTTTCCAATGACTCATTTGATAATGAAGTATATCAATAACCATTTACAACTTTGGTGTTCACTGTATACCAATACATGAAAGGTCAAGAGACAAGAATATTTTTGGGAGTAGTAGTGCCATGATAACATAGTCTTCCACAAAGAGTAATCAGTTCCATCCACATTCAAAGCCTTCCAACATGAATGCAACTGCTGCACTCTGAGCTCTTGTTCCTGTATTTAAACACTTCAATGGATTTTATTACTTATCTTCCGTTCTCAGGTGTCCAGCAAATCAGATATGTATTGTCAGAAGTTCTGACTACCATTCCATAACGAATTATGAATAAAGAGGGAGAAATGGCATGGCTTGAAGAAAATTCTGCATTTAATACGCTCTTTCCTCATTATATCTGTCACAAGTCATGACATTGGTTCTAAAAGAATTACAGCTAGTTTTTATATAAATTTTCCAAATATCCTTTCTTTTACATGTCTAATTCACCTGCAAGTATTTTTGTAAGAAACTTTATAAGTTTTTTCCTATAATTTCTACTGCATAAAGTATATATTTTTCTCTAGTTCTGACTTTTCCTTATTGATTATTATGAGCCTATATGGAAGAAAGAAAAGGCAGTTAAGGCTATTGCAGGCCATATTTTTACAGATTCACAGAGTGTTAGGGGTTGGAAGGGACCTCTAGAGATCATCTAGTCCAACCCCCTGCCAGAGCAGGATCACCTAGAGTAGATCACACAGGAACAAGTCTAGGCGGCTTTTGAAAGTCTCCAGGGAAGGAGGCTTCACCCCCTCCCTGGGGACCCTGTCCTAGTGCTCTGTCACCCTCACAGTGAAAAAGTATTTCCTCACGTTCAGGTTGGACTGAAACCAATGGAACATATGAAAGAGAAGAAGAGTCCACATAAATAGAATAGTATCTCATTCAGCTTTCTAGAAGAGACACTGATGGAAAGTGCCACTGAATTATTTTTGTGACAAATTGCTTTTCTTTTTCTTGTGGCAGAGCTATTTTTTAAACTTTGTGGTAACTACAGATAAAGAAAGAAATTATTACTTGCTCTTGGTCAGAACAGGGGAACTAATAAAGCTTATTTATCTAATAAAATACCCTGTGATTAAAATGGTAAATAACAATGGTGACCTTTTTTTTTTTTAATACAGACCCTATCTGATTTTGCAAAGTGTATGAAGTTCCTTCTTGTTAACATTCAACTAGTGATAAAGAAAATGTTTTTCTCCCTCTTCTTTTCTTTCCAGATAGCTTTCAGTTAACATTTTCTTTTAGTATGATCACTTGTGAATACTACAGTCTTCTGGGAAAAAAACCAGGATTTTGTGTGGTCTTATATACTGTAGCATCATGGAATAGCTCTATCTAGAAATTTCTTCTGATAATAATACCTGAATTTGACATGAGCCCAAATGACATGAAATTGTCCATGAAAAAAAAAATATATTCTCTGATCTAGTGAAGTCCACCTCCATTACTACACAGCACGATGTCCCTCACAGACCCCTTTGCTACTGTTATTACGCCAAGCAGTTGTAATGGCTTGCCATTCCTAGTAGGAGCTCATGTAAGCCTTTGCCAAGTTACCCTAAGTAATTTGTTTGTTAGCTGCTATACAGTACACCACCATCTTAACTTAGATTTTCTCCTCTCAGATGAAGTCTGTATTTCAAGAGTACTGTCCAGCACAGAGAGTAAATTTCAAATAATAGTCAAGCTGTTGTGCTGTGAGATTCGGCAATGGCTGTGACACAGAAATTAAAGGTCTGATTAAATTCTCCATAAAGGTTGCACAGTATCACTGATTATGTCTTAATTTTTATCAAGGACTTGTTAATCACGTATTTTATAACTTCTGCCCCAAATAATTTAAAATTTTCAAACTGACTTGGAAAAGTTCAGTAAGACTTTTTCTTACATCTGATTTCAAAAATTAGAAAGGAAAGTAAACATAAGACAAAAACAAACAAACAAAAAAAAAAACCCCAAAACCCAACCCAACCAACCAGACAAACCAAACCCCTCTGGAGTAAAAACATTAATTTATTAATGGCATTCATTGGCTTCACTAATAACTGCAGTTATGATACTGTAGACTCACTTATATTTGCTGAATCTTATCTTTCCCATCTAAAATGTAAATGATGCTATCACTAACTGGACATGGCTGAATAGTTACTTATCTGAGTAACTTTTAAATTGTAAGCTTCTCCAGTAAACATTCAGACCTTTATTCTCCTTTCGTATCCATATCTCTTATGGATATAATCTCACTCATTTTAATACAGCTGCACCTAACTTGAAACTTTAAAAATTAGACTAGAAAGACAGACCTTTCATTTTCTTGATTGTAGTATTTGAAAAGCACTTTTTTCGTTAAAAAAAAAAAAAAAAAATCAAATGGAAACTCTCAGAGAACAGGAGAGTGCTTCTCACACCTACAAGGTCCTAGTATTAATGCATCAGTCCTTCACCTGCCTGATGTATTCTCCTAGAAAGACAGTGAGCTGGAAACTCTTGGTGCTGGCTATTTTTATTGTCTCCTTTTTCAAAAACCTGCATATGAATTTCCTTACAAAAAGATCTCAACCACAGCAAGCTGTAACAGTAAGTGAAGAGATGTTCATACAAACAGAAATGTATGAAGGATCAAACGGTAAATAGCTGTTATTCCAGAGACCAGGAACAAACATTACTTGTCCACAGGATGAAGCAAACAGCAAAACCAGTGCAATATGTGTTACATTTACAGGCATGCCTCTGACCCTCAGTTGCTCTGCAGTCACTCAGGGTTTTATGGGACATGGGATTTGTTCATCTTTCTAAAGTAGCAGCATCACAGGTGAGAGAAACATGAATAGTCAATAAGAACTAAAAGTACAGAAGCTTTAAGTTTTGCAAGAAGGTTTGCATAGCCTATATTTATGTCTAGAAACTAACCAAATCATAATCTATATGTTTGTGTTTATATAAACTGGGAACTGAACTTTAAAAAGAATTACGGATCAAGTGTCTTTTTTCTTAAATCAAGTTCAAATGCAAGTGAGAAGTATATATCATTTTCTTTACCCAGACCATGGCAATTCAGCAAATACAAGAAGTTGGAGGCTAAGTTTCAGCATCAGTCAAGAGTAGTGACTACAATATACTCTAAAATCTAAAACTATATGATATATCTAGCCACCAAGACTGAGTTTCTTCCAAGGAAGCTGATGAGACTAGTATATAGATGTTTCTCATGTCAGTACAAAATGTGCTTTACATGCAGTGATGGTTTTAAAAATGGAGTCAATCAGTATAAATACATATGCGTTTTGGACTTTATATATTAGCCTAAACAATACATTATTCTTGTAATGGTGCTACAAAGGTTTCTATGTGATTGTAATGGAATGTCCTTAATGGCCACACTACAAAACTCAAAAATTAACACCTACAGGCTGTGAACACCTGTAAGTGAACATCACACTAAGGTTGTGGTGGCATCATTTGGTTAAGCTCTGCCACAGTTAACTGTTAAAATTTAAAAAAACCTTGTTCCTCACCTATCACCTGATAGGATGCTATCAGAGCATCCTATCTGAATCAGCTGAATTGATCGTGCAATCACTCACCATCTAGTACCACCTGTGATCAAAGGCAGACTGAACACTGCTGCATGGTGTATTTTGCCTGACTTTATGCCTCAAATTGCCATTGAAGCAGTATGGGTTTCAGGATTTCACTAGCTGGACTTTCATTCTGTTTTCTAATTCTTTACTTTAATGACCACTTTCTTGTGAGATAAGTTGTAACTGTCATACAGAGAAGTTCTTCCAATGTTCTTACTGACATGTAGCAGCATTGTTGCTCTCACAAAGATCAGGAAAGCCCTTCCAAAGTTTTTGAAATTTCCTTCTCAGTTCTTAATTTCTTTTTTTTTTTTTTTTTTTTCCTTTCTAAGTAGACACCAATAACAATTGAAGAGCTACTGGAAAGTATTCAGTTAAGTATTAAATTTTGGTTGTACCTTGAACTGAGAAAAGGACAAGGGGGGACACTGGTTTGGTTTTTATCTAAATAAATAAAGGGCCAAATACTGAAGCAGAAAACACTACTTCCTATAAGCATGTTTTACATAACAGGAAACTTCCAAATACAAGGAAAAAGTCACTAGCAGGAAAAGGACTTATTCAGAGATTAATGTGCATGTGACTATTACCTGCACCAGTAGTAGATATGAGTTTGGGCTTGCTGCGTGCTCCATCACCTTTAGTTGTATAGGCTGTCACAGTGAAGGAGTATGTAGTTTCAGGCTGAAGGCCAGAAATTATCATTTCCTAAGATGAAATAAAGCAAGAATAGTTTATTAAAAATAGATTGTTTTCCAGGAAAGAGTAGAATTCTTCAGACAATCCCTGTATATTACATACAGTGTTTATGCTTTTGTGCTACTGCCAGTGACAGCAAGCATTTGAGAGCACCAACAGACTGTTCTGTGTGAAAATACTTCATAATGTTTCACTCACTTAAGAAATAAAAGACAGCACACATAAACAGCATGCCTCAGGTAGTTTAAGCCACAGGGTCAAAGGTTTAGTGGTGTGGACAGTAGATAAAGCCTTCTGAAATAGCTTTCCTGAGGAATACTACTGATACTGTGAAATGCATGCATATGTACATATGAGAAACTTCATTTTACTTAGTAATTTGCCGGATCTCATTGATATATTTATGAAACACCTAGTAAAAATGGTGTTTCATTTGTATCCACACTTTGTAAATAATGATTGTTTAGCTGAACAAGAAAGCCTTGTTACTTTCATAAGATTTTTAATTGCAACCTGTGTCCCTGGTTGGATTGTGCTTCTAAATATCTCAAAGGACTTCAGAAATAACTCACTCTTCCAGTCTAAAACAACCACCTAAAACTCCATTAAATATCTGGTCAGAGAATAAATCTGACAGCCCACAAACAAACAACAGTAACTACAAAACAAGGAGCTCTTCAGCTAGTGTGAGTGGGAGCAAGATCAAACTCTAGGTGTCAAAGCAAGGGAAATCTTTTTACACCTGCATGTGCACACACAGAACTTGGAGAAGGGCCAGCCACTTGAACTAAACTTACGTTATGCTATAAGGGCAGCCAGAGGAACTTAAGCTTTGACACTTTTACAATATAAATAATTATTATACACAAATATAAAAGGACAGTATTTGAAGGCAACTGATGGGACCAAATTTCATGAATTATCAGATTCCAGTCATTAACCACTGGACTATTCCTTAGCCTTTTCAAATGCCTGAATGGATTTACACTAAATTTCACTGCTGCCAGAGAGATGGTATATTTATGTGTGTAGAATAAATAACAAATGTGCAATCACACACCACTCAGATGCAACAACCATGAAAGTTAATAAAAAATTATGGGTTAGATTATCCACAGTAAATGGATTTTTCTAGATAGTGGGTATGAGCTTAGTACAGATGTAGTTAGAATTTGTCACTGTATTTACAGTCAGTCATTAGCAATATAGAAATAACAAAGTAATGATCAGAATAAGCAGGCAAAACACATTAAAAAAAAAAATTAAAAAAATTTAAGAAACTACCAAAAAACCTTCCTCCTCAGACTCTGTCTCAGAATTGAATTGACCTTAAAGCCAAAATCTGTAAGACAGACATCCCACCTTTCATAACAAAACTACACTTGATACTAACAGAAAAAAATTGTAAAAGGAAAGAAAAAAAAAAATTGCTATCCTTTCAAACGGTGATGAAGGTATCAGCCTCATCTAAAACAAACGGTACTTCGTGGTGTAAGAGATATGATTGCAGGTAGTGTTGTTTAAAAGTGTGATTTTGAGGCAACAAACACTAACACTTAAACACTGCAGGGCATTTGGCTTTCTTCATAGCATACAAAATACGTTTATCAAATTACCAAAAAGAAAGCATAACTGACTTCATATTTTACATACACACAAAAAGGTTAACCTTAAAATTAATACAGAAAATTCTATTGCTACGCAACTATGAGCCACCTTTGGTTTATTTTTCTAATACCTTCTTGTAAAGAGGAAATCATAAGGCAAAGTTAGTTACAGTCATCAAAAAGTAGAAAACACAAACCAGTTCTGTACATTTTGGCATCATGCTAAATGTCAGAATAAGCAAGCAACAGTAACTCTCCTTGGGAAAAAGAAAAAAAAAAAAAGAAGAAAAAAGAAGGTTCATAAGGGAAAAACATTTTATCGTAAGAGCATGCGTTTGTGCAAAGGACAAAAAAAACCCCCAAAAAACAGAACTAAAAAAACCCCAAACCACCAAAAAAAACCCCCCAAACCCAAAAGGAGACTACAAGCAAACAAGCAAAAATAAATTTAAAAAAATCCCAAACCAACACACTCTTTTTCTGACCAGCCAAAAACTACTCACATGTTCAGTAGTATCATCATATTCCCACTGATTGAAAGTAAAGAATGTTGGAAAGAAAAACAAAAAAAAATGAAGAAATTTGTAGCCTGATTGAGGTACTGTTTTCTTCTTAATAGTAAAATAAATATTACAAATGTCTGGAAAAATAATGTAAAATTTCAATTAATCATGTAGAATAACATAGAATTTGGTTAATGAAATCAGGCCGTGCATTTTTAATTCTATTTTTGCTCTCCCTAAAATCCAGACACTTCTCTTTCCTTGAAAGCTGGAAGAAGTTACATGAATCCTCTTGTACCATGTAGTAATATTTTATAGTAGACTGTATTAGTGAAAGCTACCAATGTAGAATTAAAGGCTACCTGGTTCATTTAATCATGTTTCTAAGCTCTATGTCTGAATTCAATGCCTTATGAATGAATGCCTTATTTAAATTAATAGCAGGATTTTCTTAGTCTTGAAACATAACCACGCTGATCTTTTACTGTTAGAGTCTTCAGACCTGCACAAGCCCTGACCACATGTATGTCAGAAGTACGATAGACAGGAAGGAGTGGCAGGAAGAGAGGTGACTATCTAAAGTGAACTAATGACAATCAGGCAGCTCAAAGCCAAACTTGGCAAAAAAAAAAAAAAGAAATATGATTTTTTCCTTTTATGACATTTGGGCTCCAATATCTCATTTAGTCTTCTGTTTCTGATCTTGTAGTGTCTAAAATTATTTTAAACTACTACCACAGAGAGGTTGAAGGTGAAAATCTGTCATGGAAGGGGAGAACCAAAGCACAGCAGCATCTCCTTGTTAAAATAGAAATTAAAATATGTTAGCTGGTAAGCTGAAGTAGAGACAGAATAAAAAAATGTAGTTCTGGATAGCTCCCTGGTATATGAAATGATTGCACTGTGACCCAGAGAAGAATATAAAATGCCTTAATTACCTGTGCATCAGCCAGCATGATGTCCTTCAGCATGGGCTGACCCTTTGGCTCTCCATTTTCCATCCTCACGTAGTGGACCTGGTATCCTCGGATCTGGCCATGCTGCTTATTGGGTACAGGCGAGCGCCATGATACTTTAACAGCAGTAGAGTTGACAGCCTCTACCTCGACTTTGCGAGGAGGACCACTAGGAACTGGAACAACATCATTGGACAGAAGAGAATTACAGGCACCTGTCCCACCCATGTCTTTTGCTTTTTTTTAAAAGGGCAGACTCACTATGTTTTCTTTGAAGAATACAAATTGTTCAACAAATGAAAATGCTCAACCAATCTGTACTACTTTTCAGTGAAAAGATCAAAAACATGACTGATGCAAAAAATGGAAGAAAAAAGAGTATTAGAGAAATAGAAAAACATGTAAAAATGTACAAAAGCCAAGGAAGATGCTTTGAGATTCAAAGCATTATAGTACAAAGAGATATTTTAATCATTGAAATAATAATAAATTTACTACTAATAAAAACACAAAAGATTTTTTTTAAAAAAGTTTCCCTTATATTTTTTTCTAAGTAAGTTATTTGTTTTGGTTTGGTTTTCGGTAGTATAAAAAGGCGGCTGATAATAGGGTTGTCTTCTGTCAGTTTCAAGCATGGAAGAAAAGAAAATGTGTGGAGCATCAGTTTTTAAAGATTAAAAAAAACAACCAACCAACCAAACAACAACAACAACAAAAAAAACCAACTAAAAACCAACAACCCAAAAAAACCCAAATAAAAAAGCACAACATGGAACAAGAGAGCAGTCAGTTAAAAAAAAAAAAAAAACCAAAAAAAAAAAACCACACCTGAAAAAGGTTCATAGACATGTGTTTAAAAATAACAATGACTGTAAAATCAAGGAAAAGTTAGAAAGATTTTTCCCCTGAGAGCTAGTTTTATCTTAAAGGAGGAGCAAAGAGGATATGTATGGGCTCAAAGGGGCAGCAGATTGATGTCACTCACAAAAAAGATACTTTCTGTTAAAAAAAATAAAAATACCAAATATAAAAATGGTGTAGAAAGGACAAGTCTTTCATTTTAAAAAAAATCAAAAGGTGATAATATCTGTGATTTGGGAAAAAAAGAGTAGCAAAAAAATACTGTTAGGCTATGCAAAAGACAGCAGATCGACAGAGAGTCATAGAGGCTCAAACTGATGTAGTGGAGGCAACATACCATCTTCATCTGTCCGAATCAATACTGCTAAGCTCTCTGGGCCAGGTCCAACATCAGTGTGGGCAGTCACAGAGATCCGGTACTCAGTCCATTTTTCCAGCTGTTCCAAAAGGTATTGGGTACTGTCCGAGGAAATTCCCAAAATTTCATGGGGCTTGACATCTTCTCCATCAATCCCAATGTACTTGATGGAGTATTCAGTGATAATGCCGTTCTGTTTTTCCACTGGTGGAGGTTTCCAACTTACCAAAATGCTAGTGGAGCTGGGGCTTGTGCAACTAATGTCTTGAGGAGGAGCTGATGGCTCTAATTTCAGTAGTGGGTTAAAGGAGGATTTGAGTGAAAGGACAGGAGTGATCGAAAAAAAATGAACAAAAGAAAGAATAAAAATAAATAAAAGACAACCAAATGAAAATTAAAAAGTAAAAAAAAAAAAACGTAGAAACTTAAAAATGTAAAACCTCAGATAATCATATGCACCTTGGCTTATTAACATGAGAAAACTGAAAATGAATAGACCAACAAAATGGTGAAAAAGGATGTAGGGGAAATACATGAAAATGAAACCTCAAAATAATATTACCTACCTGTAATTAAAATTCTTCTTGAAATAAAACAAAAACGTGACACTTCTATGACTACTGATCTATCTTTATAATCATTGCAATTAATGCAAGCTATAATATTTTAAATGACATGTGACATGTATTTACATAAAAGTTTGGAGATATCCCCTTTGAAGCGGGTTCACTTTGAGAAAAATTCTCTTTTAACAGAACACCTAAAAACTTGCAATAATTGCTAGAAATTGCTCCATAAATTACCATTTTTGTAGCCTCCCCACTCATTAAAAAATTATTATTTTTTCATTTTTTTTAATAACTGAGTCTGCCTGGCACAAGTCATCCGCAAATTACGTTTAAATGGAAAGCATTTACTGAAACACTTATTGTAGACAACATACTAGGAGCATGCAGTGAATAGAAGATGCAGAAAGTCTTAGTCAAAGATTTACCTACCAGGAAAAAGTGACAGGCTTGTTGATTCTGACTGTAACTTGTACTTACCCTAGATCAGCTGTCAGTTTTATTTTTTTAACTCCTCTTGGAGACACCTTTGCTAGCAAAGAATTAAATCCTACCAGTAATGTAGGTAACTTCTACAGGAAAAAAAAAAATCTACCCCCAAACAAAGTGTCAAGAAAGCAGGTATTAATTTTACGAAGAGAGTTCACAAACTCAGCACATCAGAACGGTGAGAGATTCTGACTTTGACTCTTGTCAGCAGCACCAATCTTCCAGAGCAAAAGTGCTCACCTTTACTGATCTGTACTTGAAGAAGGTTGTTAGCATATTTACCTTTTCCAGGCTCCAGAGCATTTAAGCATGTATGTCATGCCATTGCTTTCAGTGAGGCAATTTAAGTACTGAAAGTTAGGTATGAATTTATGTGCTTAAATGCACTTTCACTTAGCAAAGTCTATGTTTACTAACTGAGATAATTCTGAACTGAGCACCAAAAAGAAATCATAGCTCAAATTCATTGGCAACAGTAGTGGATGTGGACTCCTTTCCTATTTCTGCTTTTTCTCTTGTAAGGAAAACATAAATTTTGGGTGCAAGATTTGTATGGTGCCTTTTTTTGTCTACTATTTTCTTCCCATTTCTTAAGGGAAAAAAGAAACAAATGGATTTCTGGTAGTTACACCAGACACATCAAACAAAATTAAAGCGACGGAGAAGGCCTAGGACCCTGCTGTGACCTATTGCATTTACACATGTATCTTTCGGTTCCCTACAGCTCTTCTATAGGGATCAATGGTTTTTTACTCAGTATGGTACACTGCTCTTCTGAAGGGAAAACAGGAGGGAATGTACCAGCATTTCAACTAACTAGAGGAGGTAGACGGAGGGACAAATGAGAATTATCATATCTGGGTTTTTCTGGGGGGGGTGGGGGTAATTCAGTGATCAAGTACTCAAAATATGTCGGTTCCCTTCTAACATCAACGTGCACAAGGATTAAAATAAGAGTAAAATGTCCCTTAAGGATCTTATGTATAAAGAAATAGATCCCTGTAGCATCTTTCTCTGAAACCAAGATGAAAGGCAATAGCATATTCTGGTGCATATTGCCAATAAACTCATAGAAGTTTATTAATTTTTAATACATTATACTCTGAAAATGCAAAATACTGCATTTATGTAACTAAGGATAATCTGTAGGCTACTTGTGTAACCAGTTCTATTAATGCATACGTTTTTCTTAAAATACATAATTTTTGTAAAAAGATTTTTTAATCTTTTCAGCAAATAACCAGGGTCTGCTCACTGAAATCAATTGGGTTTTCTTACTATCTGAAGAAATAAGGCTGAAAAAAGCATAACATATTCTTATATTCAAGAAGGGAAAAATGGCAATGTGGAACATGCAACCTGACCTACTAGGTATTTATTTTGTATGCACACTCTAAGAAGTCTTCACTCCATATAACAGAATGAGCCTTCTAAATAGCTGAAATGGCTCACAGAATAAATAAGTACCTTTTTCTTAATCAAATCATTGATTCTGGATTACTAAAATAAAAAGATGCCTTGCCACTGTCTCTCAAACTAGTCTTGTATTATATTATGGTCCTTTATGCTTATTCTAAATGCCTTAGAAATGCTTCAAAAGCACATTTAGCTTTGGTTAAAGGTCTGCAGCACTGCACCTCCAGTCACACTAATTACTATTAATATACAACACTAATAAAGAATGAGGGTATAATCATATCTGTCATGACTGAAAATGAAGAAGTCTTATGTCGTGAGAATCTGAATTTACCTTTTTGAATAATATTACTTTAAGAAAAGGCCATTTAATTTGAAACAAATAGAAGTAGAATTGCACTGAGGTTTAAAATGACACAGTGTAATGCAAACTGTCAGGAAAGCATAACTTTTCAGCCAAGAGTAGCACTTCTGGACATCATCTGTGAATATCTGATTGTTTTAATTAAGTCTCAATTTGAATATTTTAAAATGCATATACAAATCCCTGACAAATTTTGCATCTCATTTGCATATAAACATGATGAGTTTCATGACATTGTTTCCATAAGCATCACTGAGAAAACAATTTTTCTACTGGTGTAAAAAAATGACTGAATGTCATAAAAAGACTAGGTTAAATAAAAAAATCTAACTTAAAAGTCAGAATGATTAGCTGTTACAGACGAATAGTTATGAGGAAAATTTCAGTATGTTCTGAAATATTCAACCTGACCCAGTCTACAATTGTTTTGTAATTCAGGAGATGATGAAGAAACAACCTAGTATGACAGGAAATTTGTAGACTGGGCAGGTGGAATTTTACAGGTAGAAGACTATTATTAATGTACACCTACTGCATGACAAAATATTTTATTCTAATACAACATAAATTAAAATATTTGTATGACAGCATAATATCTTAGAATCTTTAGGTTGGAAAAGACCTTTAAGATCATTAAGTCCAACTGTTAACCGTTATTGTCTCCTTAGAAATTGGTTTAATTTCTTTTCTGAAACTATGTAAAAGCCAACCATATATTAAGTTGAACACAATATACCTACAAAAGCACACATTTTAAGCATTTTTTTTTTGCTATAATAAGCATCATCAATGCTGTATTTTCATCACTTTGCCATCTTCTCTGTTGCTGCTTCTTTGAGAAATACAAGACAAGGGAATAA
The DNA here is from genome assembly GCA_027574665.1 of Rhynochetos jubatus. NCBI lineage: Eukaryota > Metazoa > Chordata > Aves > Eurypygiformes > Rhynochetidae > Rhynochetos > Rhynochetos jubatus. Next base: position 44,117,983 of record CM050690.1, on the reverse strand, counting down.
AGTTAGCAACGAAAAACACCTACTTGACTGCATGGTTCTCGCTGAGATTTCTGCTGTTGAAGCCCCCAGGCCTTGTGGAGAACGTGCAGCTAGACGGAATAAGTACAAGCTGTTTGGCCTTAAGCCTTGCAGGCGATAAGATGTAGTAGGTTCAGTGGAAACGCGTTGCTAAAGGTAGGTAATAAGAGGATGTCTTGATTATTATTATGACTCTGAATTCTGTACGTTGCCTATAGAAGAAATGCTTTTATACTCTGCTGATAACCCCGTTGAGATAAACTTGAATTCAAGAAAACAAATAAGAACCAAATCAAATCGACAAACACACATTAAGAAACAGTATTTTTTAAGTCAACAGCTTAATGGGTGAAACTCAGAGCCAGAAATATTGTATGACTGTTTGAGGAAGTGATAGCTGTATACAAATTATAAAAGGCTTTTCAGACAGTATCTCTTATGACACTGAACCACAGGGTTTGCTAATACGACTAATCTTGGGTATAACCTCGATGTTAAATTTGTGTCCAAATTATTAAGAAACAAATACTTCCAAAGGGTAACTTAAGCAGAGGTCTACATCCAGTTTGGAGGTGAAATACAGATCTGGACACCTTCCACAAAATCTGCTTATGCATTCACAGTATACGTGTGAAGCTGCCATAAACATAAACTCAGTTGAAGCATCAGCAATGAGTTGATGATGCACCAGAAATCAATGAGGCTGACACTCTCCTGCTGCCTTCGGAGACTGCTGGTTTCTTTCATCTGGGACACCTGGCAATACCACATGGTTTCCATAGCAAAAGAACAGTTTATTCTAAGTATATGATACTAATACCACAGAGGCCCTCAAACTGAAAATTCTTTAAGAAATAATGGTACAGAAAACATCCATAGAAGATTTTTATCTTTAGGAAAAAAAAAACAATTTTATTTGCAAATATTACTGAGAGATTAGAGAAGCTTGAGAACTCTATTACATGGTGTCAGAGAAGCAAAAATTCTACAAGCCTGAACACAGACTTCAAGTATAAATTAAGAATTCTTAATGAGTCCATAACTAGCCCAAAACCACTTCTGCTTTCAATCCTTCGTAGGGGAACAGGTTTGGAGAGACATGATCAATGTCTGAAACTGGATGTGACTTCTGTGGATGACTTGTGGCAAGCAACAGCAAAGTTTCACTGGCTGGTAACCACCAACAACATTTTCTGCTGTTTCCACACTCTCAGTGTATAGTTAGACTGACTGCTGGGTTTAACGAACTGCTAAACATCAAGGCATTTGCACTAGAGAAAGTGACTAATCCACCAGTTCTAAACCACCGTAACATTTTATGTTTGAGTTATTAAAGAGTATTTAACAGATGCATAGTCTCTCCACTTACCTCCTCCCCATGCTCCCCATCTTTGTAAACCAGTTCATAGCTGGAAATGGTATCAGAGCGTGGAGGTGTCCAGGAAAGTAATATGCTCGTTTCAGACTCAGGTTCTGCTTTAAAGTTCAGTGGCTGACCAGGCACTAAAGAAAAAGTTGAGTAATTGTTTATTTGGCTAGTTCAACCTTTCAAACCTTTTAAACTAGTATCTGAATATTTCACTCAGTATTACTTTCATTGAACTTACCAAACTTAAACAGATTGATTCTGTACTTCAAAATAAATCAATCTGAGCTCAGAAAAAGAGTAATGATCTATTTAATTCACACATTACAAATGATGAAGGTTTTCAAATAAATGCTTCGCAGTGTAAATAATGCACACAGAAGTGAAATGCAATTGAACAGAAGCCTGATGATGAATATCAGCAACCTAATAACCTACGTGTGAAATGTCAAATATGTATATATAGGTGTATACATGTTTGCATATGGGGAAATGCTAGTCCTACATAAGATTGGCTGGAATAGTCAAGAAAAATGTGTTAAAACCATTACACATTTCCAAATTTGAAAATGGTTTGCTCAGCTCATAAATAGGACACTTGCTCTTTAAGAAGACACCTAAAGATTGAATGCTTTTGTAACCTGAAGAAATTACAACCTACTGAAGACATCTTCAATAATGTTCTCATTAAGTGACATACTTCTACCCATTTAATGACTGGTATTTTCACCAATGTAGGTGCATTTCTAATCTGTGTAAGTGCAAGAACTAAAAATGCAACTTTGATTTCAGTATTCAGAAACATCTTCTGTTGTTATTTCTTGTGTAATGGTCACAGAAATTATCCAGACTAAATGTTACCCTCATTTATGTTGCAGGTCTACAGCAAATAACAAGGTTGACTGAGAAAAGAGAGTAAAATATAAACCTGTCACTGGAATGTATACAATTATTTTGGCACCTAAGTTCTAAAACATTAATTTCACTTAATAGTGCTGTTGATAAGGCATGAAACGGTCTTCCACAGCATTTCTAGCTTTTCAAAAATAAAATGTGGCATGCTCTTACTTTTTCAGGAAAAAAAATATGAGATGCACTTCTTTAGCACATACTGAGAACAGTTATGACAAGTTGGATATGACAATAATGATCGTTTCACAATCATTTTTCAGGGTAGAATTTTAGTATAGCATTACAAGTGTGTTTCTTTGTATAGTAAAAGACTTAAAACCACCATGGAAGCAACATTAAATTATTTTGTGATTTTAATTCTTATCTTCCCCAGACTTGCACAGATTGTCACTCTAAGGATAAACACTGTCCTCATATACGGTGGTGCAGGTTTGGTATCTAACTTTTAAACAGACCTGTGAGCACGAGGTGCATATTCAAGCTCTGAGTGGAGGTTCCAAGTCCCCACCATTCACAGTTTGTTTGCTCTTGGGTTTTTTTCAGAAACAGGACAAAATAGAAAAGGAAAGGTGCATAAGGACATTGCCTGTTTCTGAGGGAATGAGTAAGGATGAACAGGGGATCAGGCCTCTATATGGGAAGGAAAAATCATATGAGTAATTAGCTATTTTTCTAAAACATATCTGGGGTAATAAGACAACACTTCCTTGGGTACTGCAAAGTGCAAAGGGAAAAAGACCATGAAGCACAGGGAGTAATTACAGGAGATATCAAGAAAGTATTTTTGATAGAAATACTTATAATTTTATCCTTTTAAAACTGAATGGATGTGAAATTAGAGAGAGTGACATAACTGGATAATTCTTACCTTTGAAACAGATTCTGAAATACCACTAGATCAAATTTTAACTTGGCAAATCCATAGTATAGTTCTATAAATGTATTTACTAGGTGAACATTACAACTTTTTAGGTTAGCTGCTTCAAAACAATCCTAAATAACAACAGGATAACAGCTGCAGATTCATCTCCTGTTGAACATGGCTTAAAGTAGATGTAAAGTCCCACTGAAGGCTTGCCAAAACAAAATAACAAAATCTGAAGTCTAGGCAGGTATTTGGAAGTATTTATTTTGCTATAGGTTGTTCCACATATATTTCATGAAACTCAGGTGGGTACCTGGCTGTAGACATATTGTTAGCTTCATCTGACAAAATCCTAAGTGGTACAAGTGACCTGTGGAAAAAATTCTTTCCTTCAATGGGTATCAAAGGATAGGGAAAAAATATTTTGGCAAAGTAACTGAGCAGCATGGTTGGAGTTACAAAATCCCCTTTGCCTGGTCACGGAAGGTCAAACAGCAGCTTGTTACCTGTGCCATACTTTCCATCTTTGTTTGACATCTCTATCATTGTTCTGGGGGAGGTGATGGAGGACACGAATTCCAGGTTTTCAGACAACATCAAGCTGGGGGGCACCAGTCACCATGCTTGAAGGCCAGTGTGATGTTAAGAGGGAGATGGAGAGGGAGTAGGTAGGAACAGGCTGATGGTTCTGCAGGAAGTTCAGAAAGCCCTGTGCCATGAAGGCAGAGCCCTACAGGGATGCACACTGGGGCTGATGGGGCCAAGGAGCAGTGGTGGGGGGTTAGCCCTGGGCAGCGAGATGAGCCAGGGACAGCCATGTGCCCACATAGCAACAAGTGCCAGTGTTGCCTAGAGTGGTGCGAATAGCAGACGTCCCTGAGAGCTCAGGGAGGGCAGGGAGCGTCCCCTCTGCTCAGGGCCTGTCAGACCACATTTGTGTACTGGTCTGGTTTTGGGCCTCAGCAAGATGGATCTGGGCTGGGATCCTTGCCCTGCAAAGAGAGGCTATAGGATTGGGGTTGGTTCAACTGGGAGAAGGTACGGTTTCAGGGGCATCCAACAGCATCCCCGGCACTGATGAAAGCAATGGAGGAGACAGAGCTGGCCTCTTCACAGTGGTGTATGGTTGGAGGGTGAGAGGCAGTGGCACAGGATGAAACATGAGAGGCTCAGGCTGGAGATAAGGAGAACACTTTTTCCTGTGAGGACAGCCCAGCTGTGGAGCCAGGGCCCAGGGAGACTGAGCCGTATCCAGCCTTGGAGAGTGGTTTATGTCTCAAATGTGTGAAGCCCTGAGCAGCCCAGTCTTATACCATGTCTGGGCTTGCTCTGGGCAGGGGCTGGGGGTGGAGACCTCCCCAGAAGATTACCCTGCCAGCCTGAATCACCCTGTGGTGCTATGATCCGTGCTTAACATATAGTTAGATGAACTGCAGAACACAGCCAGGCAGTAATAGTAAATGACCAGTGAAGTGATCCACATGAAGGCTGGTACCATCGTTATGATAAATATGGCAGCAGATGGAGAATGAAGGCCATTTCCTGTCTGTTGAACATTTTAAGACCCTCATCCCCCAAGTTTTATTTTTTGTGGGTTTCTTTTTTTTTTTCCAAAAAAAAACCTTTATGGTCTTAGGTCTGCAATTCTCTATCATTTTATAAGGCAAGTTGATTGGACTTTCCCAAATGCTGTTTGTCAAAATACTATCTTGCTGCAAAATCTAGTCTCCCCTCACATTATTTAACCACAGTTAGGCAGCTCTGAAGCCAAAAACATTGACAGAAGAAAGAGGTGACAAGGAAATCTGCATTGCTCCAAACAGATGAAGAAGATGGAGAAGCAAGCAAGCAAAAATAAAATAACAGAAACTGAACAAACTGGATTGCTGATAAGCTCTAGTAGGGAACCCAAGGCTCAAGCTAAAGGAAAAAAAAAAAAAAACCAAAAAAACCCAAACCACCACAAAAAACCAACAGATAAGAAAGTGGAACAATAACTTAAACTTTAGGATTTATGCCTAGAACTCACAACATCTGTTCAAAAAGTTCTTCAGTGGCACATGGGAACTAAGCCAAGCAGGAGGAGCTGATTTTGGCCTCCTTCAGAGATCAAAAAAAAATAGGGAAAATGGAAATCCATTTAAATGGACATTATACTCTTGTAGAAGCGTTTTCAATTAAACTAATCAAATCTAACTTTCCATATTAGTGCTCTACATGGTCATCTCACTGAATGACATCTTTTTGCATGAACATTCTCTCAATATTTTATTTTCTGCTTTGACGTCAATGTGATCTACAAAGATACATTAAAACTCATAACTTTCCTGGGCACCTGCACCTCCACTCTTCTTATTTCTTGCTTGCAGACATGATATTACTTAAGTAGTACACAAATTAAATACTACAATCCAGTGAGAAAACAAATAACAAATTCCAGAATTACGCTTTTCAAAACTTCATACCAGGTTCTACATGTTTACTCTATGTTTACTGCTGGATAACCAGAAACAAACACAAATTGCTGGACCCTGTATTTTGCATGTGGTTTTATGTCCATCCCTTATTCTAGTGCCAGAACAGAATCATAAATAGGATCTCAAAACAGAAAGGCACTTTAGTTCCCTACACAACCCTTCAGCTGGTTTACGTAACCAAAAAAACATTCTAGGGCTGTGCTGGATTTGCAAGTGATGCTGGTAAGAGAGAAGCATCTCTGGGCTAGAAAGGGCCTCATGATTGCTAAGGTGAAATGCATACCTAGAAGAAAAGTAAATCACTTCAATTAGGAAGCAGTTTTGCAAAGGACACTAGATTGATCAGAAGAATTTAGAATTGCTTGGGAACTGAAAGGGACCAAAGGTTCATGCTTCTGCTTCCTCTGGAAGAAGCAGGAAGCTCTACAGAGAAGCTCTTAAAATTGAAGTGTCAATAGGCTCTGGACTTTTTCTTTTGTAAAACGATGCTTGTACTTTTTTGAAATACCAAATTTTTATGGAATATTATTAAAAAATAAAATGAGTAATATACTAACTATATGTGCATCCTGTTCTCCACCTTTCTGGTACAACAGAAATAACCTCTTCAAACGAGTATGAAGGTAGCTGAGAGCTGAAGTTCCACAGTATCAAACACAGAATCCCAGTATTCAAAATAATTAACTACAGTATATTTTAATGTCTAAAAAGCATAGCACATTTTGTGACAATTAATGAGAAATCTATAAATCACTTTCTTAACATAATATGTGTAACTCATTGAATGAGCCTACAGAATAGAGATGTTGGTCAGTCTAAAAGGCAGAGTCTGCATAGTCTTGTCTGAATGACTAAAGACCACAGTGAAGAGATGAATTATTCTTCAGAATAATTCTGTCTACACTCTATGTACAAGGTCCTGCACCTGGGCCAGGGCAATCCCAAGCACAAGTACAGGCTGGGTGAAGTATGGATCAAGAGCAGCCCTGAGGAGAAGGACTTGGGGGTACTGGTGGATGAAAAGCTGGACATGAGCCAGCAGTGTGCACTGGCAGCCCAGAAAACGAACCTGGGCTGTATCCTGGGCTGTATCCGGAGAAGTGTGGGCAGCAGGTTGAGGGATGGGATTCTCCCCCTGTACTCTGCTCTCGTGAGACCCACCTGGAGTACTGTATCCAGCTCTGAGACCCTCAACATAAGAAGGATATCAACCAGCTGGAGCATGTCCAGAGGAGGCCACAAAGATGTTCAAAGGGCTGGAGCACCTCTCCTGTGAAGAAAGGCTGAAAGAATTGGGCTTGTTCAGCCTGGAGAAGAGAAAGCTCTGGGGAGACCTTACAGCAGCTTTCAGTACCTGAAGGAAGCCTACAAGGAAGCTGGGAGAGGGTACTTTTTATAAGGTCCTGTAGTGACAGGACACGGCGTAAGAGGTTTAATTTGAAAGTGGGTAGATTTAGGTTAGATATCAGGAAGAAATTCTTCACTGAGAGGGTGGTGAGACACTGGAACAGGTTGCCCAGAGAAGCTGTGGATGCCCCATCCCTGGAACTGTTCAAGGCCAGGCTGGATGGGGCTTTGAGCAACCTGGTCTAGTAGAAGTTGTCCCTGAAGCCATGGCAGGGGGTTTGGAACAAGATGATACTTAAGGTCCCTTCCAACCTAAACCATTCTATGATTCTATTTCTACCGAGTAGCAGTAGAGTTGCCTCAAAATTATTTCAAGCTGCATTCTTCCATACATGATTTCAGTGACAAAAGAATGTGTTCCAGCACTCCTCATATACATATTTACAAAAATCAGAATTCTTGCAAAAAAAAAAAAAAAAAAAAATCAGACTAAAAAAACACCACCAAAATCCATATCTGTACCCTATTCTTTGTTGTAACCAGAAGAGAGGGAGATTAAAAGCTAGAATAATTACTATGTCGGGGTAAGTTTCTCAATATTGGTCTCATCTTCCTTTAAATGAAGTAAACATAGAGACGGGTGCACTTAACGAAAGTTAATTTACCTTTGAGAGCAGAAGGGTTATTCAAACTCTGATGCATTCTTTCGTACCTCAAGAGAATTGTTCAAGGGAAATTTTGTTTCTTAAAAAACATCATGCACCCCTCCTAAGCTCCAAATTGTTCTCCTTTCACCTGCTTCCTTGAATCATGGTTGAGTTTCCATTTGCATGCTCCCAACGGTTCCCTTGTGGAAGTACACTTCCATGAAGGAAACTAGTACTGTGGAGTTTCAGAGACATGAGGTTTCCCTGTTTATGTGTTCATGAAAAAATTGAAACGTCTGGCAAAGTAGCTAGCTTGCTACAACACAGAACTGTATTCCCTTGCTACAGATTCCCTTCCTCTGAATGTCTAATCTTCTTTTACAGTAGGAACTCCAGACCCATTAGCTCATTTCCCTTAAGCTAAGGCTCCATTTATGTGCCCTGCAAGCCAGATACTTGACCTTCTCATTACTGTCCTTTTCTACATGTTCAAAACATTAGCCTTTTTTAACTTAGTCTTCAAACCACTGCCAGTCCTTGGTTTAAAATCAACCATGTTTTATATTTTAAGTTCTTCTTTCAACAAATGTATGTTTACAGTTACACATTCATTTCCCAGAATATTTTTTTCCCTCTCCTATAACCCACTACCCAATAGACCTTGGGTACCTCTCACTCTCCCTTCTTTCTACCTGAACTCAGAATAAAACCAGGATTCAGTAGCTATCTTCTCTTTGCATACTAAAAATAAAACCAAACTAAACTAAATCTGAAACCAGTTTAAATCTCAAGAATTTTCCTAGTGCACACAGGTTAAAAGATGTTGCTCAGAGAGTATGTGTACTTCTGAATAGTTTAAACCAAGAAAGGAAATAGGAGAAGAGACATAAGTGTGTCCTGGACAGATAAATGAAGACAAACCAACTGAGCTTTTGTTTTCTAGAGAAATAAAGAAAAAGGACACGAAATATAACACTAAAATTTATATCAATATTTCTTTATTCTAAAACTTGGTGTTGGTAATTCATGTTAAATAGTATACTGGTGCTGATTCTACCCTCAGCAGAATCAAATCACTTGACCCAAAATGAAGAATAAAGACTTTTTAAGTGTAGCTTTTGGAATTGATCTTCCCTTATTCAAAAGGCTCAACTCTACACCTGTTTTCTGATGACCTCATTTCTTAAAATGGCATCCTTTTAAAGTAAAGAAAACTGCTGAAAGTAACTGGGCCATAGGACATGGCTTTTCCTTAAAATACTTAAGCAGAATACTGACACACAAAACTGAACATGAAACATTTTTGTTTGTTTTTCTGATAAATGCTTTCTACTCTTTCCTTCAAACTAAAAGTTCCTAGCTAATATTTTAAATAGAAACCTAATGTTCACTATCAGCAGTTTTGTCTGACCTGCAAAGCACGAAGCCACTCATACAGCCATTTCAAAAGAACAATTCTGCTCTATGAAGACAGCTGACATTCTCGTAAATAGGCTTTAAAAAAAAAAAGAATTCATTTTTTATAATCTCTCTCCAAAGATCAAAATACACAAACCAAGCTAATAGAGCCTGTAAGTCACAGCTGTCAATCAGATTTTGTTATATATATATATATATATATATATATATATATATATATATATATAATACAATATCCTGAAAATAATAAGGGCTATAATTTACAATTACAGGCTTAGTTGTTTCAAAAATGGAAAAAACCCCAAAATAATCAAAACTTAATCACCATCCCATTCCTATCTTTACTCTTTTACATATGTTTCCATTTGTGTTGGTTTTAAATGGCAGTTTGTAATTTTCTATATTTATTTGGATGAGTCTCAGCCTGAGAGAGACTTAAACCAAAACAATCATATTCAGATTTAGATTAAAGAAAATCTAGAAAAGAAGGGCAAGGAGGGCATTTTATTCTGCAGTGTTCACTGAAGAGAAACTGCTGGATAGAAAGATGGGAGAATCTTAGTTTTTACAAATATCCTGCTCTGGAAAACTGCACTAGACATTCTTAGGTATTTTTCTCTTTTATGACCTAAAATGTTCCTATTTCAAGTACAAATATCAGTGCATAAAAATGCCTCCTGTGTGCTACACTTTTGGATTTCCTTTGATTTTTAACATAGTCACTAATAAGCAATGTCCAATCAACTCTGCTATGAAATTGAAAATGTATTGAGGATCCCTCATGTTAATGCTGTCCTAATTTCTTCAGCTAGTAACTAGAAACAGATAGGCATATTCCATAAAGTTTTTAATAAACAGTTTTTTGAAGTGACCTCAGCAAGTAATGTAAAATGGGCTGGTCCAGCTGAGCCTTGGTGCTCATTATTTCAATTGCTTCATCTTTCTCTGGGGAAGCTTCTGACAAACTCTTGCTGATCTAAAACGTTTACATATGTAAGTTAAAACACAGTTGAGGACCTCACTAAACCTTCTTTTTCAAAAGCTTTTTGCACATGGATTCAAAAATATGTCAGATGTCAATATAAACTCTAGTCCCTGAAATAGGTTACAATTGGCAAAATAGAACTATGGTGACATTTGCATGTGCAAACAGACACATTTTAATGTATCACCATGTCTAAAAAAGTTAATTGAGTAACTTCCCCGTGGAGATACTGCAAAAGATAACACCCAGACCTTTGTGTAACACAACACTTAGAAAGGTTCCAGGGCAATATCCCAATTTCTGTTCGTTATTAAATGGGTTATAGGTAAAACACAGAAGTAAAACATGGATGATGATACATAACTATTTTCAGTTACACTTTAGAGTTATGTTTTTTAAGAATCTGAGGATGTTAAATTCTTCAACAGGAGACTACAGGACTAAAAAATTGAGGTATTATTATACAATAATTCTAGGCAATCACTGACCTACAGTAATATTTCATACAACTTTCCCTAAACTGCTAGACAAAAGGAGCTTTTATTTCTTATTGCTACAATAAAACACGTTCCACAGTGTAGTCCCACCAGAGCTTCTCTCTTTCATTTCATAAAAATTTTCTGCAATGTTTTTCACTATGCTTGCTTGTCCTTTGTTAATAAAACTAATTCATGGACCTAAAACTGCTGTACAGAAACAGAACAACCTAACTGCAAACATAAACCAAGAAACTGGTGACCTTGTGGTATGCACTTTGTAGGGGCAGGTTGGACTTGATTTATAAATCCAAAGTGTAAAGAACTGATTGCTTGAACCTACATAAGGGTTTCCTGCTTTTTTAATGTTTTCAGGTTGCATGTGTTTTCAGAACCTTACCAACTATTTGAATGCACATGAAGTACACATGCATTTTAAATTTCCAAAAGCAACATACACTAGAGTGATGTAGCATAAGGGAACCACATGCCACTTAAAAAACCACCAACACAGGTAACTCCTTATATAAATCTGTGAAGAAGTGTTGGCAAACACTTCCGGTGCACAGAACACTGCCAAATAGAAGCCATAACATTCAGCCACATCCAGGATGAAGGCCTACCTGAGACTTCAGTTAAACTTCTTGATATTGGTGAAAAAAGAAATAAAGTGTGAAGGTATAATTACCACTCTTCAGTGACAACTTGCACTGTGGAACTGAGAAAAGCTTATCGCAAAAGTTGCCTGAATAAACTGGCTGTCCTTTAGAGGAAGTTTTTGTCAACACATCCAACTCAAATTCCCTCTCTGCAACATTTCTGCATGTATTCAAACTTTTAGCACAGATTCTGTTCATTGCTAGCTTACCTCCTGTTTGAGTGATGACCTGAATATCACTAGAAAGTGGTCCATCCCCAACAGAAGTAAAGGCAAGAACCTTCACAGAGTACGTTTTCTGGGGTACCAGATTCCCAATAGTGGTAATATGGCTGTCAGCCACATTGTGCTTCATCCAACTGTTGACGTGTTGAGTGGGGTCCATGGTATAATAAACTCTGTAACCTTGTATTTGTCCATTAGGTTCCTCAGGTTCTTCCCACTGTACCAAAATGGTGGTAGAGCTCAGCATACGGGCCTGCACATTGCGTGGTGCACTTGAAGGTGCTTGCTCTGAAGTCCTTGTTGACACAGGCTCACTGGGTGGCCCTCGCCCAATGTTATTTACAGCAACTACCCGAAATTCATATTCTGAATATGGGCTTAGGCCAGCTACGCTATAGCGTGTTGTGGCCACCCCATCGATTTCTTTATATGGCTCCTCAGAGTTTTTGGGTTTGTGTTGGATGATATAGTAAGAAACTGGCTCAGGGTTTCCAGAATCCCAAGTCAATGTTATGCTTGTCGCTGTGCTTTCTGTTACCACAGGTGTTCCAGGAGGTTTGGGTAAGGCTAAAGATAATTTATAAAAAATACTGTTAGCACTATGTATCAACAGACATTAATTATTACAATAAGCAGTTTAAAAGAAAACCAAACAAACAACAACAACAGAAGAGGAAGATTGGAATGGAAAGATGTGATCTGTTTACAGCAAGCTTTTGGCAATTATGATTTACTCCAGAAATCTATCAGAAAATCTTCAAACTTTACACTGGAAGTTTTACTTGATACAAAGTTATGCTAACTTCTGTAATAGATCCCATAAACATAAGCAGAAGAGGAATCTTATAGATGGACAGTGCTCCTTTAGAGTTTAATTTTCAGATATTTTCGGAACCTCTTGTTTCAAGTTACTCAGGAAACATGATACTTGGACACCCAGCAACTCTATAAATCAGATGGTCCTTAAATGCTCCTGCTGTTGACAAGTACATGCAAGATTATAAGACCCTTTATTTACTTGAAATGAAGGCTGGGAGCTAGACACAGAATAATAATGGAACATTCTGATTAACTTATTTATTAGTATTATTGCTGTCTTAATACGTATTTTGTCTGAAACCAGTGATGGGCTGTAATATTTACCCTCTTTATTTAAGAGGGTAGGAGGCTTTTAGTCCCTTTCAGTGCAATATATTTGCTCAGGATATGACAATGAATGAAAGAAAAGATTGAACTATGTCCAAACATATGTGCTTGGGATATACCTTTGACAGTTATCTGTGCTATTGCTTCTATAACACCAAGGGTAGACATAGCAACACAAGTATAGTTTGCAGACTGCCTGACATCATTAAGCTCAAGGACATTCCTCCCTATTGGCATATCATCCTCAGGTGTCAAATCTTCTGCTCCTAGCATCCATTTCACATACGGCATTGGTGACCCCACCGCAACACACGTGATATTTAC